>CM074489.1:5894670-6411089 GCA_037389245.1 Oryzias sinensis | reverse complement strand
GAAATGGGAACGGAGCGCATCGCTCCAGTTCCTTGTGATATCCCCCACTGACTAGTTTGTGTGTGATGTGTGCCTCTTCACCCTGCATGTCTTCTGGTTGCAGAGGTAATTCTCTGCTGCCTGTTTTCTGGTTTGCCTCCACGGGGTGTTTGGTGGAACCCGCTGCTGCTGTACAGAGTTTTGTTCCTTTTTGTGGAAGTGTCCATAGGTGTTCTCCCCCCCCCCCATCCGCTTTGGTGGTCCAACGAGGAAGTCGGCGTCTGCTTCCCCCCTCCCACTTCGTCTACGGCCAACCACGGGACTATGCAGGGGCTCCTGGGGAGTTGGAGGCCGGTAGTGACGTGTGTACACCTGCCGCTTCCTGACCACCTGTAACAAAAGGACTCGGGTACACAAACTCTGGGACTTCACTGGTTTGCTGTGTGTTGCTTGTTTGCACCTATACCCCTGCATGTTACGGGGTATTGTTTGTTCTGTTCCAGTGTTGTTGGTGTACCCGTGCTATCAACAGGTGGGCTTGAGGCCCTTAATGTTATTTGTTTTAATTATTTATATGAGGCTCTTACTCTTATCTGGTTTTACCCTGTTTTTAATTATTGATATTAAAACTATTTTTTTAAGCCAGAACCCTGTCTCCACCTGGTTGAGTACTCAGTTTTGTTTGGTGTGCCTAACCACTCGTGTTGCCACATTACGTACAGTAGTTTTCATATGGCCCAGCAAATATCCAATAACAGAAATCTGAACAAGGATTTTAGTGTGTCACCAAGTTTACGACCTAGCAACAGATTAGTCTGTATGTTCAGGTCTTTGGCCTCAGTTTTGTCTGCCTAGCTGTTTCCAATTTGGCAACACCCTCTCTTCAGAAGAAAATCCAGAGTGCAGACAGGTTTTGCAGTGACAGAAAAGTCTTTTAGACCAGTGGTGTCCGACCCTCAGGCCAACATAGACCAGGTATTCCGTCGACAGATGGAAGACTAAACAAATAGAATATATAACTTACATTACTGCATATTATGTGTTGGGAGATGTGAGGAAAATGAAATACAGATCATCACTAATTGATCAACTTATCATTGATTACTTTAGTTGTCTAATTCATGAAGAAATTGTGCTATGTTTGTCAGACAGAAATAACTTGTAATTTAAGAAAAAGATGTGCAACCTTCATTGATCTCCAATTAAAATAATTTTTTGAAATTCAAACTCTGGACACCATTTCTAAATCGATTTCAGAAAGTTAAAATTATGTAGCTTTGTATTGAGACTGCATTTTTTGGATGGACATATGCTGTAAGTAGTTCCTTTTCAAAAAGGTCTTTCTGCGTTGTGGCGTGACCGGCTCTCTCAAATATTTTAAAGCTCATACACAGCGGAATCACATTCATATATCTAGAAAAAAAACCCAATTTTTTGCCATATCATGCTATTTTGTTGTATTTCACTGATGCATCATTAAAATCAGTGCATCAAAATACTGCATGACATTAAACTGGTCTATGGGGCATAAAAAGTTTGAGTTTGCTGGTGTGCACACCTTCCTGACTTCCTTTGGCTTCCTTAGAGGGACAACATTTTATACCATCTTTCAAGAGATTATAATTTTTTTTAAATAGTAAGATTTAGAATATGATTAGTGTTTTAATAGAAAAATAGATGAGAGGACCTGAAGTTGCCTTTGTTGGTTTGCATAGCAAAATTCAGCTACAAAATAGCCAGTGGGCCAAAGTATTTTTAAAAAGTCTTACATTTAATATAAAACCACCGTACTGTTTTGCTAATGATGTAATTTACTGTGGCTGTCTGGACCGAGTCCCTGTGTGTTGGTTTCAATCGTGGAGTTGATCTGGACAAGCTCCCCACTGTCATTTGTCCTGGAGAGAAAGTGAAAGGAGATCGTGTTGGATCATAACAGACCCACCACAGTACAGAGACCTCCCTGCCGATACGCAAACACCACTACAAATGGCAGAGCTGGCCGGACAATCGCTCTTTGAATGGAAGCTAATTAGCTGGAGTCTAATGCCAGTTTACTAACACCTGTATTAGCGTGGCGGCTCAGCAGGGAGCCGGGGCAGGCCAACATGGCTTATCCTTCATAAACCCAAAATGCTCCTCCTTGAGAACTTGCATTAACATATTCATCTTAAAACAGCTGTTGCTTACCTAAATCCGGAGGAGAAGGCTTTACTTTGGGATGTGCTGATGGAGTAGAGGAAGGACTTTGAGGGTATATCTCTGTGTGAGGCAACAGTATTCTTAGATTCCAAAAGTAACTTGAGTACTTGTCATTTTACATCTATTTGTTGGTATAAATAAGAACAAGCTTTCATAAAACAGTTTAAAACAAAACCAAGGACACCTAAGGGATACTTTATGTATTTTTTTTAAATCTGGAGCATTGTTATTTATGTTTCTTTGTAGTTATCATCCTGTCAGGTCCATGTACGTACTGAAAACATAATTTGTGCATCTACTTCCTGGGTGGTGAGGTATTACTGAGGGGCTATGCGTGCATCGGGCAAGCACAAGGCCACTGTGTGTGTGGAAGGGATTAGAGAGCTTTAGTATAACTGCACTGGTTAGATTCCCTTGCTCTGCTATAATTTAAGGGGAGGAGAAAGCACCCAGTCCATTAGCTCAGTTTGTTTGCTCTGGAGAAGCCCCACTCTGATCCTCTAATATCTCTCACCCATCCAAAAGGCTCTCAGGCTTTTGTGACAGAGGGACAGAGAGATAAAGGATGACAGAGGGACACGCTGATTCAGAGATCGCCAGTCTCAGGACATTCTGTACTCTTACCAAACTAATCAGTGTCTAAACATGAGAGGCGATGAGGGGTAAAAGGCCGGGGTCTTCAGGGTTGATTGGGAAAGGCTTTTTGATGGACCACACTCAGTGTCTGCGCTGATATGCAAACAGCTTGGTTCATCTAGCTGACCTGACCAAAACCAAAAAAACATGAAGGGTTTTTTGTAATATTTCAGAAAACAGAAGGCTATAATGGCCCACACAGTTCGTAAAACAAACTACTAAAGTTAAGTGAAATATTAGGGTATCACATAAACAATAAAAGAAAACTATTCATAGATTCTTTTAATTACTTATTTGTATCCTGTGAAACTCTGGAAATACACGAGTCCTACTGCACATATAGGTTAAGTTATTATATGTCTAATGGACATGTTCTGATTTCTGCAATTTTTCAAGGGTTTCTTTGGAGAATGTAACAATAAGATACTTCGGCATGGATGAAAGGTTAACAGATCCAAATCCCAATACACATGATCATTAAAGACTTACTCCGATCATCTTTTGGGATATTTTATTTAATTTTAATAATGATTATGTCGTTTTTAGCCTAAATAAAATAAAACTGTATTGGTCTCTAGGGTATAGTTTCTACAGAGCGACAGTTGTACATCCTACGTACAATTCATTTCTTAACATGTGCTCTACAACATGTCAATCTATCAGCAACCAAAGCTTTTTCTGTTCCTTTTTTTCTGCTAGAAACACTTATTACTAGTGAAAGCTATAAATTCCAAGTTAACATAGTTTTTGGAACACTTTCCCAGCCACCATCTCTGAGCTCTACCATGGGGATACAGAGACATTCCAAGGTCAGGAAGGACATGTGATCTCTCTAGCATGTCCAGGATCTGCCAGGGGGCCCTGTGCCATTCCAAAGGTCTATGACGTCTCCTAAGAAGGGATCATGGTGGCATTCTTACCAGATATTCTAACCTCTTCAGCTGGTTTCTCTTAATGTGGCAAATAATAATAATAATAATAATATAAATAACAGTAACAATAATAGTGACAATACCATTTATCTATGTATTTTAAAATATCTTTTAAAGTCCGCATAATCATCTTTATACATACTAGTATTTGTCAGATATTCTTGAATAAAGATATTGTCACATTATTTTTGTTCAAAATCCACAGACTATACCAAATTTTCTTTGCAAACACAGACAATTAAAATCTCTTACAGTTGGCATTCACCGTTGCTTATTTAAAAGTTCTTGTTCCTCTTAGATTATGGGAATTTTCTCTTTCTATAAATAATTTCCAGATGTTATTTGGCAATATACGCTTTAAATGATAATTAGGGCAGTTTGGCATGTTATAAGATCCTGCAGTTTTATTAATTTTGATTGTATAAAAGTTGATTAGTATGTTCCAAGTATCCTAATTTGTGGATGATACATTTGAGAATGGGCACATTAGAGTAAAAGGCATTAAAAAAGATTCATTAAAAGATAAACCTTTTAATTATATTTAAATATTTAACAAAGGGTAATTTCCAGTGTGCAGTATAAATCTATACTGTAATTATTTCATCTTTCTTTTAAGAAATTCAGTCACAGCTAAACTGATTTTACAAATACACTATAAAATCAGATCTTTTTATCTTTTTATGGGCTCACTTTCTTAGTTAGAAAGTCTGCAGTACACAGTTAATCTCTCCTAATATGTGTGCTTCAGGGGCAGATTAGAAAGTAAAATGTGTCTTCAAATAAGAGGCCTGTATTATAATAACCTATCAATCCTTAGATCTTAACCTAAATCCTTGGAGAATGTGGTTCTGTCTTCATTTTTAAGTGTACATCAGGTCAGATGTCACTATTAATTCCCCAAAGTCATGACCTACCTAAATACCCCTCATAGCCAATTAAGGCAAGCAATTGAAGCAAGCCTTCAATTGTAGGCCTTGTAGCATGTTGAAGCTCCACATGCTACCCTGCTAGCTGCTGTCAGGGGACGTAGGCTAATAGGCAATTACTGGGGGGGCTTTTGTTGCCAGTTATTGTGGACGCAAGAAAGTCTGCTGGGGATTCCTATCCAGGGTCATCTGTGCCGGAGCTTATGATCCAGTAATGGGTGCTTTGGTGGAGATCTGAGAGCATCCTGGGGGAATGTGATGTCAAACTGATACCAGCTTGATGCACAAAGTGGCTTAGAGAAGGGAACATGGAGGAACAGGTTTCAGCTGACGGGATATGTCACTACTAACTTGTACAAAGGCAGATGACCTATTGGATATTTAACAAAGTACTGTGTGATTACCGAAAATGCACATACATCCATAAACAAACACACAATTCTGCTGTGCTTGCATATCTTTTTCTCTTTTAGAAAGATCTATATGAACACATTTTCTTGAATTTCTTCTTCTTCTTTTCTTCTTTTGTCTTTTAATTGGCTTTTCCCGCTCACATCTGGTCCAAAATAGAAATTCAACCTGACAAATGAAACCCAAACTTTAAACAATAAGAGAAAATTGTTACAAGACATTTGAAATATAATAAGATTTTACCACAGTTGAAATAAGCTTTTTTACTTTGTAAAATTAAGTTTGGTTATTGCAATCGTTTAAAACAGCATTACCATGGCTGTGTACACATCAAGTCTATCAATTTCTAAAAACATCTATCATCAGTGGCCCTCCTCCCATTGGAAATTATTGCCAGCCATCAGAAGATGTCTTCTCAGCGCCCCACCTGCCAATTTTAACTGCACCTTAGACATTCATTTAGGGCCCCTTGGTGGGAGGGTTTTTGGAAATCACTGTGAGCAATCAGGTGATGTCCTCTCAGTGCCCTACCCGCCAATTTTAACTGCAATCTTTATTACACACACCCTTTACCCCTCAACAATATGCACTCCAACACACACAAACAACACATACCTTACACATGGAAGGTGAAACCTCTGGTCATCGTCCCCTACCCCATTCCTGGTGGGGGGAACCAGGACCTTGGTCATGGGCGCCGTGACCCTAGTGCTTTCTTCTCGGGCAGGGCGGCCCTCTATCCATGCAGGGAAAGGGATCCCTGAGTTCTCTGGCAGGACCATGAACCGGGGATTACATCAAATCTGAACCAGGGGTGTCTGTGTGTGCCTGTCATGTGGGTTTTGCTCCTTCCCCTCGAGCGCTGGCCCCTACAGAAAGTCCAAATGTGGGTGAGCCTAGTCAGGCAATGTTTACGCTTTCCAGGGACCCCCATCTCTCTTGGGCATCTTCCTCATCGGTGGAGGTGGGTGGCCCCTGTCTTGCTCTGTCCCCAAACTCCTTGGGGGTTGGGTGGGTGGGGGGTTGCCTGGAGGGTGGGGTGAGTCTCCCTTGGGAGGCCTTGGCTCGTGCCTGGGGTTGGGGAGTGGGCTGGGGCCTGCACTCTCTGTGCTCCTGTGCCTCCCTGCTCTCTGGCATTGGGAGCCCCTGTGGTGGTCCTGCTAGACCTGGTCTGGGTGTCTGGCTGGATTGCCAGTCAGGCGATTCCCTTTATCTGCTAGCTAAACCATGCCCGTGTCGGGAGCCCTGGCTAGCGCTGCGACTTCGACTGGGGTCTCGGGGTGAGGACAGCCGGGCAATCTCCCTCTTTTTACATTCCATCATCCACTTAAGGAAAACATGAACACCCACCTAAGCACAGGTGTCAGCTCACCTTTGCACAAATATTATGTATGACAGAATGAAATGCTTTAGATGTGTTGGTTTGTATACATACTGTCAGGACCATAAATATTTGGACAGAGACAGATTCTTTCTAATTTAGTTTCTGTACATTACCACAGTGAATTTTAAATAAAACAACTCAGATGCCATTGAAGTGCTGACTTTCAGCTTTAATTCCATTGGTTAAAAAAAAGATTGCATAAAAATGTGAAAAACTAAAGCATTTTTTAAACACAATCCCTTCATTTCATGGGCTCGTAAGTAATTGGACAAATGAAATAACTGAAAACAAAATGGTCATTACTAATACTTGGTTGAAAACCCTTTGTTGGCAATGACCACCAGATGCTGGGTTTTTCCTTCTGAATGCTCTGGCAGGCCTTTACTGCAGCAGCTTTCAGTTGCTGTTCGTTTGTGGGCCTATCTGTCTGAAGTTTAGTCTTCAACAAGTGAAATGCATGCTCAATTGGGTTAAGATCAGGTGACTGACTTGGCCATTCAAGAATATTCCACTTCTATGCTTTAATAAACTCCTGAGTTGCTTTGGCTGTATGTTTTGGGTCGTAGTCTATCTGTATTAAGAAACGCTGCCCAATCAGTTTGGCTGCATTCACCTGGATCTGCGCAGACAGTATGTCTCTGAAAATCTCAGGATTCATTGGTCTGCTTCTGTCCTGTGTCACGTTATCAATAAACACTAGTGTCCAGAACTATGCTGGCCTTTTCAGATGCTATTTAGCAAAGTCCAATCTAGCCTTCCTATTCTTGAGGCTTATAAGTGGCTTGCATCTTGCAGTGTACCCTCTGTATCTACTTTCATGCAGTGTTCTTTTTATGGTAGACTTGGATATTGATCCGCCTACCTCCTGGAGAGTGTTGTTCACTTGGTTGGCTGTTTTGAACGGGTTCCTTTTTGCCATGGAAATGATCCTGCGACCATCCAGCACTGTTGTCTTCCGTGGACGTCCAGGTCTTTTTGCGTTGCTAATTTCACCAGTGGTCTCTTTATTTCTTTCTCAGGATGTGCCACACTGTTGATTTTGCCACTCCTAATACTGCAGCAATTTCTGGCATGGTTTTTTTCTGTTTTCTCAGCTTAATGATGGCTCCTTTCACCTGCATGGAGAGCTTCAACTCCAGGCCTTTTGTCTGCTTCACTCATAATGACATAACAAGGGAATTGCCCACACCTGCCCATGCAATAGCATGGAAATCAATTGTCCAATCACTTACGAGCCCATGAAATGAAGGGATTGTGTTTAAAAAATGCTTGAATTTTTCGCATTTTTATGGAATCTTTTTGTGTAACCCATGGAATAAAAGCTGAAAGTCTGCACTTCAATGGCATCTGAATGGTTTTATTTAAAATTCACTGTGGTAATGTACAGAAACAAAATTAGAAAAAATGTGTCTCTGTCCAAATATTTATAGTCCTGACTGTACGTGGGTGTGAACTGCAGTAGTTTTAAGTACATGGTGACACGATTATATGTGAAGATTCTTTGAGCAAACAGGTATGTTTAACACTTTAGTCTGTGTGTGGACAGGCCCCTTCTCCTTTGACTAACACTTACACCAGACAGTGATGATGATAGTCCTGCAGCATCTTGTTGCCTTATGATTGTACTCCCCGACCACCACATCTGTAACCATCCTCCAGATTTCCCAAACTCCCCTTTCCCCCTTTATTCGGTGCCCTTACCCCCAGTCTAACATCCCTATCTTCCTTCTTTTCCGTGCAGTCCATCATAAACAGGATACAAATATAATCAATATAAATAAAGTTTAGCCTAAATTACAAAAGGGGTATATATAAATACACACATTGTGTGTCAGAAGATCCACAATACCCTGTTTTAATAGTAGAATATGTCAAACACAAGAGGGCTTCAACTCTGTCTGCTCAGCTGTTGGACAGGACAAATGAAAAAATTAAAAGAATCTGAATTGCTTCCCTACTCCTACGGCTTCTCCCTACACCTACATTTATCCCTCCAAGCAGAGAGGTATGGAATATAGTGTCTTTAAATTTGGATGTTAGTAGCTGCTGGTCATATACGGGTTAGCGCATAGCTGCCAGCACTTGGAAAATACAAAGCAACATTGGTTTTATAAATTTAAAAAGTCATGCAAGACAAAGAAGTAAATACTTACATTTAAGTGTAAGTGTCTGTGCTTGAGGGCACAGCCACGTGAAGAAATGCATTTCTCCTCCGCGCACCAGCGGGACACAGCCTACCAGTGGAGGAATAGTCTGCCATAAGTTGCGACGGTTCCTCCTTAAAAAACACTTTCGAAAGTCACTACACCTTCAAATGCCCCTACAATTAGAGCAATGGGGAGGAGCCAGAGAGGTAGGGAAGCAATTGTTATGATCAGTGTAGAGCAGGGGGGCGTGGCTGACCTTTTCCCAGGTGCCTCTCTACACTGCACACCTGATGCTCATCTCATCACCGTGTTTTTAAAAGCCTGCACCTTTCTCTTTCTCCCTGCCGGATTATTACTATTCAGTAGCTCTTAGCACCTATCCTGTTGATCGGTCTAGCTCCGCGATTTCAGCATCCTGTCTGAGTTAGTTTTTGATCCTGAGGAATGAATTGTCAACCTGCCCTCTGCTTCAGTCTCTGTTTTGGGATCCTTCCACTCATCCTAACAGCAATTTGGATTTGGCCTTAGAATTGAGGAAATTATGTAATTAGAGTGTACTTTGTATGGGCCTTTTACAGGTGTCCTACAGGCACTTACGTATGTATCACCTGCACACATTCAGTATGTGGGCACCATCAATAAGGAGTCAGGTGAGCATGCCTCACTTATAACAAAAGTGTGGCAATAGCACAGCATACAACAGCACCTATTGTATATCATTAGTGAGTGTAGCTTACATTACGCTTACAAATACTTTACAATACACATGCAATGGGACATTTTATTTTCATGACTTCAAGGGAATATAAAGACACACCTACTCTCCCTTAAAGATGTGGTTACATCTCTCTATAACCATCCACAGGCCCAGACAACCCAAAAATTCCCATTCCCCCTATATGGGGGCAGGTAACTAGGGCGCAAAGTTTGCTGGATTGTATGTCCATTGTTGATTTTTGAGAAAATTAAAGGATGAACCTCATGGTCCATAAAATGCAATACTCTCTCATCATTATCCATGTCTTCCAAAGAGCCTGTAAAATTAAGGTTAGTAGAAGCTCCTCCCACATTGAAATTTGCCAGATGCATGTGATTGAAAAATTGATCAAGCTTTATTTATGAGAGAAGAAAAAGATTTTCATGTATTGCACCTCAAATTGCTTTACAATTAGAAACAAGACAACAAAGTAGAAAAAAGAGAAAATTTAAAACTAACTCACCTCTTTGCCTTTCTCCCTCCCTTCCATTCACTCATATCGCCCATGACCCAACACAGGATGCGTACAGGCAAGAAAAAATGACAATAATCATAAAAGAGACGTAGCAAGGGTGAGCATTGTGGCAACAATTCCCAGACCAAACCGGCAACCCTGGCACAAAAGATACACACTGGGGCTAAAATGATAATAAAAAGATAGTTAAAAATAGATGCCTAATATGTATTTATTTATATAAAATTGAAAGTAAGTTAAAAAAAAATTACACAAAATAAATAAAATAGATACATTCAAATTGTTTTTTGTAACAAGCAGCATACTTCATAAATGCACCTATTGATAAGAAAAGTGTTTTGGCATGCCAACTTAGAGCCAAAAAAGAAAATGTTCTGTGAACACAGCAAGTACAGTCTACAGTATATTACTGTAATGTTATTGCTTCTTTCTTTCTTTCAAACATTTTTGGGGTATTGTTTTTGTTTAATTTTGACAAAAGTCTAAAAACGTCTGTGAGTCTCAACATATGCTGCGGTGAATAGGACTCTTTCTAGTCACGGCACCAAAAGAGGTCGTAAGGCAATCAGAACTGAACGCTGAAGATTGACAGGGTCTATTTTACCAACCCACCATGGCTGAATTACACAAATTTACATAAATAAAATCAAGCAGTGTAGAAATCTAGCAGTGAAATAAAAGCTAAATCATTAATTTATTTTCAAACAACCGGTAAACTGCCACGTTTGTACTCATTGTGAAAGTCTTTTTTTTCCAAAATTTTCCTAAATGCAAAGGGGTGTCCTTAATGACTGGTGTCGAGTGCAAAGTTGATTTTATTATGCTACATCCAGGAACCACAAGCAGTGTGTCTGGGCCTGAGATGTGAACTGTACATCAGTTGTACAACAACTTAACAACCTAAAGAGCTTGCGTTTATATCGTTTTTTTACTTAGTACACCCTGCCATACTTATAGTCCTTTCCCTAAAGCATCCTCGCATAACCTGTGTTTACACGTGGGTGGCTTGGCTACACTTACAGGGGTCTAGTTTATTCCGTCTGTTCATCCTGTCATTGGACGGGTGGGTGTGTAGCAAAGACGAGTAGAAGCAGGTGGTGTGACTAAAGCAAGGCCTGGACAGAATTAGACTTTTGCTGAGGGAGGAGGAGATGGGACAGGGGTGTCACCAGTCGACAGGGCCTGTCCGAAGCAGGGCTGGGTACCACACCCACCCAACTGTTCCTCTTTCAGCACCCTTCTGCCCGTTTCTCAACATCTCCCTCACTCACTCCGTCTCGCTTTATCTCTCCCCTTTTCTTTTCAAAATGCATTGTTAACAAAACGGTTTACAAACCCTGGCTGGTACATTATCCACGACCGCCTCCTGTGAGATTGATTTAAGCAAATGGATTCAGCAAAGGAAAGAGGGGAGGGGGTTTGCATGCAAAGTGGAGCAAAATGGAGTGAAAAGGGGTGTGTTACGTCGTGCAGCAGCTTTAGAAAACCACCACATGGTCCACGTTGAATATTCTCTTGCGTTTTGAGAGGCCATACATTAAACGCTCATTATACAGCTTTTATGTGAAAAAAGAAGGCTTCGTTTCTGTGATAGCAAAGCGGCTGAGGATGAACTCTGATCTCCCGTGTGTGCACGCATCTTTAGAGGCTTTCTGACATCTATGATATCATCATGACTGAAATTTGACTTTCATAAACCCTGAATCAGAAAATAGAGGGTGTGTCAAGTGCAAGGCAATATTTTATGTTGTGACTCAAGGGTTAGAGGCCTTGAGAGTTGCCTTTTATGGATGAATACTATTAATTTACCTTTTTAAGATCAAGTTTGTCCAACTTGTAGACAAAAACCCCAACAGAAAATCATATATAAGAGTCTTGTCTAGAAAGCGGAAAAAGGTGAAGGGCACCAGATCATTTGATTTTCTTTTACTCCTTACTTTCTTGTTTAATCTTGTGATTTTACTCTCAGTTCTTTTTTTGAAGTTCTCTTTCCAACAATAGGAGCTTTTTTTCAAGGAGCTCCTAGAGGTGTGTGCCCGAAGAGGGGCAAAGGTTGAACTGGGCATCCCATCATGATAAATCACTAGTTAATGAGGAGTCCATTGTGTCCTCACACATTGTGCCCCCCTCCTCTGGTCCTCTCCCTCCTCCTCCTCCACCTCCTTGTGTCCCTTAGACCGCTACCTTTGGGTTGTTAAGCTGACACAGATAATGAACTGGCCGCTTTGAACTGTCCCTTACAATATTGACTGGTTGCACACAGCAGATGTCTCCCTGGCAGAAAGCAACTGGTAAAAGCACATTAGGTTAACAAAGAGAGCTTTGCTTTCCAGGGGCGGAGACTTTAGGGGGGGTTGGCCAAGGGGTCTGTGTGGGAGTGTCGTTGGGTGGGAGGATAGGGGGGACGGGTGGGGGATGGCACCACCTTTTGAGCTGACATATCTGGATAATTATATAAATACAACACATCAACAAAATTCAGTGTTGATTCCTCTAGAGCTTTTTGGTTTAGAAATGTTCGAACAGGTTTGTTTCCAATATTTAATTAAATATTTGAATATTAAAAAATGGATAAAGTGATTTTAACAGGCATGAAGGCCAGAGTAGTGTTAACTGATCAAACTTTTATGTTTACAGTGTACATTGTCAAAAATGCTAATATAGTGGCCTTTTTTGATTGGTTCATACACTAATGGATAGGTTGTTTTTTTTTTAAAGTGACTCACTTTGTTTTTTAGATTCCCCCTTTTTTCCTGTGTTCTGGTTAGCGCAGCGCGGCCTGTGAGCTGACTGGTTTCTCTCTGGCAGAAAGACAGATGTCTAATAGGTCAATAATAAACCGTGACTAACTGTCTCCCTCAGGAAAAGCTCAGCCAGACACTCACTGGCAGAAAGCAGCAAAAAGGTATGAGGCACCAACACTGATTACCATATAATTGCAGCTATTGTATTTGACATGGAGAATTAGCAGCACGCTAGGTGGCTAACTGGCCTTTTGTTCACTTTGGAACTGGACAGAAATCACCCCCTCACAGAATGGCATGCATACGTTGTTTTATATAGAATATGCATTTATGCATTCAAATTATTGCAATCATATTGTAGAAACCTGTATGCATATACATTCCTGGAACTAAAGGCCCTTTAATTTATTCATTTGGTGGAGTGGTGAGCTCATAAAATTAAAAATTTGAGGGAAATCTTAAAAAATATTGTATTGTTCAATGAGTCTCTAGTACCTTTCTTTACGTTGTTGCATCGTTTTTATCATCAAAGTTTAAGGTAAAGTGATCAAACATACTGTGTAATTTTTTTGGCCTTTTAGAGATTCCCTTGTCTTACTTAAAACCTGCCCCTGTCCCCAGTTGTGGACATTATAAGTTCATCTTCATGTGTCGACATCCTTAGACTTTCAGGCTCAGAACGATTTAATGTGGAATTGGCATGCGAGTCAAAAGGGTTGACAAGACCCACCTCCACGGAGTCCCTTGATTCCACGTGTGGCTAAACGATCACTTCCCTGCACGTCTCACAACAAATCTCTTTTCATGATCACTTTTCACTCTTTCTCTTTCTTGCCTGACTGGCTCCTTTTAGACAGAGAGGGTAAGGAGAGGGAGTCACAGAGATTTTTTTTCTCTCTAAGTTTTTGTGTGAGTGAGCGTCCATTATAGAAAAGGCCCAGACCACCACTGGATGACCCTGCTAGGAGCAACAAAACCCAATTGGTCACGGCCGCCAGCAGCTAATGGGCCAGAGAGGAATAGCCCTGGGTGGGTAATGACTGTATTCGGAGCCTTTCTCATTGTGTCCTTTTGGTGCCCTTATGCTTTCTGCCTTATTCTAGCGACCACCAGCCCTGTGCCCACCATGCACCCAACCCCATAAGCTCCTCCAGTTATCTTCTCTATTGTTTTCTACATTTCTGTCAAAATAATTCCAATGACATATGGAGCAGGCGAATCAGAGGAGCATTTGTTTAGGTCAGTAAAAGTCCTCCTACATTTATTACATGTCAGACCTGAACTATTGGGCTAAATTATTCAAAAATTGCTGTGTTCACACTTCTTAATTTTAACATTTTAGACACCCTAACAAAGTCTAATAAAAACTAGAAGGAGCTGCATATCTAGAAGAAAATGCAGGGTTGAATGCTATATTGCTGAATGAAAATTAAACTTAAAGGGTAATAATTGCCACCAAAAAAATGAACTAAAGCAACGATAAAAGTTGAGCATAAATAAAGTTAAAACAGCACAATAACAAAAAAGATATTTTTGTGAAAAATGCCAGCATCAAGTATTGATCCAGCAAAGCTTTGCAACACCGCTTATGTGTCATGCCATTGCGCTATCTGCCAAGAAGAGTTGACAGAACACATAATCTAAATAATCCTGTAATATCCTGAAAAGTTCAAGGGTTTGAAGGACCAAAAGTCATAACTGGAAAAAGCTGAAAGAGCTGAACATTTAAATAGTTGAATGGTTAAATTGATGGAAAATTGTAGAAGAAGTTAACTGCCAAAAAAATGGTGGAAAATACTACAATAAACCAGAAGGTGAATGCTATATTGCTGAATGAAAATGAAACTTAAAGGGTAACCATTGGCAAAAAAAAAAGATAATGATAGTAATAAAGAAAGAAACGATCAAATTTTACCATAAATACAGTGAAAACAGCACCATCACAAAAAGATATTGTTGTGAAAAATGCCAGCACCGGGTCTTGAACCAGCAAGCTTCTGCACCAAGGATTCCCCATGTATTTCAATGGAGGGAAAAATCCTGGAAGATCTTGAAAGTTCAAAGATTTGAAGGACCAAAAGTCATAGCTAGAAAAAGCTGAAAAAGCTGAACATTTTAATAGTTGAGTGGTTAAAATAGCTGAAAAATTGTAGAAGGAGTTAAGCGGCAAAAAATGGTGGAAGATACTATAGTAAAAAAAACAGAATTCTCAACAGAATTGACAAAGCCTTTTGGATAAGAGGTGAGACGTCTTCAACTTTAAAAACCAAGTCCAGATGACAACCTTTAAACCTACTACTATGATGGAATCTACCTGGATGAATGAGAGTCTTCATAGACATATAATAAAGAAAGAAAGAAATAAAGAGAAACAGGAAAACAATGGGTTGAATGGTTTATAGCACTCAATCAAAAATATTGAATACAACTCGAGCCTTAATAAGCCTTCTAAAATTGCTTTAGACGTTGGTAAAAGACCGTCCTTTTTGAGGGCTTTGAAGATCCACTGTGATGAAAATTGTGTTTTTAACGTGTGTTGTGGCATTTTTCGGATGAGGGCATAAACTAAAAAAGTTAAGCTCATAATTGCATTTCAGATTATTTCTTGTGCTATCTTAGATGACCCCACCCTTACATTGACGTGTTCTCCCTACCATGACAAACGTGGATAAAGGTGGAAAGATTTCATGTAATCATGGACACCAGTGAAGATCACAAATCACTGAAGAAAAAAGGTTCAGCGCACTAGTGGGTGTAGATGATCCAAGTCCCAATGTTAAAGTGCCTAGGATAGCACAAGGGTTATTCAAATCGTTGTGAATTAGGAGCAGATATTTGTGATGTAGAAAATGCAGTGGGAAGCTTTAAACTCCCTAGTCCAAAGGGAAGGGGTTGGGGCTGCTTTGAGCCAGCGGTCCCGCCCAGAATCCGGAGGAATTAAAAGAAGACCTATGAAATATAAACTCAAGCCACTGAACTGTACAACTTCTACATTTTTCTACATTTTGTTTCTAATAGCCATGAGATGCTGCAGTTTTTTTTATATTTTCTGATGATGCAAAATTTAAAATTTGATCTTATCCTCTACTTCATTTTGTGGTGCTTCAGTAAAGAGACTGATCTTTTTTTTTTTTTTTGATCAGTCTATATGATCATAATTGTTCATTGTGTATTGGAGTCTTTATATTGTGTACATTTTATTGCAAATTATTTAATTTTCTAAAAACTATTTATTTGCTTATTTGATTAGATTCAGAAATAAAATGTGTAGAATTTAGAAAAACAAACAAAAAAAGATTCTTTGAATTAAAGATATTGGGGGGGAAAAGGCTGCAAGGTGGTGCAGTGGTCAGCGCTCTTGCCTCACAGCAAAAAGTCCCACTCTGAGTTTGCATATTCTAGGTGTGCATGTGTGGGCTTTCTCCAGGGACTCCTCCCACAGTCTAAAAACATGCTTCATAGATGAATTGGTGCCTCTAAATTGTCCCTAGGTGTGCATGAGTGTGTCACTGTGGCCCTCCGACAGGGTTAGCCTCTGACAGCCCTGTGACTCTGATAGCGTTAAAACGGGTTCAGAAGAATAATGGAAAATAATAACTTTAGAGTGTGTCTTGTGTCTTTAACCTTGTTTTTCACAGGCTGAAGAAACACGTGTTGTGCTTTTTTCCCCAATATTTACTATGAAACTGTACTTTCAGTTCATTCAACACATATTAAAATAAGGAAGACACATATTTTTTGCAAAAGAATTAGTGGGTCACTTATGGCATCCTAAAATTTTCTTGAAGCCTTGAAAGATTTTCCTTTTCAGAAATGAGTGATAAACTTTTTTTCCTTTTTTTCAAACACAAACACAAAATGAAAATAAACACAAGAATTAAAATAGGGAGATAAAACAAAACAATGTGCTTGAAAAGGAGTGGGTAGAAGAAAAATCTTGTCTGGTCCCACACCTTTTAAAACACAAAATGTTTTGCATATTTCTGTTTACAGTTTTCTTCTGTACAGCACCTATGCAGATGTGACATTTTTTGTTTTTATTGATCATTGCTTGCAAAGTTCCATCAGTGACATCTTGACATCCTTGTTAACGGCATTGTGCACCTGTGAGTTCCTATTTACTAAAATATTGCAAATTGGCCTTTCTGTAGATTTTAGCGCACAAAATAGTAAAATTACAACATTTTACAGCTTGGCAAATTTGAACCATTTTCTTTCTATGTCTTTCAGCCACCTGACTCAGGATGCACAATTGTCTAGATGTTGAACTAGGATATACTTTTTGGACAAGTTTCATGCCCAGACTACAAAATCTGAAGGCAATTTCATGTTTCAGGCACTTTTATCTAAAATATTGTTCCTGCTTTTATTTTTATTTTTTAATTGTAATTTTAATAATATTATTTTCATTCCAAACTAAATATTTTGGGCTTTTTTGCTGTCATGGAATCTTCTGGTCTTGGTGAGTCTTAAATAAGCTTTTCCTTTGTAAAATGTTATTCAGCCAGTGGTGTGCTTAAAGATAATTTGGTTAAACCTTAAGGTTTTCATATTTAGTTTGGGAAAACTACAATTTAAAAGAAAGACATACTAGCTTTTGATTTAAATTAAACAAAAATAACAAATCAAACTGATGAAAAGATGTCATAACACATTGAACAATTGCACCCAATATTTATTTGACAGTTAAATCTAAAAAAAAAATCTATTTTTTTTTCTTTTTACTTGAAATAATAACATTAGATAACTTCAAAATAAGTTCTTTCCATTCATTCAAAAGTAGCTGTCTTTTGAAGAAAAGAGTAAACTTTGTATTTGATTTTATTGGGATAAAATTACATAAATTTTTTGCTTATTTTGCTAAAATTCCTAACAAAAATAAAAGAATTTAGAATCAAAATAGACAAGCTTTCTATTTGACGCAATTTAAAATGAACACTATCAAGAAAACAAAACAAAATCTTTTTATTTTTACTCAAATATCATGAACTCTCAACTACATCAGAATTTGAATTATTTCATTTAGAAAAATCATTTTTTATTATTATAATTTATTATTCATTTATTGTGATCTTTTTTTCATACCTTTTCATTTAAGCTTCAATTTTAAACTTTTATCCCTTTCATTTTGAATTTTTTTCTCAAATGCTATTTGAATTAAATCCCTAATAAATATGAGAGTGAAAATCTTTTACAAACACTGTTGGCATTAAAGTCCCAAAAGTTTTTTGTCTGTTTTTTACTGCATGACATTCAGAATGTCTTCTTTCAAGAATTACTTTCATAAGTATTCATTGTGTGTAGGGTCATGGGAAGCATGTGTTAACGGATGGGACAGTGAAGGGTTTCTATTTTAATTTCTATTTTTAATTGTAAAGTGCTTCAAGCTCAACAATGTATACAAAGCGGTTTTTATAAATATTATACCTATTCTCAAAGACTTCATGCCCATTTCATTCTTTGCTGCTCACCACAAAAAAGCATTTCTTGCAAAGGAAATATATTAAGTGTTGTTGAAAAAATGACTAACACAAATCAATTTTGGGTTTCTTTTATAGTTTGTTTTGACTTTTATTTCATCGTTAAGATGTTGTTACTGTCAATTCTTGTAGATATTTGTTCCTGCTGCCATCATAAATTAAATCAGTAAATATGAAAGTTAACATCTTTTACTAACATTGTTGAAATTTTGGATATTAAAGTTCCAAAAGTTTTTCTGTCTTTGCTTTTCTGCAGGTAGAAGTTGCAGACGGGAAATTCTGAGTCTGTTCTCCATATACTTCTCCACAGAAGGTGCTCAGTTAATAAAGATAATAATATTGATGATAATAGTTAAGAAGCCTCCTCAGTTGATGAATGTCCAGATACCTGACATGAACATGGAAGAGACACCAAATTTATCACTACACTTATTACATTTTCTTTTGACTCAGGAAATAAGCAACATGGACTGAATGTTCTGCTCTAAAATCATTGGGATTTTCATTGAAGTCACTTGAAAAGAGTCCAATGGCTTAAAAATATGGCGAACTGCCGTGAAAGGGAAAGAGGATGGCAGGATGGTTGGGAATGGTGGACAGAAGGGGGACATGGAGAAGAGGCGGAGGAAGAGGTGGCGGTGCTGTGGAGGTCACAGTGGCCCCATTCAGACGCTAAGACAACACACAGAATGATAGACTCCTCATGATTGTTTGTTGCTCATTGGCCATTCCCCCTGCCCCGTCTGCCTCAATGGCACCCTCGGCTGCATATGAGAGACTCTCACAGGTAGCAGAAAGAGTGTGTTGCTGTGTGTGTGTGTGTGTGTGTGTTTGTGGGGGAAGCGGGGGTGGTATTTTAGAGAAAAAGCCTTCTAGCCCTATGCTTGATTGCCCCGCTATAGACACTCACTCAGTGGTTCTGAAAGGCTTCCTCAGACACCACTGAATAAACTCTTACTCTTACGCATCCATACATCACTCTGCCCTCCACCTCCACTCTACCCTTGTCTTCTGGCAGATCCCCACCCTCCCAGCCGCACACCCTCACCCTCTTACTTTGAATTTTCCAGGGATTTGAGCACAAACCTCTGAAAACCTCGTCCCTGCCAAAGGTTCCTGTGCTTCCACAGAAAGAGAGGCTTTGCTTTTCTCTCAACCTTTTCATGCTTACAAATGACTCAAAGAGTCGCCAACGTTTGAAAGTCAAAATTTCCGCACGGACCACTGAAGCCAAAACTTTCGATTTTGATATTCATGATCTATAACAAAGGTTCATTAAAAACAAAATTTAAAAATCTCAAATGCAAGTGACCTATTTGTACTAAGTAGCTTGCTCCTTAAAGAAAACCCCAATAACTTCAAAACATTCTTGTAAGGAACATTCAAAGCCAAAAATCTAATATTTTTGTCATAAAAAATGGCATCCAGTTTTTTTTAATCATCCCTCCTTTGTTCCTTCTTTACTTTAGGTTTATATCCTTAAATTGACTCTAGTACCTTTTAGCTCAATGCAAGAAATAAATGCTTCAAACTACTTTTTATAAGACTTTTATTTTGTTTCTTTTTTTTAATTAAAATTTTAAAAACCTACAGCATTTATTTGTTTTTTTTTAAGCCATAGTGTTTAAAAAGTTGGCATGTGAAGTTTATTTTGGTCAATAGTCTAAAGTTTACTAAAAATCCTATATTTAAAAATGTTCAGGAACATTGACTGATCTATGGTGGGTTTTTTATTGGGTTAAACAAATTAAACAAAGAGTGTACCATTGCAATTTGAACTCTCTGTTAGTTATATGTTTGTTTGTTTACACTATTTCTTCTGACTAATGTCAGCATTTTCATTTCCCTGCTGAAGTACATTAACTTGCTCAGTTGAGTGTTTTAAATAAAACATCCTCTGGTGCTAGTGGTTGGGCATAGAGGTCATACGCTCATTGAGACTTACTTTAAAACAAACATATATAGTGAATTGTTGACATGTAATGTTGGAAATTTTAACAGGAAGTAGGCCCTGGTTTGAGTCCCAGTCTGTGTGGAGTTTGCATGTTCTCCTCGTGCACATGTGGGTTTTCTCCTTGAACTTCATTTTCCTCCCACAGTCCACAAACACTCTTCATAGGTTAATTGACGCCTCTAAATTGGCCCTCGGTGTGAATGTGTGTGGGTGTGTTAGTGTGGCCCTGCAACAGACTGTGATCAGTGCTGCACCCTGCCTTAGGCTAACAGTAGCTGGGATAGGCTCCAGCAACCCGGTTACCCCAATAGGAATACAGCAGCCTTTGAAGATGGTTGAATTATTCAAGAGATACTAAAGGACTTTGGTAAATGAACTTAAACCTGGAAAAAGTAAGACTTAAATTTGATTTTTTTAAACATGATCAACTTACAACAAGGGAAATCAAGAGGGTGATAATGGTAAATGGCGCATACTTGTGTAGTGCTTTTCTACCTACAAGGACAAAGCGCTTTTACAGTCACTGACCCATTCACCCAGTCACACGCTGCTGGCTGCTTCGCTGCCAAACACAGGCGCCCGCCTACCACCAGAGGCAAGGTGGGGTTCAGTGCCTCAGGACACTTCGACACATGGGCATGCAAGGTGGGAATTGAACCTGCAACCTTACGATCATGGGTCGACTGCCCTACCGCTGCACCACAGCCGCCAATAAATCAAATGTTTCTGCCAACAAACAATTGAAAACCATGAACATTGACAGCTGTAGACAATTCATCCATTAACAATCACAAAAGATGCTGGTTATCCTGGCACCCATTTAGAGTAATACCATAAGGTTGGATCAATACTGCTGAGCTCTCAACTACATACACACCTGGACCTTGATGCAGGTTCAAGAACGTGTTAAACATGCTAACTATCGGTTGTTGAATGCCGATTTGGCATATGGTGTTTACACTGGAAAAGCAGGTACAGGTTTCTTCTTCTTTTTCTTTTTCTACTATTTAGTAGCACATGTAAGGCACCTACAGTTGGAGGAGGCTTGACGCAAAATGTGACAGCGGTGCAAATCTTTTGAACATTGCTTCAGGCTATTTCTTTCACAGCTCTATTATTATAGATAAAAGAGTTGATGTCATAGAATTCCAGCCAAGCACAAACTACAATTATTAATTTGTTCTCCATTATCATTTTTAAAAGATGGATCAGTGAATTAAAATGGTCAAACATCACTTCCAAATCGGAGTCCTTTATCAGTCAAATTTAGACCTGGTTTAACTTGCAATGTGCTTTGAATGGCTGCACATTTTGTACAAAAACCCTAGAAACTTGTGAGAGTTTTGAAAGCAGAAGCCCGAAATGCATGTTTACATAGAATCTTCATTGGAATTGGCCACTTGAGCGCACGTTGCCGAGGGGAGTGTGTACGAAGCTTCAGAGGTGTCAACCTGTGCAGAGAAGATGAATGGAGTCAATGCTGACTTAAAGATCTTGGCGCTCAGGCTCTCCTCCCAGCCGCTTGATTGACAGTATCCATTGCTGGCCCTTTTCCTCATTTTCACTGCAGGTTACATGTGAGAGGAGTTCAACTGTCCTACTCACAGCAGAGGCAGCATGCAAACCTTTTCAGTGTCTGTCAGCTCTCGTGTCCTCTCTGTTACACCTCCTGTGCAAAAGCCAGCAGGCCGGAGGAGCTGAATGTTGCCTCCTTATGCCACAGTCTGGTTTAAGCCATTCAAATTCAGCACCAGTGTGGAGATGCAGGGCTTTGCATATTCTTCTGTCCTCAGGGACCTCAGCACATGCAAGACCCACCTTTGTCTGCACCTCAGCTCACAGAGCTCAGGGAGTTCTTTCCTCTGATCAGACCTCCATTTAAACAAACCAAACAAAACCAGTATTTAGACCAGCCAGGTTTCCTTATTGGAGATTTATTTGAAAGCTGGTACCCTTCTGTTCCTGGTGCAAATTCTTCAGGTCCATCCATTCTTTCCTAATCTGCTCTTTCATCCCATTAAAGCAAAACCGCAAATAAATAAATAAATAAACTGGGCACGATAATAGAGTGAGTTTTAAAAAATAAAAGCAATGCGCCGATTTCTGTCATCAAAGTGTTTGAATACCTTTTTGCCCCCGGTAATAATTATGTTTTTAATGACACATCTATACACCACAGAGCCTTCCTCAACAATAGATCCAATATAACCAGGCCTCCAGGCCTCTCCTCCACTTCTGTTTCAATCACTTCAGCCACTTGTGAGGAACTATGGCTGAATTAGTCTGCTCGGAAACAGAGAAGAACTTGATTAAAACTCCATCCTCCGGCCCAAATCCCCCTCTTCACTTTATTCCCCTTGTCCTCTCATCTTTTTTTCTTCCTCCACAGCAGCATCTCAACCTACAGACGGAAAGGAGGGGGCATCGTTGACTTGCACTCTAAGGCTTTCAATTTTTCACCAGCCTGTATGGAGACCCCCTCTATTAGATACAATGACATTGCAAATTAAAGAAATGACTGTCTAAATTAAATCAAGCAGGACAGCTTAATGCCAGCAGCTAGACTATAGGTTTGAGCTGAGGCTCTCCCCCCCACATACACACACATGCTCTTAAGTCTCATAACCAGGAGTGTGGAGAGTGAAAAGAAGCCCCCCCAAATCCTTCTTGAGATGCTACTTCTAGCTAATTAACCGGTGCTCTTTGTCATCTTGTTCCTGAGTATGAAGGACCTCAGAAAACCTGAATAGGATCTCTGTCCGCTGGAAACAGCTTCCAACTGTCTCTGGGTCCCATGCGTTCTTTGTGTGATGCTGCAACACTGAGTTTACTGACTGTGTTTTTATTAATTACTTTTCAGGGCCTTTATCATTGCTTCGTGTGGATTTTGTTGGACTCTGGTCATTAGAAATACATTTTCACTTGAATGAGGGAGGAACAATCTTCAAAGTTGGTGTCTGTTTGCATGTGAATGCAGCCGTGATCCTTGGACTCAGGAGACAGCCCATCAAGATCTGTCATCTTTAATCCTTCAGATGTTTTCCGAGCTCAATGAATGGTGTAAAATTGGAACATATGTGTCATTATTCTGTAAACCTTTCATTATACTGTGATGCTCTTTTTGCCTATTCATTTCAGTCTCATAAAAGCTGCAAATTTCCCATGTAGCTGTATGTGAAAATAATCTCCTTTAAGGGAAACCTGTTTTATGCTGTATGAATAATGTCTATATGATGGCAAATGGCGTAAACAATAGTCCTTCGTTTTGGACGGGTTAGGTTCTGAAAATAACCTGTCATTGGTGAAATCTGCAAATGTTTAAGAGCTGTAAAATTCCTCACAACACACTTTATCCACTTTTCCACATGAACATTTTCACAATTTTTCTCTCATGTTTGAACCGTCAAAGTTCAAACCTCATGGAAAAAAAAAATCAAATTTTAGAGAATGAAACCTCTAAAATTTGAATAAAAAATAGAAAAAAATCAAATTTTAGAGGTTTCATTCTCTGAAATTTTCGAAAAATGAAACCAGCCAGTGGCACAGTGGTTAGCGCTCTTGCCTCACAACTTGAAGTCCCCTGGTTCAAGTCCCAGCTGGGGAGACCTGAAACAGAACAGCAATGGGGGACCTTTTTGTGTGGAGTTTGCATGTTCTCACCGTGCATGTGTGGGTTTTCTCCGGGACTCTGGCTTCCTCCCACGGACCAAAAAAATGCTTCATGGGTTAATTGGTGACTCTAAATCACACCTTAAGTGTGAAAGGGAGGGTGCATGGATGTGTGATAGACTAGACTGACCCTGCGATGGACTGGCGACCTGTCCAGGGTGTCCCTTGCCTTCACCTGCAAGTGGCCAGGATAGTCTCCAGAAGCCCCTTGACCCCAAAAGGGATAAAACAGAATAGAAAATGAATTCGAATGAAACCCCAGATCTGCTTGTGATTGGAGATTTATGTGGATTTGACTAAATGGACAGGAGACACAGAACAAGAGGAAATTGAATGCCAAGGTCTACAGCCATTGAGGACACCGAAAAGCGTGCACTTACAGAAAAAAGGATGCAAAATTGCTCTGAAAAACAAAAAAGTGAAACATCAAGACTGTGAAAGGTGAACTGCAAGGGACCACTGTGTTTATATTGCCCTTTTCTACACACTTATCAAAGGACCCACTCCAATAAAAATTGTGTTTTTAACATGTTCTTGAAGCATTTTTCTGATGATGGAGGACATGTATTTAGATCATTAAGGTTAAAACTGCATTTCTAAGTTTTTTTTTGTTCAAATTGCTGCGAATCACGAGCAGCAATTGCTGTTTGAAAAAGCTTGTGATTGTCACGAACAAACTACAGGCTTCCAGTAGTCTACTTGTAGACAAACAGATCCATGCACGTCTTTCTTTTCCTTTTCTAAGCTGGTATCTGGCTCTAAACTTTACTGTTTACTACTGCAGAAGAGAATGTGTCATGGTTTGGGGTTTTTTTTGCCTTAGATTTTGCTTCCATTTTGTTTCTGTCCTGACTTGAGTTCTGCTTCCTGTTTTATTTTGAAGGTTTCCTGTATGTCAGAGCTTTAACTTCTCTGGTCCCTATTTCCCGATCGTTTTCACCTGTGTCTTGTCAGTCTTGTCTGTATATAAGTCTTGTTTCTGCCTTCCTCTGAGCTCCACACTGTCACTGTCTTCTGCCCTGGCTGCCTGTTTACCTGGTTGGCCTAAAGCAGTGGTTCCCAAACTTTTTCTGCAGGGCCCCCCTTTCTGAAAATTAGAATATTTTCGAGCCCCCCCACACTGACACAAACATACAAATCCTTTGTTTCTAAACTCCACCGCGCCTTATAACATGTGGTTAATGAGAAATCTTTCTCTGAACGGTAGAATTCTGTTATCTAAAGCTGAAGGAATCTCTAGATCTGTCTATGTGTCTCTGTCTTTAGAAATGCCAAAACACATCTATAACCTATTAAACAAAACATTATTTGATTTTATTTGCAGGAAAAAATTTCATTACTTAAGGAAAAATGTTTTGTGTAACACCAGAAAACACGGGAGCATGGATGTATTAACCTTTGAAACTTTAAACAACTCTTTTAAAATAAAGTGGTTACGTAATTTATTGAAAGGGGAAGACAACATCTGGAATGCATTTCCTAAATATATATTAGACACAATGGGAGGCATTAAATTCTTGCTAAAATGTAATTGTAAAATTGAAAATTTACCCACAAACTTTCAAACTTTTCAAACCAGCCCTGCTGGCCTGGAAACTCCTTTATAAACATAATTTTTCTCCAACAACTTGTTTTATTTGGAATAACAGTAATGTACAATACAAGAATAAATCACTTTTTTTCCTAGATGGTATGATAATGATATTGTTTCAATCAGACAACTTTTCAATTCTCATGGACATCTTCTGACGTATGAAGAATTTCTTTTAAAATTCGGTATTCATGTTCCACCCAGAGAATATATAATAGTGTTAGATGCCGTTCCAACCAGTCTACTTCAACTGTTTAAAGGAATCTATAACAAAAGTCAATTAAGAACCCAGACAATTTTTTTGGACAAAGTGGATATTTGTGTTAATTCAGTTTCCAATAAACAAATAAGAAATCTTTTACATCCCATAACTTTACCTGCTGCGAGGTTTTACTGGGATTCCAAATTTGTGGACATAAAATGGACTTGTGCTTGGACTATTAGCAATAAATACTGTCTAAATAACAAAATAAAAGAGGTGTCCTTCAAAATATTGCATTGTATATATCCTACCAAAAAAACTTTGAGTAGATTTGTTGGACATGGACCTGTTTTATTCATTCTGTGGAACTCAGGAGGAAACTATTTATCATCTGTTTGTGGACTGCAGACATACAAATAAGGTTTGGATTGAAGTGGGAAACTATATTGGAAATATAACTACACAAACTGTTACATTTTTAGATAAAGACATTATTCTGGGTTACCTTAATGTCAAAGTAGACAAAGATTGTATCTTCATTACACAATTGTTTTTATTGGCAAAATTCCAAATCCATAAAGCCAAACGGTCAAACTCCAAACCTAAATTCCAGCAGTTTTTGAGTGAAATCAATCAGTAATGTACCATTATCAAACACCTGCAAAACCAAAAAGCAATTTGAATTAATTTAATTTTTGAAAGATTTAAAATTTATTAAACCCCAACATTTTGAAGTAATAATTCTTTTTGTCTTATGTTGTATATGTATGTGTATGTATTTATATACTTTTTGTTTTATTTCTTATATTTTTCTGCAATATGTACACATTTCAATTCCCCCTGAGACATTCACATTGTTATTGTATTATGTTGTTTGTCAATAAAGTATGGAAAAAAGAACTCCACCGCGCCCCCCCTGCAATACCTCCGCGCCCCCCCTAGGGGGCGCGCCCCCCAGTTTGGGAACCCCTGGCCTAAAGTGAGTTTTGTTTTGGGTTCCCTGCTCATCAGTGCTTTCTGTCTGATAATAAACCCCGTGACTTGGAACCGTGTGCCTCCCATCTCTGCATTTTGGGTCCTTCATATTCATCAAGCCTCGTTCCTGACAGAATGTAAACAAAGGGATCATGGTAAATGAGTGCAGACTTAATCTGAGCCAACAGTCCTGTGCACAACTTAACCCTTGTGCTAGCTTAGATGACCCCACCCGTACATTTACGTGTTCTCCCTACCATGACAAAGGTGGATAAAGGTGGAAAGATTTCATCTAATCCATGAACAACAGTGAGGTTCACAAATCATTGAAGAAAAAAGGTTCAGAGCACTGACTAGTGGGTCTAGATGGCCCAACTCCCAATGTTAAAGTGCCTAGGATAGCACAAGGGTTAAAGCTGAATTTCTGATGAACTCCTGCTGCTCTGCAGCAACCATACTCTAGAAAACAACACAGATTTTTGTTTTGGGTTAAAATCTGCATAATCATAATGAAAAGACCAGTGGGAACGATTTGAAAATAGATCAGAAAATCATAAGAGGGGGACATTAAGGCCCAAAGCGCTTTTCAGTTACAGTCCACGCACAAATTCACACTGATGGCAGCTTCGCTGCCTTAGAGGCGGTTTATACTTCCAGGCAATTTGTAATCGCTTGGGTTACATTAGTCCCATTGTTTTGTGGACAAACATACCACTTGCTCTTCTGCCTTTCAAGTGCCTGCGCGTTTGCAGGTGCAGCAAGGCTATGATCAAGATGTCTTCACGTTAAAAATGAACGCTTAAGACAATCGTGTAGTTAATAAACGTATAAACGCCACTCAGAAGTTCATCGCAGATACTGCTGACAGTTTCAAACAAAACCAGCCAACATTAGGATGAACTAGACTGCGCTATTCTGGATATGATTGATCCTATGCCTGATTGCTATGAAGTATAAACCGGCCCAAGGACACTTCAAGACAAGGCAGGAAACGAGCCTGCGATCCTCGTACCTGACCGTGGACCTCGCCTTTGCCTCGTTTCGTGCCCCCAGCTGTCCCACATCTATCTTGATGAAGCTCATCTGCTAGACTATTCAAACATGTAGTTGTAGAGTAAGATAAGTTAATTCTTCTCTAAGAGTTCTGGTACATCACCTGTCTGTCCTGGGAGAGGATCCCTCCTTCATGTGGACACCCCTGAGGTTTCTTCTTTTTTTCCGGAATCCGTTTTTTGTGTGTGTAGTTTTTCCTGAGCGAGAAGGAGGGTCTAAGTGCAGGCTTGCCCGGTTTAGCTTAGTCTGTTTAGTTTAGTTTAGCAATTACTTGTTACATTTTATGAATGATTTCATGTTATTATACAATTACCGGTATGAAGCCCACTGAGACAACTATTGTTGTAATATTGGCATATATAAATGAAATTGAATTGAATTGAATCAGAGGTGGACCACCCTACCTTTGCACCATGGCTGCCCCTGTCATTAAACCATAACAAACCATAGTTGCTGCTATGACTTGAGAAAGACTTCCGTTCTCCTGAGACATCCGCAGAAAAATACCTTTGGCCAAGAGGAAACAAGTGCGGGAAGGTTCAAGAAGTTCTTTGCATGCTGGATAGAGCCACAGTCTACGCTGTGTAAGAGGAATTGCAAAACAACTGAAACCAGAAACTCTGTGTGTGGCATGGCAAACAATTGATCACTCGACACAACCAGTAAATTCTTAAAACAGGAACATAAGCATCCTTGACCTGCGTCACACTTTTAAAAGAGTTGAAGCTGTACTTCAAGAGATTGTTTTTTTCGAAGAGCAAGTAAGAGTTTCACATTCCTGGCTTGTAGTCTCTGTAGTGGACTCTCGTAGGCCTTTGTGTCCTTCTTGACCTTAAGTGTCTTATCATTTGGCCCTTCAGAGCAGAGGTCACTCTGCTATAGGTGACCCTGCCCCCCGCCTGATCCATTCTGTTTAGGACAAGACTATAAGACGTGCTAGACGTCCGGTGGAACATCCTTCAGCCAAAGTCGATATAAAAAGTACTTTTTGGACATCTAGCTTCGAGAGATGAATGGAGAAGTTGAAGATTGGTGGATGTTATGAGTCTCATGAAGCTTATGAAAGGACTTAATGAAAAAAAAACATTTTTTTCGACTACCATTTTCTGGTCACACTCTAACTATGTGAGGTTCACCCTGCTTTTCATTGTTTTGCTCTGCTGATGTGCAAGGCTTAAAAACATCAAAGTACTTTATGTCATCAAAATAAACTTTCACTTTTGCCTGTTAAGCCTCAACATCTCTGAACTCAACATGGTGGCTAAACCAGAGGTGAAGAAATAAAGAAGAAGAATGGGGCCAAACAGACTGCAGAGAACGGTGAAAGAAACAGATGACTGATGGTTTAGAGAGCTGACAAGCAGAAAGGAGAGTGGAGATCTGGGGGAGCAGAGGTCAGATCACCTAGCGCCTGTTAGATCCCCCATAATGCAATGATGGGATCAATTATAGGCCACAGAGAGACTGAGAACAGGCCAGTGCTTCTAAAAGGCTGTATGTGACTTTGAGATGCAGGACTTTGACTGCTCTGGGGGTCAGAAGATGGGGGGGCATTCTGTCTGCAAAGTCATTCAGAACATATCACTGCTTTTTTTTTTTGGAATCCCAGATCTTGACTGGCCTGATGCTCATCATGCCTCACAGAGTTTCAACGGGGTAAATGGAGCGGCTGGCCGTCCGCATCCGGGTTGACAAGAACGTCAGTGGCCTTGTCAGCTTCTGGTGTGGCTGCTGTCACTATCAGCTTTGTGAATCAGATGTCCTTTCCAATATTTAAAGTCCACTCAACTGCAATTTTAAGATATGAAAGGTACAATAAAAAGAGGCTCCATTCTCTGGATCTAGATCAGTGTTTCCCAACCCCGAACCTCAGCGAACACTGTCCTGTATTTTTTCCACCCTGCCCTACTCAAACACAACTGACTTTGATGACTGTCATTGTAAGGATTCTGCAGAGCCTGATAAAGAGCTGCTTCAGGTGTGCATGAGCAGGGCAACGTGTGCCCGAGTACCTGGGTTAGGAAGCATTCTCTCTTTTTTTACCTATTCTGGCTATTGTTGAGTTCTTCCCTGCTCCCAGCTTCTCTCCTGTCAATCTAACCATAACAACTAAGTTGAAGGTATGCACAAGGTGAACAATTCAGGACTCTGACTCTTCTGCAACAAATAAAAAATGTATAGCAACAGTTTGGGTTTGCAGTGTTCTGCTAAAATTCACAAGAAATAAATGAACAATACCTTCCAGTATACACAGTTCTACTCTAACGCATAAGCCTTTTTTACTATTTGCATTTATGCACTTGGTGAGATTGTGGGTGCAGCATTTACCGCTGCACCCACAGCAAAATGGCAGTAAACCTCCATGCACTGCATACCCTATGTTCTTGTTCAGTTTACCATGTCAGACTGTTTCTTTTCTAAATAAACAATATTTTAGTTAAAATATTTATACTTTTGGGGATTTTGACAGTGCATTGATATCTATTTGTTGTGCACAGACTTTGACATTTTCTCCAGTTAACTCAACTTGGTTTGTTATCTGTTTAACCATTGACATGCAGCAATGACATGTTTTGTCTTGTCCAAAGTCTTTGCCAAATGTTTAAATTTTCCTTGTGTTTATCAGGTGATTTTATCAGCCATATATAGGCTGTGTCTGAATTCCCACCCTAATCCCTAACTAATATAAAACTATATAGTGCGGGACTATATAGTGCCCTGAATTTTAAATGCAATTCGGACACCATGCTCACTACTTTTTTTTTAAATGGCAGATAAGACGTCATCGATTTCACGAAGTTAAAATCTGATTAATATGAGAATTTTGTGACAATTATTTAAGAGTCCACTGTCTTCTAAAGATAAAAACGTTGATGATTTATTAAAAAAAACACATTCAAATACATTTTTTTTTTGGCAAAAATTGTTCCGACACACTGCATTGTGGTCTATATTCGCCAATCTAGTGAACATCGATGGACAATGGTTTTTCACAGAGACTTCTGGGAAATTTCTAGGGCACTTCATTTTGGATTTGTAGATTCGGACAGCACTGCAAAATGGCGAAGAGAGTGAACTATATAGGGGTTAGGGTGGGAATTCTGATATAGCCATATATTCTCCTAATGTGTCCTCTTGTCAGGTCAGTTTATCTTTGTAACTCGGTCTGTTCGGTAGGTTAAGTTAAGTTTAGTTTATTGCCTGAGTTGATTCTGTTTACATCTTTTAGGAGCGCTAGTTTGCATACATACCGACAGAAAGGCTGGCATTTGGGCTGAATGCTGACATTTTGGAAAGTTTCCTTTCTCTTATTTGATTACCAACAAGAAATGGAACAATTCCCATTTCCTTTTCTAAAAATGTCTTGTTATAAATGGAGGCGGATGATTACTGTGGGGACCCCTAAAGGAAGCAGCCAAAAGGCAAAGAAGAGAAAATGTGGTGTGTAGATGTTTTGCTAGGCCCATTTGATAATGTCCTCATGTTGATGAATGATGTAGTGTTGTCTGAGGATCCAAAAACCTAGAACAAAGATCTTGCACCTTTTTCTTCAAGCACAGAAATGTTTTTAATTTACCAAAAAAATTTTGATTACTAGATTTACAATCTGGTGTTTTAATCTTTTGGCACCAGAGATGTCGCAGCCACCCCTCAATAACACAAACTCTTTGACACACTGTCAATCTTTGACTGTTTACGATATCACTGTAAATCAGCTGATTCTGGCGCAAAGAAAGACTGCACATAACAGCGCAAAGCTGCTTTTCTCTGCCTCAGAATAAGCTGATTCGCGCTGGTTGCATAAGCACTTCGCTGCTGTGCAGTATGGCATATCAGTGCATATCTTGACTTGAAGGGTATCAAGTCTGGAGCCTAAGCTCTAGTGTAAAAGGGTTAACCTTAAGACGTACGCCGCAGAGGGTCCAACTAACATGATATGATTGTTAACCCTTGTGCTATCTTAGATGACCCCACCCTTACATTGACGTCTTCTCCCTACCATGACAAAGGTGGATAAAGGTGGAAAGATTTCATGTAATCCATGGACACCAGTGAAGATCACAAATCATTGAAGAAAAAAGGTTCAGAGCACTGTCTAGTGGCTCTAGATGACCCAACTCCCAACGTTAAAGTGCCTAGGATAGCACAAGGGTTAAAGGTTGCTTTGGCCCATTCAAAAATGCCCAGACTGTTTGTTACTACTGATGTGAAGCCTATAAAGCTTCCAAGCAAGAAATAGTTGTGTTTTTAAAAACATGGCTGAAATGTTGTCCACAGCTTTATGATAAAAGTTCAGTATAGTTCGGTTGTTGACCATAATGTGAATATGCTTGGGATGTGGTCATAATTTTAAGTTAAAAAAATATAGTTTTGAGGAGGGCCATGGGGGATTTGTGGCTAAATTAGCGTGAAATTAAAGTGAAAATATAAACCACAAACTCAAAAATACATAAAATCCCAGAATAATAGGCCCAGAGAATTAAAATCTCTTTTATAGTTAGCCATGCTATAGACCTGATAGCAGTTAACCTAACAGGTTGTTAAAACAACAGAATCTTTGAACCTGTTTTCTGTTATAAAAAAGAATTTAATTTCTCTGGTTTGTTTTGACCTCTACCTGTTACTTTGAAAGTTGTGTTTGAGTGCACTGAACCTGAGCTGGACTGACCGAAAAAGTCTTTTCAGTAAGAAGATTCATCATCTTTTTTCCAGGAGGATTTTATACTAAAAGCCTCTAAAGGATTGACTGTTTCTCCCCTGCAGCCCTCACCACTGATGACAGAAACACATGCATGTCTGACTTTACCCCCTTTCCACTGTGAAAGAATAAGCTTGATGTTCAGTTGTTTTGATGTTAGGTTAATCATGAGGGGCTAAACACAAGCTCCTTGTTTGGCCTTGGTTGTGCCACTCAGACCTTTTTGGACTCGCACACATGCAGACACACACTGGTCACACACTGCAGCAAGAGTAACAACAACACTGAAAAGATCACTGCTCTCCCCCTGTTATGCAAATGCATCAAAACGCTTGAGTGACAATTATATATGAATCCAATGAGGCTTTTTCTCTCTTTTAGAAATGCTTATCCACGAGTAGTGGAAGCCCTCAATGGCAAGCGTCCGCTTCACTCCCTGGCCTTGCGTATTATTCAGCTTGACGAGACTCAAACTGACATAAGCACCCAGGCTCACTTTCACTCACTGGCAATCCGATTATATGGCTAACACCGCATCAATGCTACAGGGCCAACAGGCAGCGAAGTCCGTCAAGCATCCCCTCCTCCACCCAAGCCCCTGCTCCCTTCCATTCATACCTCTATCATCTTCAACTGCCCTGGGCGTCTCCCCCTCCCGAACACTCACACACACTTCCTCGGGCCTCCAGCTGTATTAAACTGCACACATTTCTTGGACAAGTTATTCCTTTGATGAAAAGTGATTGTTTTAATCTCTCCTTTATGAATCTTACCCTGTGCTTGACTGAAAAGTGTTTTAAAGTTGCACTTGTACATGCATGAATATAATAAAAAAAACACATCTTCACAACATTTTTCAAAAGCTTCTGGTATGTGTCCATTCTGCAGCTTTGTAAAGTTCAAAGGCAGTGTGTCGGACTGCTGCTAAAGTGGACTATCCACCTTCTCTGCTAATTTTTGCTTCCGTTTGTTTCACCTAATCATGTAACCTACACCCATATTATGTGAAATAATCATGTAATGACAGAATGATGGCTGCTGACACCATTCTGAGGCCAAACTAGTCTTAACAACCACACCACCTGGCTTTCACAATGGGTCCTCAGACAAGGCCCCCACTACAGTAGAAGGTATTGACATGGCACCACCCCAAAAGGTTCCAGGGTCTTTAAAGGATCCCAAGATCTGTAAAATTCACACAGAGATTAGAATAAACTTGCAGAGTGAAGGTAGGTCAAAGAGCATTTGTTATTTGGGTGTCGCCGGTGACATCTCTGTGGTTGCAGTGCCTCAATTTATTTCCAGCTATGAAAAAACAATTCACTTATGCATTTGCTTTCAAGTATCCCTCGTGCTATCTCAGATGACCCCACTCTTACATTGACGTGTTCTCCCTACCATGACAAAGGTGGATAAAGGTGGAAAGATTTCATGTAATCCATGGACACCAGTGAGGATCACAAATAATTGAAGAAAAAAGGTTCAGTGCACTGTCTAGTGCGGGGGTCGGCCACCCAAAATGTTGAAAGAGCCAAATTGGACGAAAAAAACAAATAAGTCTGGAGCCGCAAAATATTAAAAGCCCTATTTAAGTCATATAGTCATATAATGAAGGCAACACATGCAATATGTATCTATATTAGCTATATTAGCCTACTATCAAAATGACTAAGTTGTTACAAATACATAATGTGCATTAACGATTAAATGTTTATTTGCCCTGCAGTGCATTCTGCGGAGAACAACGCGTCACATGAGTGCTCTGTTGTGCAAGTTTAACTTCATTACAATATCAATGAATTATGTTTCATTGCTTTGATAAAATTAAAGAAATGTATTAAGGAATCCGATTTTTGTTGTCATTTTTATTTTGAGGATTCGAACACAAAACAATAAAATGACAGTCAGCTTGCGCTCGAATTACAGAACAGCCTCAAGCATTTGCGGCGCCTGGAGACTTTCATTCAGCTCGTTTAGGTGGCTTGTCATAGTCATATCCACCAAAAAGTGCAGCCATTCGAGCCACTCAGGATCTTCCAGTTGCGGGTAGTTCAACTTCAGGTTTTTGCTTTTCAGGAATGTTTTTACGTTTTTACTGCGTTGTGTAGCAAGAGATCAAAATATTTCTTTTCAACTTCATCAAGCAATGTACGGAACTGGCGGTGGTTCCATTTACATCAGCCACCTCCCTAGCGGTCCGTTAAAAGATTAAAAAATAAAATGAAAAAGCCCTGCTGGTAGAAACGTTTGTCGCAGATTATGACGCAAATTTTCGTTGACAAAAATGTTAAAATGTAATATTGTAGTGGCGGTCATGTGCATTTTAGGTCTGTTAGCAGCAGGGGATTGTGGGACGCGGTCTCCTGATCTAATTAGGGCTCAGCATGAGCATTTCTGTTTGCCCACGCTTCTTTTCATATTGCAGTTTTGTTGTTCCACCTTAGTTTATTCTTCCTGTTATGTTGGTTGTTTATGTTGCACCATGAGTGTGGGAGGGGGAGAGGTTGATGAGAGCTGTGCAATGTTCAATGTGGTGTGTGTTCAAAATAAATGGGTTTGATATGCCGGAAGGGAGACTGCGCTCTCAGCTTCTCTTTGTGCCTCCTTCTCTCTGAGACTGTTTGGAGCTGTGCGGTGTTTGGGACATGAACAGTTCTCCAGCGCCATCTCGGGTCTCGTTCTGCCCGCTGAAAGTGATGTACTTGCCGGGCGTAACAATATTTTCTTACACAATCTTACAGCATTAGAAAATGTTAAGAATGTTTTTGTCTTGTTTTTCCTCCTACAGAAACCATATTGAAACAAAAAATATATTTCTCTCCTCCATCTTTTTCCATTTTCAAACATTCTTGAAAATGCTCCAGGGCAGCGCTAAAGAGCCGCATGCGGCTCCTGAGCCGCGGGTTGCCAACCCCCGGTCTAGTGGGTCTAGATGACCCAAATCCCAATGTTAAAGTGCCTACGAAAGCACAAGGGTTACAAGCTAAATTACGGTGGTTTTGGAGCTGAAGTGGTTTGATGCATATTTGCAGAGACATTCAAAGCAAAAAGGATGACCTTACAGGTAAAATTTTATATATTTTCTTTTTTCTTTTCTAAAGTTGTCACTAGGCTGCTAGAAGTTTGAGGCTGGGGAAAGCATGGTGCACTGGGGTTCTGTCCTCTTTTTTCATCTACTCTCCTTCTCTCCTCTATTCTTGATCATTATTAATAATTTAGTTCTCCATGCCTCTGTTTGGTGCAGTTCGATTCATGTACTGTCCCTCTTTCCCACTCCCCTCCGAGGGAGTGCTTCCAAATTCCAGTTGGCTCATCCGTGCTCCTGTACCTGACCAAGTACCTCGTCTCTGGCTCGCCTCTACTACTGCTCCTACGCCTGGTTGTGGATCCTGTCTCCAGCTCGCCTCGCACCCCCAGCCGTCCCCCAAACTCCAACTGGATGAAGATCATTTGCTGGACTTTGAATATGTCGCAGAGTTAGATAAGCTAATTCTTCTCTAAGAGTTCTGGTACATCCTGGGGGAGGATCCCTCCTTCATGAGGACACCCCTGAGATTTCTTCCTTTTTTCCGGTATAGGTACAATAACCGTTCGGCCTACAAATACCGTTCGGGGTCCTTTCGACTGAGGATAATGTCACACTACGGTCGCCCCACTTGGACAAACTACATAGCGTCCAGATCTGCTCAGGCTCTACATATTTTCATTTCAAGTTTCTTTTTGTAATATAAGTTCTTTTCCCTCTTAACCCTTGTGCTATCCTAGGCACTTTAACGTTGGGAGTTGGGTCATCTAGACCCACAAAACAGTGTGTTGAACCTTTTTTCTTTACCCTTGTGCTATCCTCTAACCCGATCCTTACATTGACGTGTTCTCCCTACCATGACAAAGGTGGAGAGGATTTCATGTAATCCATAGACACCAGTGAAGATCACAAATCATGGAAGAAAAAAGGTTCAGTGCACTGTCTTCTAGGGTCTAGATGACCCACCTCCCAATGTTAAAATGCCTAGGATAGCGCAAGGGTTACATGATTTGTGATCTTCACTGGTGTCATGACATGGATTACATGAAATCTTTCCACCTTTAAATGTAACGGTGGGGTCATCTAAGATAGCATAATGACATTATTCTTTATAGTGTTTATAGAAAGATTTTGCCACAACCCACTTTGTAAAAAGATCTGTGGCTGTTAGAATGAACCTGCTGCTCCACAGATTAAACTGTGTCTCTGAGCAGAGCAGCCGGACTCTCGTAGCTTCGTGTTTGCAGGCAGGGAAGGTGCTTTGTTATAGTGTGCGGTCCAGAGAAGGGTTGTGACCACAGTCCGTTCTGCTGCAAAAGCACTTAATAATAATCATAACATTAATAAAAACACGTTTAACCTCTGTGCTATCCTAGGCACTTTACCATTGGTCGGAGCTCTGTTTGTTTACAGCAGACTTCACAGTTTCTTCTTCTATGGTAGTATCGTAATTTGTCCAGACCAATCACTATCTGATACTTCATTGGAACAACAGACACCCAATCACATAATGTGACGTTAGCACTACTCGAAGGACCCCGAACGGTAGTTCTAGGCCGAACGGTTATTGTACCTATGCCGTTTTTCCTTAGCGCGAAGGGGGGTCTAAGGGCAGGGATGCCCAGTTTAGTTAGTCTGTTTAGTTAAAATTTTAGTATTATCCTACTGATTCCAAGCATTTATGATCCTTTTTGATTGTATGTTTACCTTACAATTATCAGTAAGAAGCCCATTGAGACGACTGTTGTTGTGAATTTGGGCTATATAAATAAAATTAAATTGAGTTGAATTGAATTTATTTTCCTGTAGTTTGATTGAATAAAAGTGATTTGAAGTAATTAGAGTCTAAGATCAGAGATCATTCTATTTGCAGGAAAGAAGCCTTTCTGGACCTTATGACTGTTGCGAAATGATAGAAATTTGAAATTGTTCAGTACCTTGAACTCACTAAACATGAAGTATTTTGATATTTATTGACTCGGTTAAAGGATGGCACACCTGGCTGTTCTCTCCAAACCAAGGATTTACATGCAAACTGTGCTTCCTCTGCACCCCTCGGTTTTGTCTCATATTAATGAGCAATTAACTTTGCATGCAAGGTCAGGGACAATAGTTTTGGGGTTCAGATTATGCAAATGCTTTCGGCTATGGCTGAACTGAAAGAAAGCAGGGAATCCCTGTGAATAGAGAGGGTTGTGGCCTTTCTCTAAGATTAGAAAATGATATGCAAACTGTACCAACATGTGCTTTAAGAGGATTAGGACACCACTTCACATCCATGTACCGACAACTGCTAATAAATGAACAGCAGAAAACAGGGAGGCAAATGTCTCGATCTGAACTTTTAATAAAACAGTTCTGCTCTAAAACCTTTAGCAGCTGAAAGTGGCTTCTTGTTTTTTAACGTTCTGAGAGCTAAGATCCCGACGATTGGATTTTTATGAGTTGTAACGTTAAAGGGGGTGAAGATGAGATCAAAAACGATGACAAAAGCTCGGCTGAACGAATTCAGCCTGCAGTTTGTCAGACACAAAAAAAGCCTGGTGTGAGACTAGAAAGTTGAAATCCCATGGTCGACCGAGGGGGAACAGGTGCAGCCAAGAATTCATACAGAGTGCTTTGTGCACCGATGTGGCCCCATTTGGGGAAGAGGGAGGGGCCCATGTTTAATACAAAGTTAATATCGATTTAATGCTTGTCACTGTTCTTCTGAATCTTGCGGCATTGCTAATTCGCTCAGCGTCGAGCGAAGCTGCTGAGCCCCCATGAAACCCCTAATGCCCACCCCCACCCCCGCCAGATGCTGCAGGGACCTGAAGCTCTGCAGCGAGCAAAGGTGACAGCACGGCCAAAACACCCCGAGAGGTAAAGCCTGGTCGTGAACTGGAGCCGTTTGGGTAACTGCACACAGCAGGAAGCTATGGTAGCCCTGAAGTGCAAATCACATCAACAAATCTCTCAACGCAAAGATACATTAAACATCACAAAGACGATTATAAAAGCAAAATGGTTCATAAAAAAGCAAAAAATTTTAAATCAAAGCAAAATACCTGAAAACAAATTGTAATTTCAGGAAAAAAAAACAGAGTTCCCAAAAACAATATTTCAGTATAAAATTCATTCATTCATTCATCTTCTTCCGTTTGTTTCCTTTCGAGGTCACAGGGCAGCCAGGGCCTGTCCCGGCCACTTATGGGCGAAGGCAGGGGACACCCTGAACAGGTCGCCAGTCTGTGGCACAGTATAAAATTAAAAATGTAAAAAAATGAAACAACCAGAAAGGGCAGGTATTATGCAACATCACTGTTTGGATGATGACATTTCACCTTGTGTTATTTGGCTTAGGAATTTCTTTAAATAAAAATAACTTTATTTGATTATTTATATGCAAACCAAGTCAGAAATCAACAATAATAAAATAACAAAAATGTCAGAGTCAAAAAGATAAAATAAAAATAGAAAAATGGCAGAGGTAAGTAAAGAGATGACTCAAAATAACAAGACATGAAATAATCACAAAAGTAATACAAAAGATGGTAAACAGTTTTTTTCCCCATTTATATATATGAAGAAAGTACAAGGTTGATCACATCAGAAACTTCTGAGTCCAAATTGTCTATGAAGTAGAGAAAATTTAAGAGTAAAAGTGGGTATATAAATGTCTTTGAATGAAACTCAATTATGAATATCAGAAAAAATGACCGGTATTGTTTACAGCTCCAAAAGATGTAAACAAAGAATCATATAACCCCATCATCCAATAAAATACTAGAGGGGGAAAGGTTGGGTGTGAAGAGCATTTTTCCAAAGTCTAATGCCTTGCTTTAAAAGTTTGACACTTCTAATGGTATTTTTGGACAATTCACTGTCACATCGGAACAAAAATTCCAGTTTTTTGACCCTCCCCACATGGCAACATTTTCCAACAGAGGAGTTTTCTTTTGTCTTCCTACCACAGTCGGCAAAAGCTCCACGATTTCGTTTTTTTTCATCTGTTTTCCCTCTTCTTCAAAACTTTAATTCAATCAGTGATATCCCATAACACCTACATTTTCTGGTTTCTAATTTATTTTCATTTTTAAACATTTCATTTTGATTTCTGGAAATTAGTTTCTTTTTCCAGGCCTGCAATGATACTTTTTTTTAGGAAGAGTTTATTGAAACTATCTTAAAATGTGATTTCCCACTAAATATTTAATCTCAAAGACGTCTAAAAAGGAAGGTAAACACAATTTAAAACAAGACAATTTTAGATTATTTTAGCAAAATATTTTTCAATTGTTTAAACTCTCTCTCTCTCTATTGGAACTTTATGGTTGCTAATTTCAGACACACAAATGGTTTCAAACATGTAAAACAAAACTGTTGGACTAATCCGGCTCCAGCAGAACAGATAAACCTGCTTGTCAGCACTACTAACCCTTATGGATGTGGATGTGGGATCAATGTCGGCAGTACTGGTGACGAGGCAGCAACCAGTCAGCGCAATCTGTTCATCCAAGACACGTGAAAAGATTGGGAGTTCCCGTCCCTTGATGCGGCCTCGTCACTGATAAATAATGAGGGAATAATAAACAGTCAACCACCTGTCGGACCGGCGACACAATGAGCCGGCCCATTGAGAGCCCCTCATGCATGCGTAACATATTTACTCAATCCCCTTTCACTTAACGAAGCAGAAAGAGCGCCGACACAATGCTTCACTTCATCTGTTTGGTAAAACGGGAAAGTCTGCAGCAGCCCTGAGCATCCACAGAAATGCTGTGCAAAAAAGGGATTGTTTCAGAAAATGACGCACAGAACTTTTTCGTGAGTGGATATAGCTGTGTAATGACAGGCGAGTGGAGTGCGAAAGCCACATGCACGGAGACTGGAAATATAGGGGCCTATCACGCGACGTGACTGCGTAATACCAGCCATTTTGGGGGCCCCAAACAACACAAATGTGAGGCCTCCCTTCTCATATTTTGTAAAAGATATTTATTAAACTCCACGAGGACTTGCTGGCCTATTTTATTTTATAAAGAAAATGTAATTGGTAAAGTATTTAATTCATTTTATGTCCTAGTGATGCTTAAGCAGCAAACTAAAGAAAAAGAGAAAAAGAAAGAAAACAAGTCCCTGTTTTTCACTCACACACACACACACACACACACACACACACACACACACACACACACACACACACGCACACACACACACGCACACACGCACGCACACACACACACACACACACACGCACACACACACACGCACACACGCACGCACACACACACACACACACACACACACACACACACACGCACACACGCACGCACACACACACACACACACACACACACACACACACACACACACACACACACACACACATATATATATAACTAAATTTTGTCATTTTTTTTTACACATGTAAATAATAGTACATTTAACCCCCATAAGGGAGCTGTTTTGGTGGCGATTTTCCAGCGATGCGCTTTCATGGTCTCTCCCTGCACCACAGCCAGCTGTTTTTACTGGGGCTGCCGGAGAAGCGGAGACGTGGCAAAGCTTGCAAAGCTCGTAGAAATTAGTCTCGGTCAAGCAAAGCAGCCTATGCTTCCTGCTAACCATCTGCTTATCGCTCACAAAAGAGGGATTTCGGGCATCCAAGTAAAGGCGCACAGGCTCATAAAAAAGCTTTGAAAGTCTCGTTACTTTTTGGAGGTGTATGGCTGCGGGGACGGGGCGTTTACGCATCCTGAGCCGCGCGCGGAGAGAGGACGATCCTCGTATGCGCGCTCGCGCGCTCTCTGCAAAAAGAATCATTTCACGGAGGCGTTCCCTTTTAATTATGGGATTGTGGTCAGTTTAAAATGAATTGATGGACGACTGTCGTTATTTAGATCTTAAATGAAGGGAAAATTGAAACGCAACATTCAGAATCAGTTTGGAAAACGTCTTAAAATTTAGTTTTTATTTGGCTGTGGGGCATTTATTCAGAGATTATTACATACAAAAACAGTTTATTTGAAAACTAAAACTATTAAAAAGCAAACAGATTACCAACGTGGTTGTTAAAATGTATTAGGATGTTAAATCATTTTTTTTTTTTGTTGTTTTGTTTTCCAACTTTTTCTTCGTTTATTTTTCACTTTTTTGCGCCAGACGCTGTTTCTTCTCTGCTCTAACAGGTTTTAAGAAGCAAAGCTGTCAGAACATGACTATCAGGCTCCAAGTCGCTTTAATGCGAGTTTTATTTGGGGTCTCAGCGTCCGTTCATATGAATGCGTTTTAAATCAAATCACAGATGCACTTTTATTCAGCCGGTTAAAATAGCAGAACAAAACCGTCTTTAGAAATTCAGCCTTTTTTATTCTATGGGGCTTTTTTTAAAGAGCAGAGAAGGATAAGAGAAAGGCCGAGGGGCGCCTCCTCCGCAGCTGAGGGTGACGGTTAGTTCATGGTTAACAGGATCAGGAGCGCACGGCCCGGGCCGCACACTTCTCCTGCATGGCGCCCTGGGCTGCGGCTGCGCGCATTGAATGAAGGCTGCGCAAAAAGAGTGATATTTAACACATCTGTTAAAGCGTTTTGATAGCAGCAATCCCTTTAACACATTATTCCATGACGGCGGCCAGATTGAGTGTTAAGAATCCTATGAAATCCTAAAAACTGATTTACATGAGATGCTGCCAGTCCCTGCTGCTCAGGTCCAAACTATGTTTCAAAGGCAGATTATTTCATTTATGTCAGGTCACAATCGACTTTTCATTTTAATGTTTACAAATTCTACGTTTAAACGCTGAAAATGTAAATACGAGATATTTTTTCTAAAAAAGAACATCAGAGGATTTTTTTTAGTCATTACACGTTCCATCAAAATACATGAATTTAAGGATTGTTTCCATTACACATCATTAAGTCTGTCACACAAAACACACTGACAGGAAAGTGGGCAAATGTAATATTGATGACTGAGACTCTTGTGTTTTTGCTTGCTTTTAAAGTCTGATGGAATCATAAATTGCGTCCTCTGACCAATCAGCGAGCCGGGATCTGCGGCATGAAAGCGACCCATGTGGAGAACTTTTGTGCGCTCCATTGTTGGGGGTGTCAGGCCTCAGGAGAGTAGAGGGGGGGTAGGCTTCTATAAAGCTCGTCTCTCATGAGCGTGGAAGCCAAAGCAGCTGAAACTATTGGCCTGACTCAGCAGACACACCCAAGAAGCGGTTCCTGATTTCTCACGGTGTTTTTTTTCCATTCCGGGACCATGATGATCCCAAGCGTCATCGCGCCTCCTCCTCTTTACGCGGGCTTCTACCGGCCCGCCGCGGCTCTGCCGCTCCACCAGACCCTGCCTTCCATTTTCCCGAACCCATCTAGCTTCCTCGTGGAGGATCTGCTGCGGATAAGCCGTCCCGCTGCCTTCATCAACAGGACGGGGCCGCCCGCGAGCGGCGCGCTGCCAACCGTCACCACCACAGCGTCCTTCACCTGCGCGTCGGCGGAGCGCGCGCCAGTCACCATGGCTGTCACGCGAGAATCATGCTCACCCAAAACATCAGTGCCGCCCAACAAGGACCCGAGTTTCCTAAAGTTTGGAGTAAACGCCATCCTGGCGCCGTCACCGAAGACAGGTGAGTTGACGCACCTGCAGCTTTTATAATGACGTTTCCGATCACCTGAAGATTCATCTCCTTTCCTCCGCAGCGTCCTCACCTCATCCAGCTCACACCCTCCCCTCCAAGACATTCCCTGTGCCATGCTTCGAGGGGTCCTTTCACCCCATATTCAGGACTCCCTATTTACCTGGTAGGTGCAACGGAGACGCGCTTCCTTCTGCGCATCTGCGTCTGCGCTATTTGCGTTTAGCAGCAGTCACTCCTGTCGCGCATTTAAACTGAAATTAAGAGGGGTAAAAAGTGACAAACAGCCAGAAAAGAGGAAATCACTGTCTCTTCAATGGGGACCAAGGGATCTGGCCCCTGCCAAGGCCAACTCACCCACCCCCTAATTAACCAATTATCCCAAATCGACACGCTCTAAATTGAAGGCGGGGTGGCGAGTTCTGGTCTCCCCGCTTCCCACTGGGGGCGTTTTGGCATTTCCTTGGCCCTTCGTTTTCCCACAGCGCTCGGGGGGCCACCGGGCTGCTGCGGCGGCAACAAAGCCCCTCCACACCGTGACGAATGTGGTCAGCTCCCACCGGGCGAACCACCCACACACCCAGGAGAGCGACTTTTACCAGGCGGGCCAAAGGCGGGGACCAGTCATGCACTAATTTCCCCATTAGGCGCAATTGAGAGTTTTCAATCTTCTCACAAGACCACATATTGCGTCCTTGTCCCCCGTCCCGCCACGAGGCAGTTACGGTGGTGTGTGTATGTGTGTGTGTGTGGGGGGTGGGGGTGGGGGCACACGTACACTCCACGGAGGAAATTCGGGCAAGGCAAACTTTATCCAAAAGTTCTCTCCTTACCGGTTCGACGGTAAGGGACCCTACACCGGGTCAATCAACGAGATGAGATAAAGAATAATCCCTTAGAAAAGTCTATAAAGTCGCTGGTCCGGCTTTCATTCAGACAAGTAATAATGGGGATGGGGTCTTTTCATAGGCTCCACTGAATACCACAACAAAACAACTCCAGCCTGCTGAATAGCTTTTCGTGTTCATTTAATGAAAATGATTTGAGCCTCCCCCCCCACCAAAAAACCCGCGCACCCCCCCCACTCTACCCCCCTTGCCGGGCATCAGTATTCTGGTATGCAGTTGTGTTTAGTTTGAAAGTGTAAATCTCCTTTTGTTGCGGTAATATATGGCCTTCGCCGCCTGTCCAGAGTCTTTTCTGCGTTAGTTCATTACTACACAATTACTGTTCATGGTTTATTAACTCTTCTGTCCGCCCTCACAGCGTTCCTTAAAGGATACGCTGCCTCTTTACCATACCAATGCTGCTGAAGGCCGGCCAATGTGCTAATTAGTCACCTCGTGCCATTTCACTCACACGCAGGCGCACTACACAGTCGCAAAGTGGAAACTCTTTTTTCCACTTGTTCACGCAGTAAATCATGTGATCTTACAGAAAAGGTTGTTTGATACAGATTGAGTCTTGACTGTTTTCTGTCTCCTTGTGTTGCAGCATCCTCCTCCGTTGTTCCCATCCCCGGGACGTTTTCATGGCCCCTCGTCGCCAGAGGAAAACCCCGCAGAGGGATGCTGAGGAGAGCGGTGTTCTCCGACGTGCAGCGCAAGGCTTTGGAGAAAATGTTCCAGAAACAAAAATACATCAGCAAACCCGACAGAAAGAAGCTGGCCTCTAAACTGGGACTAAAAGACTCGCAGGTAAGATTCCATCTGATGTCATGGGCGCAGCGCGTAATTTACGCACGGCACAACCTTCCCCACTCACCGTCCTCTCCCCTGCCCCAGGTAAAGATCTGGTTCCAGAACCGGCGGATGAAGTGGAGGAACTCAAAGGAACGAGAGCTTCTGTCAACCGGTGGGTGCCGCGAGCAGACCCTCCCCACGAAAACCAACCCACATCCGGACCTCAGCGACGTAGGCAAGAAGTCCTCAGCCGAGGATGACGATGAGGAGGAGTTGGGAGGAGAAAGAATGAGGGCTTCAAGGCCCAGCATCCCCTCTGCCACTCTGTTCAGCAAGCACTCAGACTTTTCAGAGTCGGAGGACGAAGAAATAACAGTTTCCTAATTTATTTTTAAAACCCTGACTTTTGTGACTGAACTTTGTTGGAGCTTGCTCCTCTGAAAAAAGAGCCTATGAATGTCCTGGGGAGAAAAAGTCAGATTTGCAGCTTCAATGGTGCACAGGACATGCCTGAGAGACCCTTTGCTGTTTTGCACAGCTGTGTTCAGTTGTACAGAATTTTGTACAATTCTTTTGTATGGACATTTTATGCCAAGAATGTGTTTTTTTTTATTTTGCCATGAAACCGAATAGAGTTGTTTATTAAAAATGTAGGATATTTTGTTAATAATTTATTGTTTATTAAGTATGTTGTATTATGCACTGTACATTTTTATTTCACAGTTTTTGTACAAATGCCAAATTAAAAAAACTATACTCGTCTGAAAATGGAAAATACAATAAAAAACAAAAGAAAGTGAAATCATAAATTATAATTTTATTGGATGACAATAACTTAAGACTGTTCCAATGCAATGTCAGATTTAATTCTTCAGACAAAAAATGACAAACTTCATCATTCTGCTCTGATGTAAAGAGACTTTACACAAAATACTCATTTTCAAGTACTGTACCAAATCAGCTAAAAAAGTCATCAAAATGTAAGATTGCCAACTATATACAAACATATGTTACATCTGTTTAGAAATGTACATGGCTAAGAGAGCTAAACATTCATTGAGTTTGTGAGTGATGAAATGACGGAGCTTCTTCCACGTTTTTCAGGTGAGCTGAAGCCGTCCTTGTGCTCAGACTGCAGGACAGTTTTGATGGACAGAGACCAAAACTCCTCTTGTCACATTTGAACATTTCTGGCAGTGGTAACTGCTCTGGGCAAAAAGAAAGAAAGAAAATGCACATTTGGCTTTATTTGAGAGATAAAAAAGTGAATGTTGCATAGGGATCAGCGACAAAAAAGAAAAAGAAAAGCCAAGAAGCACGTGTGTCTGCTTGTCTCTATAGGCTGGTTAAGAGGCATATACCAAGCAAACCTAGATTTAGAATTGTAAAAACGTGTTCTCTCTCAACAGCAAGAGTTCTCATTTCCTCATAAACGTGTACACTAGTTTTCATTTAATGAGCTCAATGTGAGTCTTGCTGATGTATCACCAAGCATGAAAGCACAAAAATTGGGCTGTGAGGTAAATAATCCATCCATCTTAAACACCTCCTAACCCTGTCAGTTAATCTAAAGGTTCTGCTTTATAGCACCAACACACAACAAAATGTACTTGCTTGGTTCCGAATATTAACAGTTCTCTGGGTCACACATACAAGCGAGTGAATTCAAAAACCAAAGCACAGCTTCTTGTTCGTATGTGCTCAGTCCAGCAACAGTGGGGACTGATGGGAGATCAAGTCTTCTGCAAGTGGAGAGTCAGCTCTGAGCCCTGTCAAGTTTACAGCCGTTTAAAAAACAAACAAAAAAATTAGCTAATGCACATCATCTTAGCAAAGAATAAGGCATTGTTTGTTGTCAAGCACCAGGGGGGATTTGTGCTACAGCAGTCAGCGTTAGCCAATGTGCTCAGGGGTCAAAAACTGTGGAAGTGGATGAGGTTTGGTCTGTGTGCATTTATGTGAGAATGATGATGATGAACCATTGACTGTATTACAGACCTGGACAGAGTGAGTGTGTCGTCACCCATTGTAAATGGCTTATCCCCGCCGCCTCCAATCAAACGACTCACTGTCGTCGTGAATTTTTCGCACTATGGACGCCGCCACGTTGGAGCCAGACGACGTCAGTAAGCAGTGATTGGTCCGAGTTGGTCAACATTTCTATGGCAACCACTCTCACCAATCTGAAGTGAGCTTGTTGGAAGTCCCCACCGCCACCACTTAAAGCAGACTTGGAAGAATCTACAGATCAAACATTGGACTTGGGGCGGGGGGGCAGCGGGGGCCAATCACTTTTATCGAGGCATCTGATTGGTCGGTTTATAACTTGAGAAACTTGGAAAAAAGACAAAATTTGAAAAAGAAAATCAAGAACATGTTGAAATTGTACATCTGAGTAATTTGCCAGAATAAGCAAAGTCTAAGGGATTTTGGCTTCTTAGAGCCAGCGGCTACTTCCTGTTTAGAATGGGGGGAAAGGGTCACTCGGTCCAGTTCTCATTTACAGTCAATGGGATGAACAGGTATCTCTGACAAACGTTAGTGATCATTTCCTTTTATCTTGTAGTGGTAAGAACTGTTACTGCACACAATGAGCTCTAAAGTTTCGTTTGAAAAGAAATTCTTTTGTAGGACAAACACCGCTTCTTTGGGTGTAAAGACTTTCATCCAAAAATACTTAGCTTTATCAAAACGAGAAGAGACTGTAATCCAGTCTGTAGAGGTGGAGTTGCCCCATATTCAGGCTGCAACAGCAGATTTGCTCCTGGTGGGCCCACCGAGTTCTCCATAGGCTGTTAAATGTTTCCATATTTCGTTTTCCTTAAATAAAGCAGCCGAGGCACTTGACAGATAAAAAGGAAACCCCCAGCCGGCATGCAGTGATAATGTTACGACCACATTCTCCAGGTTGGGGCGAAAGTCAATAATGTTGATGCTTGTGGAAACTGAAGAGTGATTTGAAAGAACATCTGTTTTCTGAGTGAAACTCAACTCTTCTTTTGGCTTCATCGATCCCCCATACAGTGACAACACAGATATCATGACTCTCGGAGGAGAAAGAGAAGGAACTGCAGGTCCGCTTGTCATCAGAGGTTATAATGCAGGTGCTGCCATCTTCAGGCAGTGTTCACCAGCGCAGCTAAGAAGTGCAAAGGATCTCATCGACCGGACCGACGCAGAACTTCCAGCTGGTGTCAAAGTAAGCTGAATCGCTGGTGATGATTATGATAATGGTAACGCCCCAGGGACAGGCTGTGTGCTTTCCTTCAGTCTGGCTGAAGGAGGAGACTTTCAGCTCCTGACGAAGGAGTCGCGGGCAACAGCGGTGAAGTTACAGAAACGGCAGAAACTCACGTCTTTTTACTGAAACTCTTGTATCCTTTAACGTTTGGGTGACCTGCACCCAAATCAAGGCGGCTGCATTTCTGGGATATAAAATGATCTGTTCAGTAATGCGTTCTCTTCATGAGAACAAACGTTCGCTTTGAGCAGCTTTTTTCATTGTGCTTTGACGGCATCACAAGGTGGACTCCAACGAAGAGTCCAGGAGGTCCTCCTGGTGACTGTTGCTGTTGGAGTCGCTGTCATAGCTCTGCGGGCTGGACGACGTAGCAGCTTCTTTCAGACGCATCAGCATGCTCATCTGTCACCAGAAATAGGCAGTTTCATGTTTATGTCAACTTGTAATGTCACTGCAGGGGGGGGGTCTGTGCGGCTGCTCACCAACGGGTCTGCGTCGCTGTCGCTCTGGGGAGGCTCCTTACGCATCCCTTCTCTCGGGGCAGAGTAACCATCAAACCCAACGTCCTCTGGGCGGAGTTTCAAGAGTGGGGGCCAGTCACCGGGAGGGGGAGTCGAAGACCACGGGCAGCTTTCAATTACCCAGGCTGTGGGGTCCTCCCATGGTGCCCTGCGGCCATAAAGCTGGAGAGCCAGAAAAATTAAGCCTCTTTAGGAGAAAAATATGACAACAATTGCCACTAAGAATTGAGTTTTCTGAAACAGTTTTAGGTTCAGAGCAGAATTATTGTGTAATATTATGTAATATAATTAGAAATGCAAGCAGGGTTGTACTAAAAAGACAAGTCTTAAACATTGGCACAAAAAATGTTTTAAAGGTAAATTGGGGAAAACTGTAAAGTAGTAAAAAATACTCAAAAAGGCATATTACTACTATTATCCGTAGTAGTAGCAGTTATTAGTAACTACTACAAGTACTCATAATATTAACGACTACTACTACTACCTGTAGTAGTTTTGACTTCAGAAAATGAAAATCACAGGAGGAGATATTATTTTAAGTTTCAAGTTGCTTGCACTACTACTACTAACGTATGATACATACTACTACTAGTAGTGATACTACTCCTACAGGTAGTAGTAACTACTACCACTACAGGTAGTAGTAGTGGTTACCACTTATTTCCAAGTAAACAAGTTCAAGAAAACACAAAACGTTCAATAGAAGATATCAAAATAGAAAAAGGTTAACCTGGATTTACAGTAATAAGCTTTATAATTTGGAAAAGAAAATTTTCCATTGATGGGGTAAAATTTTTTAAAAGTATATGAGTTTAGATTGCTTGGGGAAATTTTTGATTAAACTAATGTTTTCAATTCAGGATTCAGGATTCTCTATTGTCATTTTCACCACAGGGGATAAAACGAAACTCGTGTTTCTGGTCCTGGGCAAACAGTCAATGTATCATACATTAAAAACAAAGTGGCCAAAACTATATATTTTTAATAATATCAAGTTTTATTTATCCCGTATATGGTGCAGAGAATGTTAAATTGTTTAATTTTATTGCCCCATTTTACGTATTGTGTTGAAGTGTGGGGAAATACATCCAAAACCACTTCAATACTTTTGTGTTTACTACAGGAAAGAGTTATTGAATATTACAAAAAATGCTGGATACAGGGAGAAATCAAATGCTTTATTTATCAGGATTGTTGAAGATTTAGCAAACATTATTAGGATTGCTTAAAATTTAAAATATATTTTTTGTTGTTATATTTATGTGAGGAAACTGGATTCTCTAGAAAGGACTGTATTATATTAGTAAATTAGGTTCGTTCCCCTTCAGCTTCCTGCACACAGAAATGAATGAATAATGACTCAGAGACAGTTACTTATTTTTTGTGGAGGTTTTACTTCGCACAAACACGAAGGGGACAGACAGATGAACATGGTGTATTCAAAGTCCGAACCAGCGAGCTCAGAGATGGGCTTGGTATAAAAACCCTGCATTTGCATATTCAGAAGATCGTCCGATAGACCCTGTGTGAAAATCACGCCCCCAGGTTACTGCTGGAAAGGCGCTTCAAGGCTAAAGTGAAGATAATTCTGAGGCCTGCTCAGCAGATCACACATGCACAGAAAAGAGGGAGGATGAGAATAAAATGTGAAAACAATAGTTTGGCTGTGCTTTGTTCAAATGTAATATAATTTTGAGATGACAATACATGCTCAGTGAATTAAGTTTAAACCATTAGTGTAATAAAAGTTAAAGGCAGTTTCTAACTATTCTTCACAATTTATTTTCATTATTATTTAAAATATTAATTATTAACTGTTTTGACTTCAGAAAATGAAAAATCACAGGAGATATGATTTTAAGTTTCAAGTTACTTGCACTACTTTTGTTAGGATAAAAGTTTGGAATTTCGTAGATCAAGTTCTGAAAAGTTGTTCAGATAAACTTTTATTTAATAAATTTTTTTATAAAAATAAATAAGGAATACTGTATGCGGAATGTGGTTAGTGTTGTGTGTTTGGTGGCAGGTAGTTGTTTTTAATCTATTAAACTTTGATATATGGTCAGAAATGATATGAGAATCTTACTGCTGCTTTTCAGTCATGAAGATGTGTGGACTTTTGTTGTATCATAAATATATCATGAATATATTGGGGTACTTTTCAACAAAAGTAAACAGCATCTGAATATTTGACTAAGCCATGAAAGAAAGATTGACAGCTAAATATTAAAACAAAGAAATCCTTACAGGCACATCTAGTATTAATGAAGGAAACTGTTGGCTTAATTGGATTTATTGCATAATTTAGTTTGGCCTGCTTCCCTGAGGGTCTATCTTTCTCCTCCGCCCCCACTCAGAGGCTGCATGTTGGGGTTTAGATGCTAATTGGTTAAATTCCATTTTAATTACAGACAGATCCGGAGACAAACTAACTCAATTATCATTTTATAAACACAGTTAGGGCCATTTAAATGGACATGTGGACATTACACGCTTTCTGATGTTTCTGTGGTAAATACATAAGTTAATGAAGGAGGTCATTTGACCCATTAACACAGAGGATGTCACCGGGGAAACCTACATTTACGGTGTCGAAAGAATGTCAACAATGGAGCTAAAGTCACGTTGTCAAAGAGTTTCAAACCAACATGCTGCTTTTATTTTTAGAACATAATTTTCCAGCTAAAAAGAACAAAAAAAAAACCTTACAAAAACAAACAGGAGAAGGTTTAGTTACCTGCAGCCCCTCACGCACAGCCTCCAGCATGTAGGGAATAATGGAGTAATTCCAGAGATCAGTGAACCAAACCCTGGATCCCTCCACATCCATGGGGCATGAAAGGAAGAGGCGAGGTCCTGTGTGAAACAAAGACAACCTATAATGTTTTTCCATTCTTACACAAATGACCTCAAATGCTGTTGAAGATCCTCTTCTGATCTATGTTTAAACCCAGTGGTCTTTTAAACACAATAATGCCGTTTTATGCCAGAAACCTGCATCGATTTCTAGGAAATCGTTTCTGCAGAGCAGCAGAAGTTCGTTAGAAAGAAATTCTCTCAGTTGTGGGCGTCGTCATTAGTGTGAAGCAACTCCAAAAACACAATTTTTATCAGAGTGGGTCTACAGGAAGAAGCTTTCTTTACCGATGGTGACATCAGAGGAGCTGTGAGTCTCCAGGAAACGGTTGAGGTGTTGCCAAGCCCGCGGGATCCAGTCGATGATCTTCACCAGCTCCACGTTGCGTGTTCTGCTGCCAATCTCCGTCTCGATTAGCCTCCTCCGCAGGAAACGACCAAGGAATCCTTTCACCGGCTCCACGTGGTTGGCACACAACACCCACCTGCTCAAAGGGAGGGAAGATCAGCAACAAGGAAACAAATCAGACAGGAGGAGACACTTTACTAGCCAGAAAGCTCTTTAAATCAGAAGTTTTTTCGAAAGAAAAGGCTGAATTTGGTGTCACATGAAGGAATACTTTATTCAGAGCAGAGAACAGACAACATGGAAGGTTATATTAAGAACGTTTCATTTTAAGTCTATAATTAAGCTTCACGTGGAAGGGAAGGGAAGCAGTTTCCTGGAGTGGGAGGAGGCAGTTTACCTGAAGTTGTGATGAAGCTGCAGGTTGGGGGAAGAGGACGTGGCTTGGCTCATAGTGCCAATAATGTAAGGGCTACCAAGAAAGAAAAAATTCAAGTCATCATAAAATCTACATATAAAGCGTTTGAGTTCATACAAGGTTTGTTTCTCATCCACTCATCATGATTCATTCAAAAGAGATGGCGTTGTGTGAACTGACCAGCGTTGGTGGTTACAGTTGAAAAGTCCATTAAAGATCTCGCCCAATGAGCCGACGTGATGCAAGTTATCCAGGATGACCACTAGAGGGCAGTCTGTTTCTGAAACATTGCTGCACTGTTCTGCCAAACCTGCCAAATACTGATGCAGCTCCTGCACACATAATCCCAAAGAGGAAAAAAAAATCATCAACATTTTTTATGTTTTTACACACAAAATTATTATTTATTATGTTACTTTAACAATTTTGGTGCTTGATTGTTCTGTAGAACATTTCCTCAAAGTTTCAGCTCCAGATATTGAAACTTGTTATGTCAATAGCCACTGATCGGATTCAAAAATATATAAACAATAGTAGATAAAATTTAGGCGTGTACCTTGCTGGACTTGTGGTCCACGTTGAAAGTGACAACAGCATTTGGGGTCAAAGGTCGGCCCTCAAGCAGCAGCAGATGTCGTGACAGCTGATTGGCCAAGTACGTCTTTCCTGTGCCGCTGGGGCCCGACAGAATGACCCGCCTGTGCTCCTTCAGCAGGGAGACATAACGCTGCAGCACAGGCTTTGGGATGAGCGTTTCAAACACCAGAGAGTCCACACTGTCACTGCTTGCACCTGAAAAAGAACCCAACTCTTCATGGAAACATATTCAACACTTATTTTACTTTTAAAATAAATCACTGGTATATAAACTCAATAAAATAAAAAACAAAAACACAACTTTATTATGACAGAGCTACAGAACTGAACAATGAAAACCGTCTCAGGATTTTTCCTGAATCTCTGCTACCTTTGAGCTGGATGTTGATGGAGTTGTCTCCCACCAGGTATCCACATGGCAGCAGCTCTGGCGTGCTGGTGGTGCTGAGCCTGCTGGGTCGGTGGACTTCGCCGATGTTGTAACCCTGTATGCTGTCTGTGCTGAGACCCAGCTGGCTCACCGGGTCCACATGGGAGATATATTCCTGCAGGTGAAGCTGAGTGTTAAGTCAGATTTCTCCAGACAATCCGAGCTTTGTAGCCTGAAGAAATGTTTGCAGCCATAAAGTCAGTTTAATTAAAGTCAGGCCGTTTTTAAACGTCTTTTTATTGAGTTTTTAACATATTGTCAAAACAGACAACACTAATAGATTACAAGAACAATTTGTGGAAAGAAAAAAAATTGAATAATTTAGAAAAAGAAAACAGAAAAAAATCCCATACAACCATGTACGACGTAGTTTTAGGGCCACAAAAAAAAAGTAAAATTAAGTCGTAAAAAAAACCTCGTAATTTTACGAGATTAAAGTGGAAGTGAGCATAACAGAGCAGCAAGTGAACGCTGCGCAGCACGCAGCAGAGCAGACCGACTAAACTCAATTGAACAGGTAAGCGGAATGTTTATATATAACGTTCCAAATGTATGGAAGCTCATTTGTTTGATTTACGATTTATTAATGTTTTATTTATTGATGGGCGGTTTGGAGGATCTCTGCAGCCCGATGAAGCCGTCGGTATCCCTGCAGGTGTTTACTTGAATCCTTTCTTCCTCCACCAAAGACAAGATCTCTACGTTCGTGTGACGATTCCGTCTGAGGAGGAGCACTTTTTGGTATTTTCAATGTTCTAATGTTATTATAACAGACTATTTTCATTCCTCTTTATTGTTTTATCTTGAAACAGGACTGTTTATTTCTGCATTGGTGTTCGGATGACAGGTTCATGACGTAAGGTGACAAATGAACTTCAGGGTATGTGAATAATAAGGAAAATAAAGGCAACAGCGGTCCTCTACACCAAACGTGTCTCTGAGCTCCTCATTTTACATATGAAACTCCGCTTTACCGACACCGAACCCCGGAAAGACGGCTCCGCTGCTGTAGTTTGATTTTTAGCCGTCAAAAGGTTTAGAATCTCTTTGTTTTTTAAACCTATCCGTAAATAAAGCTTCACAAAAGGCTCCACATATTTCATCATCAAGCTAGGCTCAGAAAAATGGAAAATTTGGGTGTTTTTTTCTCGTTAATCTATTACTTTTTTCTCGTAAATTTACGAGAAAAAAGTAATACAGAAAAAACAAAACAAAAACATAAAGTAATCATTGTGTGTCAGTTTACCTTAAAGAGGCGTCGGACTACACCGTCCAGGACATCCCACTTGGTTTTTCCACAAACCCCAATGCAACCAATCAGAAAGTGATGAGACTGGCTCCCCTGAGAGGTAAAAAACAAACGTTTGCATCTTCAACCAGCATACATTTGTGCACAATGACAATTTGAACATGAAACCGCCCTCACCTCTCCCCACTTGCTTCCTTCATCTAAACTGACAACCACCTTCACGTGTCGGCTCTCCTTCCTGGCTGCTCCCTCTCCACCGGTGTCATCGAGCAGCATGTCTGCACAAGACAAAGCAAAGTCAGCTTTTTTATTATTTCCAACTAAGTAGACATAAAAAAAATCCTCAAAATTCCTAGCCTTACCCAGGCTGGTGGATTCACTAGAGGTTAGGTTAAGGCTGTGTTGGGAGAGTCCAGGCCCAGGCACTGCAGTCTGACTGTGTGTGTGAGGTGGAGGAGAGGAAGAGATGGAGGCTTGGGAACCCGTCCTGCTCCCCTGATTCTCCACCTTCAGACGGTCATTCTCTGCCTTTAGCTTCTCAATCTCCAGCTGGCAAACACAGAATCCTGTCAGCCTTTTGAAAATCCCTTTAAGCACCAATCCTTCAGTTCTAAACTTGCATCTTTGCTTCATAAAAAAACATTTTTATCATAAGATCAAAGAGGTTCTAAAGGTGGACATACACTATATTACTAAAGGTATTGGCTCATCCATCCAAATGATCAATATCAGGTGTCCTAATCACTTAGTCTGGCCACAGGTGTATAAATCAAGCCCTCAGGCATGTAGACTGTTTTTACAAACAATTGTGAAAAAATGGGCCGCTCTAAGGAGCTCAGCGAATTCCAGCGTGGAACTGTCAAGGGATGCCACCAAATCCAGTGGTGAACTTTCCTAAATGTGGTGAAACTCTCCTAAATATTTCACAGTCAGCTCTATCAGAACAAAATTGAAGAGTTTGGGAACAGCAGCCACCAAGTGTTGGACCACGTAAACTGACAGAGAGGGGTTGGTGGATGCTGAAGCTCATAGCGCAAAGAGGTCGCCGACTTTCTGAACAGTCAGTTGCTACAGAGCTCCAAACTTCATGTGGCCTTCGGATTAACCCAAGCACAATATGCAGAGAGCTTCATGGAATGGGCTTCCATGGCTGGGCAGATGCATCCAAATCACACATCACCAAGTGCATTTCAAAGCGTCGGATGCAGTGGTGGAAAGCACGCCGCCACTGGACTCTAGAGCAGTGGTGACGCCTTCCCTGGAGTAATGAATGACGCTTTTCCATCTGGCAATCTGATGGACGAATCTGGGTTTGAAGGTTGCCAGGAGAACGGTACATTTTGGACTCCATTGTACCGAGTTTGACATTTGGTGGAGAAGGAATTATGGTGTGGGGTTGCTTTTCAGGACTTGGGCTTGGCCCCTTAGTTCCAGTGAAAGGAACTCCTAATGCTTCAGGATACAGGTGAAGCAATACTTTTGATAATGTAGTGTATATAGTTTTTCCTGAAGGCTTCTTGTGTGTTGATGTTCAGACCTGCATGCGGTTCATGGCTTCCCGGAGCTGGTCAAGCTGGTGTGCAGAGCTGAGAGCCTCCAGGCGGATATCAGTCAGCTTCATTTCCTTTTCCCGGAGCTCACTTCGCAGCTGCATCACCGTCTCCGCCTCGCTGTCCAAACACTCCGAAAGGCTGTACAGAGAGAATTCAGCTCAAAGACTGCAAATGCTCACGTCTGACGTTACAATCCTGGAGTCAGATACGCACAGAGAGCTGGAGTGTGTATTCCTGAGCATATGAGAGGTGGCTGAAGCGCCGTTGTGATTCAGCTTGGGAGAGGATGGTAGTGAAGAATCTGTCATCTCCTCAATGTCTGAGTGTGAAGAGGCAGATTTGGGCGATTTCTTCTTGGCGAAAGCTTGTTTGAAGGAGCTTCGAAGCTGCAGAACCAGAAAACACAACAGAGGCCGGGTAAATAACGGTGGTCCAAATCAACAAAGAGCAGAGAGGGAGAGGAGGACATGCTGGGAAAGGTGGTGGAAGACAGCAGCAGCGGGTCTACAAGTGAAGGAGAAAGGGGTTATGGGCAGCTTGCATGTTGGATTTTCAGCACCACATTGCCAGGTTCAAACAATTTACAAACCAAACCTCTGAAGAACAGAAACAAATAAAAAAGAACACTGTCGAGCTTTTACTTATATGTAAATCGTTCTTCCAGACTACAAAAACAGAATCTGAACCCTTGTGCTATCTTAGATGACCCCACCCTTACTTGACATGTTCTCCCAACCATGACAAAGGTGGATAAAGGTGGAAAGATTTCATGTAATCCATGGACACCAGTGAAGATCATTGAAGAAAAAAGGTTTAGCGCACTGTCTGGTGGGTCTAGATGACCCAAGTCCCAATGTTAAAATGCCTAGGATAGCACAAGGGTTAAGAAAGTAAAAAGACAATTATTTTCCAGAAGAAATGTCTTATTTCCGAGGTGCAAGAACAAAATCTAAGTTTTTTTCAACAGCAAAATAATCTTAGTTTGGGAAAACATGTTAGATTAAAATAAGGATTCTTGGTAAAACCATTTTTATTACCCCACTGCAGATTTTTTTTCTTTTTTGCTTATTTAAAGGAAATGGGTTTACATTTTAGGTGTTATCACTAAGAAGAAGAAACTTGGGATGACAAATGTTGATGTCAGTCAGTCTGGAAAGGGTTAAACATTAGTCCAACAATCTTATTATTATTAAGCTCAAAGTAATTAGGAGAGTTTCTAGCCTGCTTAGAACCGAGGTCTGAAGCGGGCCAGATCTCAGGTCTTTTATCCTGACATTTCCATTGCAGGGCATGTAGGTAGAAGAGAGGTGCTTTTACTTTGTCATAGAATCTGTGCATTGTACAATGAGGTTACCAAGGGGAAATCTATGTGGCCATTATGATATAATCCATCATGATAACACAAAGAAGGCAATTTGCATTGGAAGACCTTCAAAAAAATCAAGGAGCTGCAAGAGTCCAGGAAAAGATCCGAGCTTCACTGAACTGAAGTGCTGCTGTAGGATCTTACTGGGATCAAACAGCAAAAGGCAATCACATGGGGGGGTTCAAAATGTTTCAAAAACCTGTTTTTCTTTCATTTAGTCTAATTCTAGCACACACACAGTCTTGCTATTGTTCAGCTGAAATTCTGAACAAATTTCACCTTCAAAGTGTCATACAGGCTGTTTTTTTTTAAACGTTTCCAGCACAGATTCCGTATTTTTGACTGATTTGGGCTTTAAAATTGATTGAAACAAAAAGGACAAACTTTATATCAACAGTTGCACTAAATTGATTTGAGGGGTTTTGACTATGTTGCAGTTGGACACCTCACAAATCTTTATTAAACAAGAGTGCTAACCACGTTGATTTTTCAGAACAAAAAAGGTAATTTTACACTCCTCCCGGTCATCCAAGCGGAGGTCATTGGTGATGCCACCAGAATGGAAACCTTTAACTGAGCAGTCATTTGCTTGTTATTGACTAACTGTTTTTGGCTGCAAAGTTCTCAGTGTTCTGCTGGAAGGATTCAGTAAGCCACAATTTCCTTTCCTTTTTTTATGGACACAGAAAAATGTCAGAAAGCTATGCTATTTTATTTACATTGTAAGTGCTGAAATTTGTTTTCTGATGGTAACAAGAAACAAGAAGGTAACCATTTTTTGATTACATTTAAAGTGTTATTTTTAACTAAAAGTTTCAACTAAAAGTTAAAAAGTTGGACCGGCATTCATTGTCATTATTTTGAAAAGAAAACATAGATTTCTTTTTTAAGAATAAGTTCTAGCTTTGAGGATTTATTAAGATCTCCCAACTTGTAATAAGATCTTATTTTAATTTACATTTGTTTAATACCAGCAAAAAACACCTATCTTGGGGATTTATAACATCCAGTTTTAAGTCATTGGATGTAATTGTCTAGTATTTCGCTTTTTAAGACTATTTGACCCATTTAAAACCATTTCCTGTTTCTAGATTTGGATGTTTTATTACAAGAGTTCTTACCAAGACACAATTACTTCTGCAAGGACACACAATTTGACTACTTTCTAGTAGTTTTTTCTTAAAATAAGTGTTTTTTTTCTTATTTTTTGAATTACTTTTTTTGCAGTGTAAATGTTTACAGACTCTAAGCTTTTGTAGCTGCTGTGTTTCTACAAATACAATCCATCTGAATGAACTTAAAACTGCAAAAGTGAACTAATGCTGCTCTTCTACATCCTGAGAAAAGCATAACCATATAAAAACGCTCAGGAACCTATTTGGGAAATGAATATTTTTCCATGCTGAGTCTAACTAAAGGCGCAATTCTCCATTAATACAAGAAATCTGCACATTTGTCTTTTCTCCACTTTCTAAATGAATGATTTCCCAGAATTTATCACCAGTGACTTTGACTGTGACTTTCCAGGTGGATTTCACGGGAAGGAACCGGCTGAGGTGGCATCAGAGCACAGGTCAGGGGGCAGTATTGCAGGGGAGAGGAAAGGAAGGATGGGATGAGGGGAAGGAAGGGCTGAGGTTAGTGACCTATCCTAAAGGGGCAGGGGTTAGGCTTCTTGTTCTTTCATGTCCAGTACCACTCTTACCTCATAGACCTGCCACATGAAGCGAAGCAAAGGAAGACAGAGAGACAAAACAGCAGATGTTCATATGGGGTCCGGTGTGTTGATGGGTTATAGAGGGATGATGGCTCAAGCACAGAAGGAGGTTTGACTTCCAGACAGATCAATTACATATCACTGAACCTTGAAAGGAAGGGTCTTTTATGGTCTATCACGAAGACACCAACACACACCACCCCTATAGTCTGCACATTACACGCACAGAGTGAGCAGCACCCGCATGCAGGAACTTCCTGTGGGGTCTCATCTACACCAATGCTGACGCATGTCAGTGCACACATAAGGGTCCTCTATCAGCCTACAACTGTCTTCTGAGCAACAAAACTCCACTTAAGAACACCGTGGGTTTAAAATAGTGACTATCTCAGGGAAGATAAGACAGTAAAGCAAAAGCTGCAAAGGACCTCAACTTCAACTCGCCCTCCGTTGCACAAGAGCGCCTTTAATTAACACAAACGAGAGGTTAACAATTAGTTAAAAAGCAAGCGCTGCCCCAACAACTATACACTGCCAAGAATAGTTGATTTGTTAAGTTACAAAAATGGACGTTTTTTTCATCTGCACACAATCAAATAACTCGTAAGGTTTCCCCTGATAAGTCATGTATATTCACCTTTTCCCCAGTGAAAGATGGCTAAAGGGAAGAAACCCAAACATGTAAAACCCAACAAACACAAAACTGAGTAAATGCTTAGAGCCATTCACAATTATTAAAGTTCTTACCCAGTTCTTCTTGTTCTTCTTCTTGTTTTTAGAATCAGCATCCATGTTGGAGCCAACGCTGGACTGGCTGGTTGCACTGGCAACACTGCTGACACTGTCGGAGGAGTGCTGCCGCCTGATGCGCAGGTCTGGCTGCTGCTGCTGCTGTGGACTGCCATGATTACCAGCTGAGGAGATGTGGCATAGAGGAAACAGGCATTTGTCCATGTTTTAAATCATCTTGACTTTCAGCTACACAGATATCACACGTTTGCCTTAACCCATCGCTCAAAACCTCCATCCATTCACCCTCAGAACCCACTGAATCCCTTTCAGGATCACGGGGTCACTGGAGCCAACCCAGCTACTGTTGGGTGAAGGCAAAGTACGCCCTGAACAGGTCACCAGTCTGTTACAGAACCACATGATCACACACCTTCACTGCATGTGACGCACGTTCAAGAATGCAATAAACTCACTAAATGCACAAAAGTCTTGGTGTGAAATATCAAAGCGGTGTAAATCTGGTGAGTCCTGCTCTAGTCTTTTTCTTTAAGGGCTCTATTCTGATATATGAAAGACTTGGTGTAATACAATTCCATCCAGGCAAAAACTACAATTATTAATTTCTTCTTCATGATCGATTTCAGTGAATTAAAAGGGACGCCATCCATTTGTCACCACCAAGTACCAAGTCCCTGATTGGTCAACGTTTCACCTGGGTTAATTTCAAGACACCAGTTACCTATGAAACTTGTTTTCAGATCATGGGAGGAAACTGAAGTTCACAGAGAAAACCCACTCATGCATGAGGAGAACACGCAAACTCTACACAAGGACCCAGTTGGAATGTGAAGCAGGGGCCCTCTCACTGTGAGGCAAGAGCGCTTTGCATTAAAAAAAGAAACACGCATTGTATCTGCATTACTCATTGCTGTTTTCACAATATCAGCCCAGACTCATTCAAATGGTAGCGTGTACCTGTCCGATTGCATTTAGGTGTGAGTTCAGGCGTGTTAATGACTCCGTTGATGGCGGCCTGAGCAACAGCGTTCTGCTTCTTCAAGAGTTCGATGGTCTTCCGAAGTTCATTCAGTTCAGAGTCCTTCAGACAGAAGATGAGGAGAAGCTAAAGCCAAGGGAGCATCTTCAAAGTAATGTGCACCTTTATCTGTGCAAAGTAGGACTTCACCTTTTGTTCTGCAGTCAAGGTGAGACTCTTCAGTCTGAGGGTCATATTGCCCAGACTCTGCTCAAACGCTGCCACCAGGTGAGCCTGCAGGAGGTACAGAAAAGGTGAATCGCAAGATAAGTTTGTGCTACAGACTACATTACAGTTAGATGTGATATGAACAAAAGATTTTGTGCTAAAAACATCAATAATCTGCAAACAACAGGACTACATCTCTTCTCCCGCAATAAAGGCTTTAAGGCCTGGATCCAGACATGTATTGCCTGGTTGGTGGTTTTTGTCTGAAACTTCACTAGAATTTAAGTCTCTTTGCTCTTCAGCACAGGCAGATGACTAAAGGATCAAGGCAACAGGAAGGGAAAGAAACCTCTGGCAGTCCAGCTTAGGCTGTTAGCCAGAGAGCAAATCTAAAGACGCTGGGGTGTATGTCTTTAAATCTAAGAACCACAACAGTCTAAATGAAGCGACATCTCTGAAGAAATGAACAATCTGATGCGTCTTAACTGAAATGAGATAAAAAATGTGCGTCAGCCATGGAAAAAAAAAAAAAACAAGACTCAAACACACGAAAAGAAAAATATGACCAAACCCAAACAGGGCTTCGAAACAATGATGATGATCTTCAGCTTGATCATCTGACAAAACCAAATATTCTAAGATTTTCCAAGAAGCTCCTTGAAACTGAAAACTTTTGAACAAATGTGGCTCAAACTTGTCAAAAATATGCTTTATTTGACATTTAGATTATTTCTTTTTCACTGTAACTAAAAATCAGAGTTGAGTGTTATTTAGCTAACATGAATGAACAAAAGCAGATTCAAAGAAGTTGAGTTTTGATAGAACCAGACCCATAACGGCCATAAATGAGAGATTTTACTATTTCGTACTTTAATTTTACAGTGGTTCCTTGCTGTTTCACCTTTCATGGACTCCCTGTTTCGTGTTTTTTTTAGTGCAATTTTGCATCTTTGTTTTAACACAGTATTGTCTTCTCATCCTGATTGGCTGTTGTCATCCTCCTCTGTGTCCTGTCTTCTGTACAGAAAGTGTTCAGTTTGGCAAATTTTCATAAATGTTCAACCACATCAGATCTTTGTTTCCATTCTATTAAACTGGTTTTATTTTTCTGAGGAGATTTGAACTTTGAGAGTTTAAACATGAGAGAAAATGTTCATGTCTGTCTGAAAAAACTGTATAAAAGTGAAAAGAGGAGTTGTATTGCCTTAAAACATCTGTAATCCTACTTTGTGGATTTCACCAATTGCGGGTTATTTACGGAATGTACCACGATAAACAAGGAAACAAAAAAAAACTGAAGAATTAACAAGGTAACCGTTTTTTTCTTCTTAATAATGTTTTTGCCTTCAACACTCTGCCCTCCTTCCTTGTAATCCGTTACCCAACCACCTGCAGATGCCTGCAGAGGTACGTGTGAGAGTTGAGTAAGATGTTGACTGACGTGCGATTCAGGCCAGAACTTTCGGCACCAGGAGATTTGCTCCGATCCTCCCCCTCCTGGGCTTCAAGGTGTGTTCCTCGCTTTACTTTGTGTCTTTAAATATTGGAGCAAAGCCCCCCCACCCCCCCATGTGAGATGACTTTATCAGAGCTGCTCCCACCACAGTTGCAGCACGTTTTAATGTATCTAGGCATCGTGAGCTGGAAATCTTTGGTTAAAATCTGTGAAGTTTCTCAGATGTGTGCCAGAAGGTGAGTCCTCTCTGTAATCTCACACCTGGGAATCTTCCATGTCTATGATGAACAGAGAGAACCACCAGCGTTGCTTCTTTCAGCCAGTCGATTAGAAGCCGAGCGTGGCGAGGCTTGTGCAGGAAGGAGGCTGGACGCGCCTCGAGATGGTTTAGGAGATTTTTTTCTACTCCTCTGTCAGTTGTGAAATTATACCCTTGAGATTAAAGTACTCTGCAGAAAACAAATCTTTCCTACTACAACATTCAAACATTTCTTTTTAAATAAATAATACAGATTATTAATAGGTATTCTTTGTAAAAAAAAAAAACGAAATTAAAAAAATAAATAAAAAGCTATATATTTTTATTTTATTTACGAAAAATCTTATTTCTTTATTATATTCAGAATGAGCTCAATACCGTCTATACCGTATTTGATGATCTAAATAAATGTAAACACAGACTACTGGAAAAACTTGGTGCACATGCTTAATAGCTTTTTCTTCAGGGTGTGTGTTTGCGTGTCTTTTCTTACATTTGCACTCAGCTGTGTCGTCAGGGCGGAAACTTTTTCCTGGGAGGCATCCAGCTCTCGGCGCAGCTTACGAATCTGCAGACATAAAATAAATCAACAGAAGCAAAACTAAAGTGTGGAGACATTATTCCAAAACAGGGGTTATGTCACACACATATGCATGCACGAAAAGCACAAAAGAGAAGCAACTTGAGCTCAAGCACGTTCAGGGTAGAAGATAAAACCCAGCATGAGCATAAAAGAGCACATACAGGTGTACACAGGTGTGAGAGGTGGAACCAGAGCCTGTTACAGGGTCATACAACAAAATAGTTACACGTGTAACTGGATCCAACCTTTAAAAAACATCCCCATGTTTCAACAAGTCCAGAAGACAGAAAATTAAAGAGGATAGAGGTGCTGTAGGCAGGCTGGTGCTTACCTCTGACTGAGACTTCTCCTCATTCTGTAAAACAAACAGCATAAAATATGAGAGAATATCATTACACGACACACTGACTGGATTCTAAAATGCTTTCATAAAAAGGGGCCGCAGGTCATGCAGCCCGTCTCCAGACGCTGTTTTGATTTATTGGCTCTGAGCTTTCTAAACCATGGAGGATGTCAGCTGGTGTAATATTTCTGGGAAACAGATATCTTCCTGAAGGCATTTCACTCTGTAGGTCTCATTGTCTTTTTAGGCGCAACACAGAGTGACAGCCACAAAAGAGACGCACACAAAGCAAACACGCTCGCACAAATACAACACACCTTGTTGCTGTTGAGAGAAACATGCAGCGCCCACATTTCCATGTCAGCAGGATGCAGCAAAACTGCAGCTTCTCATCACAAGTCCTAAAGGTTTGCTTTGGCAACTGATGTTCATATGCATGGAACCAATGAAACTTTCAGATTTTTGTAGAAATATGTCAATTTTCCAAGCTCAGCGCCTCACATACATAAACAACGCATCTGCTGATTTAGGGTAATAACAGTTCGTGTTAGGATTCTATTTAATTGACACAATCAGTAACTAAATACCAATAGGTCAATGTATAACATGTAGATGTCCCAAGCTGAGAACTCTCAGTATTAGATATAACACACACATTCTAAACACACATAATTGATCAGAGAGAGTAAATGGTGATGAATCAGCCGTTTGTCATTCCTACCGTTAGCTGCCAGGACGTGACAGTTCCTGTCAGAGATAATGTCGCCATCATTTTGTTTCCCTGAATCTCTGCCTCAGACGACTTAACGCTGTCTGAGACTTTTCTTGCTACACCTGCCCAGGTAAAGAAACCAGCCCTCTGAGAGAGAGGGGCGGAGCCTGACTTTGACTGTAGTGTATGTATGTGGGCTAGGCTCTGTTTGTGACTACAACAAGATGGGTTAAAGGGTACATTTACTAATTCATACACTTACAGTGTTTCTTAATCACCCTGACAATGGATAAAACTGGTTTCTACATGAATATGAGCCTTAGATTGGGGTATTATGAGAGTTTTCAACTAAACTCTTTGTAGTTTAATTAAAACACAATTATAATATTTCATTATTCCAAATAATAATGCAGCATTTCAACACTTGGTGGTTTTCAAACTCACCGTAGAGTAAATGGAAGAAGTGCTGGAGACCAGGGACAGAGACGATCCATGTACTGAAGAGAGGAAAAGGACAAATGTTTGTGAGGATCATTGTAAAAAAAACTCCCATACCCCCCCATGGTCTGACTGCCAAGTACATATAAATGACTGCAACCATAAAGATAAAACTTCCCTATGTTTCAGTTGAACTGTGGCACAACTAATGAAAGCCTCTGATTGCCCCTGAGAATGACTCAGCTGCTAATCACACCTCAGTGGCAGGAAAGCAACACCAGCGCTGTTTCCTGTCTGCAAGCGGATTAAAATGGATCAAGGCTGGTATGTCATAAACCATGGCGAGGGGTCGGGCTGATCCTTTAGGAGCCATTTACTCATGTCTTTGAATCAAAAGTGCAGAAGCATGGCTCACAAAGAGGGGCTTTCAAACTTCAGCTGCTGGAGACGGTGAGATGCATTCATGAAAAGAACAATGTTTGATTTCACAACTGTCTGGTTTAGATTGCAGAATTGAGTTTGGGTGGGCCATGTTTATATTCATCATCAGCACCTCAAGCATTAAAGAGTAATTTGATTGAATGAAAAGTGAATTTCTCTTCAAAATTTTGTGTTTTGGAGAGATAATGATTTTGTCTAGAATAGAACATTCTTACTTAAAACGATCAATCCAGTCTCTGTACATTTTTAACGTATGGTTTAGCGATAAGGTGATTTTAAGGCTGAATCGAAATTCTTCCCCCAGGGCATCTCCCTACCCCTCCAATTGTAGGTCCATTTGAAAGGGGAAGGGCTGTCCGGATTAATTTTTTAGGGGCTTATCCTAGGAGGGCTTGGCATCTCTCCGCCATGAGGGTGTTCATCGTCATGCTGTGCCGTGGAGGAGAAGCGCTTTTCTTCACGTGGGTGTGCTCTGAAGCACAGAAGTTTACATTTAAATGTAAATAATTACTTTTTGTTTTAGCATGACCTTTAGTTACAAACCAATGTTATGTTTTTCCGAGCGCTGCAGCTCCGCACTGACGTAGCTGACGTGAATTACATGAATAACAGATCAACAAAAAGTTTTTTTTGTCTTAGTTGTTTAAACAGCTGTTTAATACGCAGCTCCCTTGCTTTGATGCAATTAACCTCAATGTTTCGTGGATTTTTTCAAGTTTTCCCTTTTTTGTTTTGTTTTTTACACCACACTGTGTTCTTTGTCCTGATTGGCAATTGACCTTGTCAATCAATCTCCTCTGTGCCATGTCTCATGTAAGCTATGGAATGCATTCAGTTTGCCAAATCTACACAAATCTTCAATCGTAATCAGATCTTTGTTTTTGTTTCATTATACTGGACAATTTTTCGGCGAAAATTTGAACTTTAAGAGTTTAGACAAGAGAGAAAAGAATGAAAATGTGAATCTCTGCCTAAGATATACCGTAATAAATTAAATATAAATAGATATAAGAAGTGTGTAGTGAGGGGTTTTACAGCATCGTTATCCTACTTTACAGATTTCATGTATAGCGTTTTATTTTTAGAGTGTGACCCCTGTGACAAACAAAAGAACATTGTATCAGTAACAATTGAAGTTTTGAATAAATAAAGCAGAAAATAATTGGTTGGTTGGTTTTTTACCCTGACATTCTCAAAATAGAAGATACAAAGAAGCCTGCTCTCCCTGTTAACTATACAGTGGCTCTGAGACATTTCAAAGCATCCAGTTGGGTCAATGAAGGGAAGGTTCAAAGGTAAGCGGGGAGAGTGGATTGGTGATGGGGTTTTGTTCTGTCAAAAGAAAAAAATGTCTAATAGATACTAGGTACAGTTCAAGAATGCAAACATGTAAACAAAAACACACCCATTCAACACAGACACACACGACACGGGAAGGAAAGTTGTGCTTAAGGTTTCTTAAACGTCACTACATCTCGCTCACACCTCCCACCATGATCCCTGTAATTATCTTGATTAAAAAAACACAAATCGGAAAAACAGACACAGCCAATGTAGATTTCTGTGAGGGTGGGGGTCCAAAAACATTTTTTTACCCTCATAATATCATACGAATGCATTTGAAAAAAAACAGACCCATTATGAATTACCTGATCGACCGCACAATAAAGCTCAACAGACAGTTTTCTAACACAAGCTGGCTCTTGTTCTGTCCAAAACAAACCAAGCCCCTTTTTCCTGTAACTTGTTGGACAAAATCTACCTTTTAATCCTTTCCCCACAGACTATTGTAAAAAAGTTTGAGGAAAGGAGAGTAAACTGGATTTACCACATCTACCACCAAATTACACAGAAAACACATTTCTACTGTGACAACATTCCTCACTTTTCCTAACTAGCAGACTTGTCTTGTTGTTGCATGATTGCAGTCATTAAACTCAAATGAATGTGGGTTTAAGATGAGATGGCTCTGCTTTTTTGCTATATTTGTTTATCTTTTGTCTTATGCTCATGAGTTTTTTTAAAACAAATCGTTGAGAATGCTGAGAAAACTCTGGCGGAAAATTTTCCTCAGCAGAGCAAAGTTGTTATCTTTCAAACAAAGAAAAGACAATGTTAGAACAAAGTGGATTATGGCCATCTATAACGGATAAAGGTTTTGTTACACAGTGTTTGCTAGTTTATCCCAAGGGTTGTGGTCTAAATAGAAAGTAGACATTTGTATTTTTCACTGTTAATTATTTTTTTAAAGCGGTACAACCCCTTACTACAAACTAATTTTCACTCTTTTCTCTCTTGTTTGAACTTCTAAAGTTTAGATATTTGCAGAAAAATCTGTCTAGTCTTATGGAATGGAAACAAAGATCTGATCGCAATCGAAGGTTTATGTAAATTTGACAAGCTAAACAAATTCTGTTCAGGAAACACAGCACAGAGGAGTTTGCACTAAAACTAATCAGACGCCAAAAACAATGCACGTAAAAAAAAACGTGCAAAACTGCACTAAAGAAATTTGCAAAACAATGAGGCCATGAAAGGTGAACCACGAAATAGCAAGGGACCACTCTAGGAGTAATTACAACGTGCATTGCTTTTGATAAAAATACATTAAAATTACTTTGACTTTATTAGTATGTTGAGGCCTTGGAGCCTAAAATGCATAATTATCTTGGCTTCTAGCATTTTACATACAGCAACGGACCACAAAAAAAGCGTGTTGTTTCTCAGTTGTACAACATTTTAATTTTCACTTCGATTGGTTTCCGCCCACTCACCTTCTTCAAAGCCGTCCCTGAAGGATCCGGATCGGCTCATTGTGCGAGTCTTCTCATCAAGCGACATGCAGGAGTTCCTCAGCCGGTTGTCGTTACAGGGTTCAAACGGTGTGTCTTGATTGGTCAGGCTGTTGGTGCGCAAACTAGCAAGATTGATCTGAGCCGCTGAGGTTGGGCTGGATGCTGGAAAAATAAGATATACTTTAAAATGTTGTTGATTAACAATCAATATCAAACTCTGCAAGGAATGTTCTTAGAAACTGTAGTTTTTAGGTTTAACGATAATATATTACCATCTAAACAAAATTTAGAATGTTTTTTCATTCAGTTTTTCTCCATTTTTGTTGGTAAATTAAAATTACTTGATTGAGCACATTGACAATATTGCCTAAAAACCTAAAAAAAACTAACATAAAATAAAAAAAAACAACAGAAGAATTTATTATAAAACATGTTTTGTAATGATTCTGTGGTATAGTTTGGATTCTGTGGTTATAGTTTATGTCTAACTTTCTGTCAGCATGCCTGGTCTCCTGCATTGTGGGTCCTACACCAGCAGCCCCTGACATGTTTTGTCCAAAGTATATTCCACATCATAGTTCAGAAAAACAGTTCAAAATACTTCATTCATCAGCATACCCAGCTGTCCGAAGTTAAAGCGAGTGCCAGAAGGGGAGGTGAGGCTGGATCCAGGGGAGAATGGAGAGTTACTAGCAGAGTCCTGCAGCCCGCTGGTGGAGTGTGAACGCAGCCAGTCATGTGCCTCTTCCTGGCTTCGCAGCTGAGGTGATGGGCCATACCTACAAAGGTCAACCTACGTATTAGAATATGACCCAAAACACTGAACAGTGGGTGGTGCCTGGGTGTAAACACGGTGAGCTGATGCGCAGTTGGATTTTTCCCCCTCAAGCAGCCAGATTAACAGTGTGGATCAGCAATGAGAATGAATAAGAGACATTAAAAAGAGCGTGATCGTGTATTGATTCCAGCTGGGAGCAACAGAAACCAAAGCAGGAAAACTCCAAAGCAAATGTGAGCACCCGGTGTAGCGTCATGCCTATTTTAGCAAAACACAGTGATAGCTCTGCGCGGGGGACAAAATGACAAGCCTCTGAACAGAAACAAACACAACACAAGTGCAAGGAGCCAAACAAAAGACTTATTGAACAGCAGAGGCCTTGACCGGGGAATGTGGACGCAGAAAAACAGATATACAAGAAGGCAATTTGGCGAACCACTGTGACAAAAAAAAGCAGAGCTTGGATAAAGTACCTGAATCCCTTCTTAGGAAGAGTGTTTCTACCACAGTGTGGCCCGCTGTGGGAGAAAAGCACTTGATAAAGCAAAACAAAATGGAGAAGAAAGCATGGAAACACTTGGCTTTGGGGAAAACTTTCATATCTAATCAGATTCATTATTTCACACTATGTCAAATTAAGGCCGTCTATGGCAGAGGTCTGCAACCAGAGGCTCCGGAGGGCTATTGACTGCTTCATTAAGGCTCCTGGTTAAAGATGAATAAAAATGTTTTACATTTACATTTAACATATTTAATTGAGGTGCATCATGCAAAACAAATTGGTCAAACTTTGTGCTACTCATTCACAAACAGTTGAGGCACAGTGTGTATCACTCTGACTTGCCCCTGACTACATAACCCATAATGCTCCAACAATGCATCAAGCAGTGCACTTCGTAGTTTACTAAAGTCATAATAAAACGTTTTGCCAGATATTGGAGTGCTGTGTACCACAGAAAATCAATTGGACATCAGTAATTACAGGCAGAACTCATAAATAGGGCAAATTTGCTATCGTTGAAAAATGCACGAATTGTAAGTGTACTGTATGGTTCGAAAAGCACAGCAAGGGTCACTTAGTTCTGATTTACAAATTACTGGCTGAGATGTACCAAAAATTGTCAAACAAATTGTGCCTATACTTTGTCACTGCTGACATTACACTACCTACATTTACTACATTAAGATGAGAGTGGTACAGGGTGTCTTTTATTTTGAAAGGAAGTGACGTAAACGTTTTGCCACTTTGTGGCTCCCAGGTTTTAGTCAATAGAAAATCGAAGGTTGCAGATTGTAAGTCATCCAGGTCATGTTCTCACAACTTTCTTAGTTCTTTAAAATTTTAGAAGCTTCTCAGATATGCAGTTATAAGTCCATTTGCCCTGAAGAGATGAATCCTGGGACACATTAATCTGAAATAAGTAAAATCTGAGAAATGAAAAAATATGTCCTGTAATATCCATAAAGGAAAGGGTATGTACCGTTGGGTCGATAATGGCAATTCTGGTTAGCCCATGCAGTAAAACAAAATGCTATTAAACTTTGGATCTTTTTTAAAGCACAAAGTTATTCTGTATTTAAGCACAAGGTGGCACTAGGGTGACTGCAGGCGTAAACTAACTAACTAACCAAAACGAATCCTCACATTTACACTCATACCTGTGCTTCATAAACACACGCCCAAAGTGCCACACAGAGCAGCAAAGCATCCGCCGTTTTCACTGTGCTGCTCTGTGTGGCAGCAGGTGAGGGTTCCACAGCTCTCCCAGCTGCAGCTGAACACCACACACAGGTACATTTACCTGTCCTGCCTCCGAGGTAGAGTGTTTCGGCTGAATATGGGGCTAGCAGAGGGGGAGGAGAGGGGACTGATGAAGACAGAAAAACACACACAGAGAAAACAACAAAGTCTTAGAGAGTAAAGAAGAAAGACCCAGTGTGAGATTTTCTACTGATACAGAAACAGTCAAAACAGAGATACTTTAGTCCAGAACTTCCACTTTAGGCGCATTAATACTTTATAACATAAACCAGGAAGAAATCTGCTACAGACCACAACTGGAATCAGCTTTGAGAAAATGGCACACAAAATGCCACATTCTGAGGTTTTTGAAGGCATCATCTTGATTTTAAAGACTCTCAAGAAAAATAAATTCTCAGACGAGGCAAAATCTTAAATGTTTAAGGGTGATTTTAGCAACATGGTGCCTTCCCGGATGTGTTTGCCTCAGAGAGCTTGTGGTGGTGGATGTTTGGCCCTGCCACTCATTCACTGATCAATACACAAATAATCGTATATTCAATGACAATCTGAATTCCAAAAACACCCCTCAACTTAACTGCTTTATTTTGTTTGCGTCAAAATTCACCCATTTTCACAGTTAATAAAGATTCTGTTCTGACCTGAACACATTATGAAGGTTGAGTGAGCATGAAAGTTTGGCCTAATACACACATTTGAGATGAAGCTGAAGGGATTCTTATCCATCATGTCACTAACTTAGAATCTTCTGCTGAGAAGTACAGCAAAATTTTTACTCCCTTCGCCGTAGGCATTTTGAATCAAGCTCCGCCCACCTTCACCAGTTCTTATATTGGCCCACCCACAATCCCTAGAAAAGTAAAAAGATAGGCTAGAATAGAAGAGCAAAAACGAACGGAATACGAGTGATTGGCATGCCCAAAATGAAATACCAAAATCCACGTATTTGTCACCGAGTTTCAGTACCCATCTCTGATTAAAACTGAGTTGTATATGTGTCATTGAGCTCTGCAACAATCACAACCACAAAGATAATGAGTGAACATCTACCACGAGATGGTTCTCGCCAGATCTTGATGCTGTTTTGGTGCAGACCTGCTGAAAGAAGCTCCATGTACTGTGCTGCCCACTAGTGGTTGGGGCTTTAAGCGGAACACAAAAGCAAGACGCTGAACTATATGTGAGCGATTAAAAATCGTTCAGGCAACGTTTGAAATCGATACAATTATTGCCAAATGAAGTATTTCGATATTTCACAGAGTCGACTTTTTTCCTACACCCCTACACTTTTGCTGAAATCTGAATTCATGCTTTTATTACATCAAGATTAGATTACTGTAATGCCCTCCTTTCTGGGGTAAAGAAACCACTCTTATCACATGTAGCCAGAACTCTGCTGCTCAGCTTTTAACGAGAACCAGGAAGAGGGAGCACATTACACCGATCTTAAAATCTTTGCACTGGCTCCCTGTCAGCTTCAGGATTGATTTTAAGATTCTTTTAATAGTTTACAAGAGTGTTGATGGTCTTAGTCCTTCTTTTGAATCAGATTTGCTTTTAACTTCTGAACCTCCCAGAGCCCTTAGATCCTCAGGCGCGCCTGCTGAAGGTCCCCAGGGTCAGGACAAAAAACCACGGCGAGGCCTTATTTAGAAACTACGGGCCTCGTCTGTGGAACAGCCTGCCTGATGATGTGAGGGCCTATCCACTGTCAAGGTTTTGAAAAAGAAATTAAAACCCATCTTTTTAATTCAGCTTTTAATTAGGGATCTAAAATTTTCACTTTTATTTTTTATGATATATTTTTTCAATTATTTAGTTTTTGTCTTAACATCTTAACTTATTCTAATTTACATTTCAGGTGCTTTAAACCTTTTATGCATTAACTTAGTTTAATTTTTTACATTTTATCTGTTTTTATATTTTCACTTTTCTTTTTATCACTTTTACATTTTAGACGGTTTGCGAGTGTTTTCTCACCCTTGGCTGTGGTGTTTGTGTCAATGCTGACACCCAGGCCAACAGGAGGACAGAGCAGATGGCACCTTCTTGGTTCTGTCTCATTAAGGTTTTTTTTTCCTTCTTAAGTCATTTCTCTTTTACTAGTGCTTGTTTTATGTATTTTATTATGAGGGGCTTATTTATTTATTTTTTGCACTGGTGTTTTTGCATTCTTGTTTGTTTTTATGTACAGCACCATGAGCTGTTTTCTTTACATGAAAGTTGCTATAGAAATAAATTAACTTGAATTTTACTGAATGCTATTGTCTGAGCAGAAACATAAATGTGGACAGCTATCTCTTACAAACATCCTAGAAAACATGAAAGCTTGATTTTAAAACAAAAGCATTTAAAGTACGCACTCTGCATAGGGTCAAACATTAGAACATTTAGCTCTGCTTGTAGCTGGGGAGTAAGGAGCCATAAAAGACCAAAAGCTTCTTCAGCTTCTTCAGTCTGTGTCCTCACCTCTCAGACACGCCAACTTTGACGCTAGCAGTGCGACCCAGAGCGGACAGCGTGTCCTCCCTGTGGTTCCCATGGCCACCGGCGCTGCTCAGGCTCATATCGATGGACTCGCTGCTTGTGTGCATACTGCTGACTGAGGGGAAGCCCATGCTACCCGCTCCACCATGTCCACCCAGAGTACCCTCCCTGCTTGGGACAGAGGAGCCACTGAAGGTAGTCCCCCATGTCAGGCTGTTGGAGGGGCCAGTGGAGGAGTAGACTGATCCTGGACTGGAGGCCTGTTGATTGGAATTGATCTACTGTCAATCTGAGTCTGATAAACAAACTGTTGTAAAATTAGTCAAACCTTCTAACTTGACACATGCTCTTTTTTTAAAGTTTAAGTTTAACATTGCAATTTTCTAAGTGTATTATAATGTTCATTCCTCATAAATAACAACCTCAAAGTGGCATTTTGATCCATACACAAATCTCTGAGAATTCCTATAAAAACCTGCTTTCTGACCTGCTTTTTTTCCTTCAGATCCGCAAAAACGAGCGGCTTCTCGCATTCTGATGTCATAAAGTGAAAACAAGAAAGAGTCTGCGCTGCCAGCACCGCCCCCAGGCTAACGCTCACATCCACTTTCTACGTGGAGCTAGCGGTGATAAACGTTTTCCTTTCATATGCACACTATGAAACTCCATCTTTGCAAAAATGTGGATGTTGTTTGCTTTCGTGGTTGAAACGCAGACATGCTGCAGAGGCCGACTCTTTGTTGACGGAGAGAAAGGTGGTGCCTCAAAGAGCTACTCATCTTACTTCTGGGTAGAAAAATGAGCTGTGGAAAATAACTCATATTTCATTTAAAAAATATTTTTCAGTGTGTTAAAGTTAATATATTATCATCTACATGGATATAATATACTCTAAAAGGCTTAAGGAAAGCATATAGATCCTTTAAATTGACTATGATATTTACAATATTATTAACAGTAAAACGTTTTTCTGAAAACGTTTTCTTTTTGTTTCTCGTGACATCTTTTATTGCTTAGTGGTAACAGAACTTTCTTTAGTTTATTTATTTAGTTGTTTTTTTTATAATATTTACATCCGAGCTAAATTCTGTGTTTTTACACATTTTTGCATTTATTGTTTATTTATCGATGACTTTATTAATCCCACAATGGGGAAATGTCATCTATCTGTGGCAGCAAAAACGACATTCAGAAATATTCTATATAATATAACATCAAAAAAGGACATCACAAATGACATTCATATTAAATTATTAAAAATTATTATGAAAATTATTGTCAAAAATGAGATTCTTATTAAATAAATAAATATTAAATAAATACAGCTGCAAAAGTGTAATTAGTGTAAGTTATTTATTGTAAATAAGTTTGTGAATACTGTAGTTAATTTTTTTTGCAAACCTTTATCTTCTTTTTAAAGCATTTTGTGCCACAAAGAACCAGTATAAAAATACTTTTATGGTACATAAAACAGTAAGATTACAACCTCAAACTTTCAACCAGCAATCTTTGTTTTGAGCAGAAACACATTTAGGTTGATTATATTTTTTTTGGCCACTAGAGGACATTAAAATTCTAAATAACAAAAATCTCAGTAAAAAGGTTGCAGTTGTTCCTGGAAATCTATACTTTTAAGTCTCTGCAGCTGATGCATTAAAAGCTTGTCCGGTGTTAAATGAGAATGTTTTTTCCTGTACCACCCGCTGTGTAAAGACAAAACAACCTGTTTTAGATTACCTTAATGTCAACTGAAGGGCTTCTCAACTTCTTTTGAAATTTGAAAAAACAAAGCTCGTCATACCCCCATATGATTCAGAGGTGGTCTGATAAAAAGCTATGAATCACATGGAAGGAGGATGACAGAGCATGCTCAGACATTTCTGCTGATTGTTTGTCAAATGAAAGCTGCGTTTTACCTGCAGCTCTGGAAAAAGTCAGCATCACATCTGTGGTTTTGGTCAAATAAGAACAAAAGGATTCCATTGTCCTTGCCAAGGTCTGGGAGTCTTTACAAAAAACACTTTCTTTGACTCATGCAAACTTTTATAACCTCTGAGATCAAAACAATAGAACAGTGTTTGATGGTAAGTCCTTCACTGACAAACAATGAACACCCAAAAAGATGAAAAGATAAATCCCACACAGACAAGAACTAACCCATCCCCCTAACCCATTTAAAAAACCTGCCTAAACCATTTGGGGTCACATGGTTGCTGGAGCCTATCCTAGCTACTGTTGGGCAATGGTGGGGTACCTGTGAAGTATTCTGTTTTGCCTCACCTGCTCACTGCCCAGTGTCCCTGTCCCTGAACCCAGTACTTTGCCTCCAGTTAGAGGGTAGCTGGCCTCAGCGTCCCCACCTGCCAGGCCTCCATCAGGGGACTCCAAGACTGTGGCAACATGGTTCATGGTAGCATGAGGGTTTGAGATGACGGTGGAGTTCTTCATGTTTTCAGCTGTAGTGACAGGAGCCTGTTTACTGGGCTTCACACCAAATAATCTGTTGGTCCATGAGGCAAAAGAGAAAGAGCAGTTAGCTGGAGATGGCACAAATGGACCATTTAACATTTTTCACTTTTTGAAAAGGTACAATACAATTATCTAAAGACCAACTCTGATGAAAATTGTGTGTTTTTGACATGTTCTTATGGCCTTTTTCTGACGATGGAGGACGCATACAAGGAAAATTGAAAATGTATTTATTCAAGTCATTGTGAATCAGGAGCAGACAAACAAAAGCACTGTTTTAAAAAGAGCTTTTGTGACATAGAAAACACGATAGACCTGGCATAAGCTCCCTGCTCGCCTAAAAAGAGAGCTCTCAGCAATGGGAAGGAGGAATGATGGTCGTCCAAGCCCCCAACTCAGAGGGCTTGGACTCTGAACTCAGAGGTGAATTTCTAATGAACTCCTAGAAAACAACACAGGTGTGTTGATTTGAGCTAAAAGTGACATATTCATAATTAAAAGACCACTGGAAATGCTTTGTAAATAGATCAAGAGATGATTGGGGTGGGTTTTTCATTGCAAAGGAAAGTAATGATAGGAGGGGATTTAAGTGGGATTAGTTTTAGAATTTAACTTTAGTATTAAATATTTTGCATTCTGCAATTTTAAATGACTTGTGTTTGACAGTGCCAGCCAACAACAACTGACAGAAATAAGAGAGTAATAGAGGAAATGCAAGGACACAACCAATGTAGCGCGCACACACACACGCACACGCACACGCACACGCACGCACGCACGCACGCACGCACGCACGCACGCACGCACGCACGCACACACGCACACACACACACACACACACACACACACACACACGCACACACACACACACACACGCACGCACGCACGCACACACACACACACACACACGCACGCACACACACACACACACAGTCTTTTGCTAACACTGGGGTAGAGTTAAATAACAGGCTGTGATGACTGGAGCCACAGTGAGCAATAATAGCTGCTCATTCTCTTTGAAGAGTTATCACTCCCTCACATTAATGAGGCTAGGGCGCTGAGGTAAGACTTAGCTTCCATTACACAGCACCACACCCTCTCCTTTCAGCCCCCCCCGAGACCGCTGAGGCTCAGGCTTGGCAGCTGATCAACTGAACTCAAGACCTCCTTTCACAATGATCCCAGTGAACCTCACAGACTGTGTGTGTGTGCATGCTTGTGTGGACAAGCTTACACGCGTTATCCTTACTCCATGTGCTCAGAGGTTTTATGGCTGCTGCTTGCTCTTTTGTAATGTGTCGTTTGTAACGTTGTTAAAGAAAAGTCAAGATATTGCTAAAGGCCCACTCTTGCAGAAAACTTTAGCATATGGGTCACTTCCGAGTATGTCTATGATAAAAAGTGTGCAAACGTGTGCACTCACCTGCGCAGTGTCGGTGAAGAAACCTGCTGTCTTCCTGTCAAAGGAACAGTTGCTGCTCCTGCACTCCTGAGGTTGTCGGTCTCCGACCCCCCCTTCTCTCTGTCCGTCTGATTGGTCAACAGGCCTCCAGAGCTGTTTGGCTTGTTGATGCCGAAAGAGTTTTTCCCATGAGAGGTGACAGAAAGCACCGCCGCCTCAATGCTGCTGGTGGAGGAGCGGTTTCCGTTGCGCGCTGCGGCTCCGGAGCGGCTGGGTCTTGGCAAACTGCGGTACTGAAGAGTGGAGCGGGCACTCATGGGGAGAAAGCCGTCGTCATGATGACCCAACAATGAGCTTCCGTCCGGCCCACTGGACTTCAAACCTCCTGACAGTGAGCGCGCCCCTGATTTAGGCATCTTCCCTAGAGTGGCTGACCCACTGGTGATGGTGGCACCACTTGCCGTAACCATGGTTACAACTCCAGAACCTTGCTTCTTGAAGCCAAAAGTGCTGGTCGGGGTGCGTGAAACCAGGGTATGCATCTGGGCAGGGGGGTCGGAGGAGGTATGCGTGAGTGTATTTGTGGCGGTTTGGCGGCTGGCGGGGGAAGAGTGTTTTTTTGTTTCGTCTCCACTGCTACGTCCGGCGTCTGAGGGGGAGCGGTGGAGGCCGTTTGATTGAGGAGACAGGCGTCCTTTTTCTGAAACCTTGACATCATCTGTTTTACCTGAAGAACACATCAAAGAAGCAGAAACTTAAAACAAAAACAATTTTTCTTCAATGAATAAAAACATAATTACACACAACCTGCAAATAGCTTGATTTCAGGTATTCCACTGCCATTTTCCAAGGACTTTACGGTTCAATATTGCAGTAAAATTCTTTCACATGCATCCAGTATGTCTGAGGTTTTACAGGGCAGATTTTGAAAAAGGATTAGAAAATAAATTATGTTTAATTCAGTTCATTTATAAAGAGCCAGTTCACAATGCTGCCATTTCAAAGTACTACACAAAAGACAAAAAGTATCAAGCAGAGCTTTTATAGGAACAATCATAAAGTCCAATTCATTCCAGATAAGGAGATATCAAGAAACCATAGGCCATTTATCACCAACCCCTGGGCCGCTGACCAGTACCACTGGCGCAGGGGAAAAAATACGATGCATTTTTTCTGTTTTATTTCTAATCTGATTCTGAGGGGAAGTCTGAAAAAACATCTTGATTCTCTCCACCACATCCGACTCATTTGTCTGTCTAATGTCATGAGGATGCTGCTAATAAAGTTGCTGAAACTGTGGACTCACCTTTTTGATCATATTTAGAAAATAAACAAGGCTGTTGGTGTCACATTTTGAGGCTTCCATTTTGAAAGTTATGAGTTATAGGAAAATCTATATCACATTATAATAGTTCCAGGAAATCTAGAGCACAGATAAAGTTTAAAGCTCTGCGTCTGTGCCGGTCCCAAGCCCTGATAAAATTGAGAGGGTTGCGTCAGGAAGGGCATCCGGCGTAAAACATCGCCAAGTTAACCATGCGACTCATCCTCGAAGGAGAGGTTGTTTCGCTGTGGCGACCCCTGATGGGAAAAGCCGAAAGAGGAAGAAGAAGTCACCCCCACCTGAGTGCTCATGCCTCTTCTCCAGGAGCCTGTGTGGGAGGCTGAGGCGGTCTTCCGTCCTGAGCCACTCTTATCTGACTCATCTGGGTGTGGGCAAGTGGGTTCCTGCGTTTAATTTGGAGTCCATCCTGATCCCCGCTTGTTCGACTCCTTCGACCGACTTCTCTTCACCTCGCCTCCTGCCTAGGGCTTGGTGAACGCTCATGAGGCAGAGTGCTTCTGCATCCGTGAACTGGCTAAAATCACAAATACACGCAAACTGAGAAGCAGCTGGTTTTAAAAAGTGCACATTAATATGCTCCAAATAGAATATTTCCAACTATTAGCCAAGCACTAGACATTTGTTATCACTCGCCAAGTTCAGTTCAAAAGTTCAAAATTTAGAGGGGCCAGGGGGCTCTCTTGGGTAAACTCCATTAGGTCATCTGCTCCTCCTTCCAGTGGAATCAAGTCTGAAACACCTCGAGTGGGAGGTAAAAGGAGGTCATCCTGACCATTTGCCCAAGCCAAATCAACTGGGTCCCTTTGAAGCCCTTCCCACACACTGTTAAGTATATTTGCCAGGAATAAAGAGCTGGTAACTCATGCTGTTGCTGTGGAATCCTAGATTCAAATATCTCTGCCATGAGGTCAAAGGAGGGTTAGAAGGGATTCTCTGCAGTAAACCTAAAGCAGCTTTTCAAAGGCACTGTGTTTATTCAAAATATGTCAAAAGCCAAATCTGAAAATTCTGCTTTAACACTATTCAATCTGCATTCGGAGCTGTTTCTGAGGACAATAATAATAATTGAGAAACTATCATCATGTGATTGGATCAGACATATTTTAAAATGTCTTGCATAGTGTGTTGAACAAAGAATAAGTTAATCTTTTTTAAATAAATTAAAAATCATTGTTGGAAAAGCCCCTCATTGTAACACAATTTATTTTATTTTTTCTGTCTTCTTAAGAGTTGGCATAATGTTTGGGGCGAAACACAAACAGCAAAAAGGACAGGAAAAAGTAAATTTATATAAGTTTTAAGGTATCTTAACTAACTTTGCATGCTCTTGTTTTGAAAGCTATATTTTTGATAGCTACCACAACAAATCTTTATATTCCTCTCTTTAAGTATTCTTCTATAACTCATTATTAGGAGTTTTTCTTATGAATAAACTTTTAAAAGCAGCTGTTAAATTGAGTTCATTTGCTTGTGGGACATTTTTAACCTTTGCAGGTGTCTTGGCATCACTACTTTGCAAAAAAAAGCGAGAGAAAAAGAGAGCACAGTCCAGCCAATGTGTTCCTGCCGGACGGACGAGCCAGACGTCATGAACCTGCATCGTTTCTGCCAGCTGAGCTTCGGTCATGTCTTTGGTTTTTATTAGCCTCTACAGATATCATCACATGACAGCAATAGCCTAACATCAGATAAAATAGACATTTCTGTAGATTGTAAAGTCTGAACCAAACAGCTGTCAAAGAGTTTAAATGATAAAACAATACTTTTAAAAAACTAAAGTCTGAGAAAGGAAGACACAAAAAGAAATAGCTCAATAGTCATCCCTTACCATCACAGGTTGGACTATTTAATAAAGTTCACATTGAAACATGGCTGTCTAACTTCACATTCATCCAGTTTGATTCAGCCTGTTCTGGGGGAACGCATGCAGTCTCTGCTTTGTGTAGGCTTCGTCTCACCTGTGCTTTGAGGCCCTTGCGCTGCGCTGCAGGCGTGTTGGTGTAGGAGGAAATAGAGGTTGGTGCTGGATGTCATCTGTGTCGATGTTGTCGCTGATGCCACTGCTCACAGAGCTGCTGTCGTCCCAGCTGCAAGAATGGCAGATGAGGCAGAGAGCCTCACTTTAGTGCACTTCAAACAACTCCCAACTATTAAAAATGTTTCAACATGTTAGTCAACTGAACTTTTCAGAAACCCAAAATTTAAAACGAATAATGAATTATTCAAAAAGTTGTATTGCATGTTCACCATTTGTTCTAGCATTCTGTATTTAAAGGGGATGTACAAAAATGATTTACATTCAGTTTGCAGAGCTTCCTTTCAATCTGTGCAGACTGGAAATTGTTATGAAAAGAGAAACCCAGTCTATCAACTGAAAAGCCTCATAGATATAAAAGATGAATCTGGCTGCCTGCTGACCCTCTTTCTTTACTCTAAGTCACTGACTTTAGCTTGGATGCACACAAGCACACATGATACACACAGGTTGTCTTATCACACCAACAAAGGCTTGCCAGGGTGGTGTGTGCTGTGTGTGTGGAAACTGCTCAAACTGACAGAATAGATGCCTTTGCAGCTGAAAGAAATGTGCAAATATGTGAATGTGCTTGCATTCGCGTGGCGTCTTAGGGACAGGAAGCCCGGGCCGCTAAAACATCGCTCTGAAAAGACACACGGGGAGGCTGATGGAGACAGACAGTGGAGGCTGCAGAACACACACACAAACCAAAGAGGGGGCTTGACGAGCTGGACTGCAGATCCAAAGTCCTCTACAGACAGAGGCATCATGCAGCAAATGCGCCAATCATTTATGCCCTTTGTCACCTTTATTTCTAATTTTCAGCTCCACTTTGAACATTTATTTATTAATAAATAAATTGCAAATGAAAGAACATTAAAAACAAATGATGCCATAGCCATTTTAATCTGCAGTCCCATTGCCGGTCGCTGTTATTGAAGAAATAAAACAGATTTTAAGAGAAAGAAATGACACATAAGATTATAAAACAGGGGACAGAGGCATACAAATAGAAATACATTAAAAAAACTAAAACAAAACAAATTGCAGTGTAAAATTTTCAAATCAGTGTCTGTTCAGTAATAAATGATCCAATTGCAGGTCATGTGTGATGAAAATTGAGATTTTTAAAGCCAGTTTCAATTGTTTCAAGTTGATCTTTCTTTTATTGTAATTAGTTCCCCAAAAGGATATGTCAGTAACTAAACTGATCAATATAAATATTAAACTAGAGTTCAAAAAGAAGTTAACAAATGAGCGTCAAAGCTTAAGTTATTATTATTTTTTTACTTTTAGAGACTGAGCTGTAGAATGATTCACATTTTTACAATGATTTAATAACAGGTAATTAAGAGGCACATATTTGAGAATTTTCTCATGGACATTTTGGAAAAAAATTAGAATCCAGAAAACCAATCCTGTTCTAGAATTGAAGAAAAATCAACTTCTCTAATTAAGTGAGAGATTCATTTTTAGAAAAGGAAAAAATAACTCAAACCCATTCATCCACTATCTTAACCCTCTGCATCCATTTCAGGGTCACGGGGTCACCAAAGCCTAACCTGGCTAATGTTGGGCAAAGGCGGGGTACATGCTGCACAGGTCTGTTGCACGGTCACAAGCACACACCCGCATGCACACCTAGGGGCAATAAAACCTATTAGTCAACTTATGGGAGGACGCCAGAGTCCCCGAAGAAAATCCACACATGCACGGGGAGAACATCCAAACTCCACACAGAAAGGTCCCAGTCGGGATTTAAATCTTGCTATGAGGCGAGAGCTCTGACCTCTGCACCTCTGTACAGACCCCAGACTGCTCAATACAAATAAAAAATCTATTTAGCAAACATTTTTAAAATCTTGTCATTGAGTTGTCTCTTTCTATATACATTTGAAAAAGTTTATTCTATGGAAATTTGCAAAATATTTATATTTTTAGTCAGCTTTTGCAGTGAAAGTACTTGTTAGGATGAAAGGGGTCTGCTGGAGGTTATTCCAGCCATCTGAGCAGTAGTGGAATACAGGTTTAATTCAGCCTCACAGGCATGGAGCTGCACACGTTTACTCTCACTTCCAAGAACACCCCCAGTTTGTTTCTTGAAATGTGAGGAGGCCTTACCACCTTCCAGAAAATAACTACCGGTAATAAAAATTGACTATGACATAAAAATGTGTAACTTTTAATCCCATTATGGTGGTTATAAACCAGACGAAATGGTTGAATATTCAGTGATTCAGAGACCCTGTACTTCAGACTTCAAACCAAACATGTGTGCTGCTTTTTTTGAGAAACCTACTGTCAATCAGATAAAGACAGATGAGGAAAAACATCACTTCCACTAAATTCATCAGGATGGTAAACCCATCTGAAGAGGAGAAACTGGGTGATCTAAAAGCATGCATGGAGCTTTGTATAATGAGAGATGTTGAGAGAATTGCAGCAACTAAAAGAGATTCAGATCCTCCCCACGACCAGACTGGAAATTCCCAAACCCACAACTTCATTCATGAAGACATCTGAGAAGCACAATCCTCTGATACGAACCCACAATAATTTGCAAAGGGAAGAAATTGAAGTACACACAACAAAAACGACATAGCTACCTGTTTAGGGTGCGTGGGTTGTCGTGGGAACAGCGCTGTGAGAAAATACCGAGCTGGAGAGACAGCTTCATGACTTGATGCTTTGAGATGTTAGAGAAGCGTAAATATTCCAGCCCTGTCCGCCTCTCTCCCTGGGAGTTTGTGACCGTCTGCCTGGCAGTGCTCCTCCCGGACTGAACTCTTTTGTCAGTTCCTGCACAGTTCCTCTATCCCTTGGGTTCTGTCAGGCCGGTCTGCACCAACACAGAGACACTGAGGAGACAAGGAAGGACCTGCCCCATCTTCAGTAACATGAGCCTCTCCAGGGACTGTTAACCACTTCACTGCTGCAGCATCGCTACTAATCACACACTGCACCCCCATAAACACACCCTAGACTCTAACTAGGCCAAACAATTAGGCTGAGATATAAGTGAAAGCCACATGGTTGCAGATCAACTAAAACTCAATCTTCCTACAATTTCTCCACTGAATGTTTCCCAGGAGGATTTAAAAGTACCAATGTCTGTTTGGAAGACTGCAATTTCCCAGACAGATCCACCCTGACCAGCTGACAAGCCAGTGCTAATTAGAGATCAGGCCAAGCGGCGTGGCCAAGCCCACAGCCTCCTGCTGGCAAAGTCACCCGCCAGTTACCAACCGCCGAGCCTTCAGAGCCAATCACAGGAGAAGGAGACATTAACCCTCTACAAGCACTCTGTGAAGGAAGTGAGCCAAAGTGAACAGTGAGGAGGGCATCTACAGAATATATATATATATATATATATACTGTATAAACTGTACGTATTCATCAGGGTGATAGCAGCAAACGACAAAGAGGACAGTAGTTCAAAAAGAAATGTGACCCAAATCAAGGCATTCCAGAGAGGAACCTCGCCTCATGCCAGATCCCATTTGTTTGCTTTCCACTCTCAAGGGGTTAGAGTTCAAAGGCCAAACCTCAAAATGTCCCTAAAGAGAAACCCAGAGTGGGGGGAGAACATGGGCCACTGAGAAAATAAAAATCTCCCATTCGGGTAAAGCAAAGGGAGTGTCTGTGAAAAAAAGGTCCTGCTTGTATTTGTTATTACTCCAACTAGTGCTTGTCCATTGGGAAGATGGTGGGTTGGAAGGCCGACCTACTGTAACCGCCCCCCTTCCGAAAAACCCATCCGACTCTGGCACACACACAGGATCTCTGCCACAGTGAATGTTCACACAGACGTGCAGCCACAACAGAGCAGCCAGGCAGCAGTAAGGGGATTTCCTGCTCTGGAGGCTACTGGTCCTTGCACCACAGCTGTATCGGATAACCCCTACAGTCCCTATCATCACAGGGACACCGAGGACAGGCCTTGAATGTGACATACTGCCCTCGGGGTTTCAGGGGGCAAGGACAACATCACTTGTTGCCAGATGAGCTCTGATTGAGATTCAGAGCAGAATCAGAACGGTATCAATCATTACAGTCGTCCCTCGTTTTTTGCTGGAATGAAGTTGTAAAAATAATTAAAAATCTATTTACAATTATTATGGATCCTTTCATGCTGTTAAATCCCTCACATCAGACTTTGAATGAGAGAGAAATTGTATAAACTCTCAAAGGCCAAACATTCATAGAAAAATAAGTTTAGTTTTATAGAATGAAAACAAAGATATGCTCACGACCAAAGATTTATGTAAACATGGGGACCTGAATGCATTCTGTACTTGTGACACGGCCCAGAAGAGATTGATTGACAAGGTTAACAGCCAATGAGGATCCAGAACACAGTATGTTGTAAACGTTTTTTGTAAAGCATGTAAAATCAGCGATTAAATGAAACAGAATCCCAAAATAGCGGGGGAACACTGTGTATGTGATTGCAGTGCATGTAATAGCAGTGAAGTGATTACGCAATCAACCTAAATCAACTGATTCTGTTGAGGAGAAAAGCGGCTGTGTGCCACCATGCTGCACTTTACATTAGTGCATATCAGTGCAGAGCCGATACGACGCAAAGCCGCTTTTTTCTGCGTCAGAATCAGCTGATTCATGATGATCACATAAGCGGTCAGAGATTTGCTGTATGTCAAAGAATGAGAAAAAGGATACAAAACAAGAAAGAAAAGTTGATTGTTGTATACAGTTGTTTTTATTTATACTGTCATTGTGTGTTTGGCATCTTACTCGCTGTGCCTCACGTTGCTTATGCTATTTTTAGACAAAGAAAATGCGCATGTTGTTTTCTAGGACATAGTTTCTGCAGAATGGCAGCTCATTAGAAATTCACTTCTGAGTTGTGAGACCCTTCACATTTGCTGAGAGCTCAGAGCAGGAAGCTTGCATTGCCCACCCTTTCGTATTTTCTACGTCGCAAATACGAACTTTTTCAAATAGCTTTTTTATCCGTCTGCTACCGTTTCACAACGATTTGAATAAAGAAATACTCAGAAATGCTACTTTAAAAGAAAATGTCTTTTTATATGTCATCCATCATCAGAAAAATGCCACGAAAACATGTAAAAAACACCAAAAAACATGTAAAAAACACCAAAAAACATGTTAAAATCACCCAAAAAAAACACATTTCAGTTGAGTGGGTCTTTAAAGGAATGTACATTTGTGACGCCACTCTCGTGTTTTCATAAAATCAATTGTTTTCCGCGGCATGAATGATGACACTAAACACCACAACAAATATTTGATTGCCTAAAAACATCAGTGTCGGTGTTTTCATACAAAACAATGTAAAAATAGTCCAGTCCACTGAGCGCCAAACGCACACACAGTGTGTTTTTAAACTGTCATGTTTTGTGCCCTCATGTCTAGATGACAAAGAAAAATGCAGCAAAACACCATGCTTAAATTGGACAGTCTGAGCAGGAAACTGTGAGTCCTACGACACAAAAATGACACATCAGTCCTCACTGCGGCTGAAAACGACAGCAATGGACGGGACAGCACACAGGAATGTTTGTGCTTCTGGCTGCTCGCCTCTCTCCTGTGTCCTGTCCCATTCTTTCCTGCCCTGGGAAAACATTTTCTATCTGCACCAGAATTTATCAAAGCATTTAGAGGTCTCCAGCTCCCTCTGTTTCACACACTTCCTTTGACTCCATTCTTTCTCTCTGTTTGGTGTGCAAACACACACTTTCTTAGACCCAACTGACTGACCCGTATCCACCGCAAATGCACCCTTTGAACGAGGGACACAATGGCTGAACAGGACTCCCCCATACTGCATGCACCCCACTTAGACCACTTCGGCAAATATGAAACTTTTAACATGTGCAGGCAAACTACACAAACACACACAAAAGGCAAACTGACCTAATCCCACCTCAGTGCTGGTGAAAAACATTAAACCCGATCCAAGTGGGAAATGGAATGGAATTAGCCAGTTTTGTTAAAAAAAAATAATCAACATTTACAGACTTTTTCCAGAATTGGCTTGATTCCATTTTTATTTGGTCTTAAACCTTCGTTGGAAGAGCCTTAAGATAACATAGATCAAATAAAATGTTTTCATGAATTTTAGAGTTCATAAATCATTAAGTTTGTCATTTTTTTCAGCTTTCTATAAATGTAAATTGTCTTCATCTAAATCACGATTTGTTACCAAATGCAATACATACACAAAAAACAAATCTTGCTGTTCTGCAGTGTATTGCACTACCTAATAAAAAAGTCCATAAAAGACCCAATCTGACGAAAGTTGTGTTTTTGGTGTTTTCAACATGTTTTTGTAGCATTTTTCTGATGGTTGAATTCAAATGTATTTAACTGGGTTAATCTCAGATGAAAAATTTACTTGTCATGGCAACTTCGAGAAATTGAGTGGGTCCTCACATTGTGATGTCATAAAGTGAGAAAAGCCTCTTCCAGGAAGAGTCTGCGCCGCCAGCACCGCCCCCAGGCTAACCGACACACCCACTTTCTCCAAGGAGCTTGCAAGGATCAGCTAAACTCTTTCCCTTTGTTTGCACAATATGCACATCCATCTTTGCGATAGTTTGGACTTTGTTCAGTTTTGTGGGCGAAACACAGACACTGGCCGATTCTAGAATAACGTTATGAAATGGACGGCCCCCACACGGAGAAAAAGCCGGAGCCTCAGAGATCGAGTCATCTTACTTCCAAGTTGAAAAGAGCTCAGGAAAATAACTGATATTTCATAAAATTTTGCTCTTTAGTGTGTCAAAGGTATTATATTACCATATACTGTATATGGATATACTCTGAAAGCCTTAAGAATAGCATGATACTAGCCTTTTAAAGGAAAAAAAAGGTCATTATAAAAAAATGGAAGACATAAATTTTAGAGCATAAACTAAGAAAATCAGGCTTAAAATTGCATTTCTGAGTTCATGAAAAAGCAGACAAAAATAATACTGTTTGCGAAAAAGCTCATTTGTGATAAAAAAGAAATATGCTGGGTGGGCCACAAGCTCTTTAGCAAATGGGGGGTTGCTCCACCCACAACTCAGAGTTTGATATCTAATGAACTCTAATGAACTCTAATGAACAAAGTCTCAGCAGAGACTTTATCCTAGGAAACAGTTTGATTTTGGCTAAAATCAGCATAATCATTATTAAAAGACCACTGGGAACGCTTAAAAATAAATCAATAGATGATTGAAGTGGGAATTTAAACTGATGGTAAATAAGAGACAGCTATTTTTGAGGTCAGGGAAAGCGTGAACAGAAACAAAAACATTGTCACAGATTCGATTTGAAATATGCGCTGTGGATGACGATCAATCCGATTGGACTGTCTCTTCCAAAAGAAGAAAATCCTGAAACAGAACTGAAGAAACACCCATTTGTATTCCCAGACATATTAAATGGTTCAAGAAATATATTTTTTCTTTTTTTCTTAAAAGTATTGTATTTCCTTGTTGCCAAAATCTGATGTTTGGACAAATATTTATATTCCTTATAGTTTACTAATAATGCATCAACGGCAAAACAGCTAAATAAATTCCAGGTATTCCTGATGCAATGATTGTGGTACAAAAGGTCATTAGGGAGTCAGAAAAGGGAGATAGCTGCTTCAAATGGGACTTTAAACCCCATAAGAACAGATCTTTTCCATACCCAAAACAACAAGCTTTGTGAGTATGTAGCTTTTAAATTAAAATGAACTTCTGTTAATTCATTTACAGTATGTTGCCCAATAGAAGTACTGAGTTGATTTCATAAATGTGTTCAGTTTGCAGATTATGTCTAAAGTAACCCACATTTCTGCAAAAAATGTATCCTGAAGTGGGAGGGGCACGCTACCCAGAATTCCAATCAAGAGAGATGGGGGGAAAAGTTTGCAGTTCTGTTTGCTATCTATTTATAAGTTTGACCTGGGATAGAATCGTAATTTTAATACAAATTTTGGAACATGGATGTCAACAGAAAATTGCTTCCATTTGCAACCTTCCTCTAGTGGTCTTTTGAGGAACTGCATTATTTGTATGTTGTGGCTGGTTCTAACACACCCCAGCAATGGTGCTTTTAGGGGTGAGTGGATGAATCTGAGTATCAACAGTATTGATACCAAGGTGAAGTATCATAACTAGCATAACTAGATCGATACTTCCGTTGCAGTTTTTCTTTAATATGTACAGTAACCAGCTTAAATTTAATTACGGAGTTCATGCACGCGGCGTCTCTCTGTCTGCAGCTTTGCCAGATTGGGCTAAGAAAAATGCAGAATTCGAGCAATTACCCCAGCAAAATTTGAGCGGAAAACTGCCAAATCGCCCCCCCCCCCCACCCCCCAATTCCTTGCTGCTGCTCACACCTTGCCCCTCCCCTCCCTTATTCTATGATCAAATATTTCAAGAAAAAAGTATGGGTATTGGAATTGTTTTCGGTGATACTAGCTCTGTATTTACTTGGTATCGGATCGATACCCAAATTCCCAGTATTGCCCACCCCTATCTTTTAGCATGTCTGTAGCTGGAAGGCATTCAAACTGCAGGAATTCCATGTCCTGAACAGCAGCAGTGCAGGGCAGATGTTGCCTTTCTGTCGCATGCAAGAAAAGAGAAACAAGCTTCCTTTGTGTCTGCAGTTTTACAAATATACAAATAGCTCAACAGGGAACAGGAGTGATGGCTCATGGGAACCCACTGATCCAACCACTGTTACCAGAGGGTGAGAAACAAACCACAACATGCTCTGCAAAACCAGTGAAGCAGTGGAGGTGAAGTTACAGCCAGACAGACAGCGAGACCCACAGACTTCCCAGGTGCTGCTGTCTGCTCAGGAGAGGATTTGATAAGGGAGGATTAAAACCACTTTCTTGCTCAAATCTGCTCAAGTCCAGACAGGAGAGATAAGAAATTAGGACTTGGGTTGTGTTTGTTTCTGTGAGTGGAGGAACACGTTTCACACAATCTCTGCTCCGCTGCAGGTGGGCTAAGCCTCTTGGGAAAAAATAAGACCAACAGGGAAACTTCTCCCAGGATTCCAGCACACGCTGCACTTCAGATTATGAAGTTTTTGCACTTAAAACAGTCACAGAAAGAACTTTAAACAACAAGAGCACGGGTTGCTAGCTCTGTGAACCAATGAGAATTCTAGATATGGACTTGGTAGTCTGGTTTTAGTCACATATCCATTAGGAACAATTTATCTGATATTAGCAGATTATGTGAGGATTTATAGCAGGAAAAGGGATTTTACAATCAGAAAGTTATTCATTAATAAGCAATTTGCAGATTACCAAGTGTTTCTATTTGGAGCTTCTGGTTAATGTGTCATTGTCATGAGGTAAAACTGAAACCAAGCTCAGTTGATCTCATCACCCACTGAAATGATAGAACCTTTTCAATCAATAAATTCAATCAAGAAATATTTGAATGTATAGGCTTTTGTTACAGACCCACTGTTTACTCTTTTTTTAATCTGTTTTCCATGTGTTACCAGTGGTATTTTACTTATGATCATGCCATTTTTAGACAAAATCCATAAACCTGTGTTGATTTCTAAGACATAGTTTCTGCACAGCAGCAGGAGTTCATTAGAAATTCACCTCTGAGACGTAGGTGGGATCATTGTCGCTGAGTAACCCTGCCCCCCCCGGCCTTCACCATGGCTAAGAGCTGTCTCCCACTAGCTTCCAGCCCCTCACAACCGCAACCTAACATTAACGAAAAACGGTGAGCAATATCAGAGCAATCCAGCTCAGACCAGGAAAACAAACACCTCCATGGATCTATTTGTCTGCATGTGAACGTTGGATGAATTAGAATGGAGTTAGAGCAGGAAGCTTGTGGCCCGCCTAACAAAGTTTCTAGTCATATTTTAAACTGCGTTTTCTGCCTGCTCCTCATCACAAAAAAGGCCAAAAGAACATGTTAATAACACCAAAAACCGGATTTTCATCTTTAATGGTTCTTTGATGTATTGTATTTTTTGCAAAAAGCACATAATCTGAAATGAAATATTAACAAAACAACTTAAATCAGTCAGCTGGATGACTGCAGCTGCTGGGTCTAAATAGGGAGAGACCAAGATTCTCGGTCTGTGTTCAGCGCACCCTGGGTGTCTCCATGTATGATCAGTCACACCTTTGGTTCAGAGGGTTTCAAGTCTTTATGACTTTCAAGCTCCAATAAATATCTGTCTCAAAGCTCACTAAAAGAACAAGTGACACACGCTGTCGGGGTTTTTATTTTACAACACTGTCAGTCCCGAGGCTACAGATTTTGGTGAATTTTCTTTCTTCTCCTCTTGAAACCAGCTGCTGGTGTGGCAGCAGTCGGCTGATCTCTCATCCCTGTAAAACGGAACTTTTCAGTGAAAATGTGGACTTTTCTTTTCTGTGAATGTTGGCAGTAAAAACTGACACTGCTCAGTATTTCTTCAAAAAGCTTACACTAGCTGTGTTTACATGGACAAAAGTCCATGAAAGAACGCTTGATCAGAAGAAAAATGTGTGATGTAAACACGCCGTTCAGAATACTCTGCCCCGATCAGACTCGTTCGGATTAAAATTTCTTTCAGATCGAGATAGGTGGGTTATGCCGATCGTTGATCCGTTCGTTGTTCATGTAAACGGTTCATTCCGATCTGCTCTGGTTTAACGTCATGCATAGACGGTGTTTCGCTCCAGAGAAGCCTTTGGAGCTCAAACAGAACCGACCAGCTGCTCAGTGGACGCCCGGTGCGGAGCGCTGCTCTGTCCTATTTGAGCTCCAAAGGCTTCCCGCTTCTCCCTTTTCTTACACCCCTCACAAGGGGTGTGGCGGGGAGGAGCGCTAAATCCCCCGTGACATCTGGACCCTGCAAGGTCCGGGGTCGGGTGCCGGTGGACCGAGCGAACCGTGTCTCTGAGCAAAGCAGCCGGACTTATAACTTTGTGTTTGAAAGGAGGGAGAATGCTTTGTTACGTGTGCGTTTTGTTGTTTTGCTATGTGTGGGAGACTTCGGATTGTGATCCGATCCCGCCGCTCTGGGTAAGCAAGCTGCTCGAGCAGAGCTCCGACCGCCAGCTCACACATCGACTTTGGGGCGGTGTGTGAGCTTTTCAAAGCAGAAATGCTGAACAGTCGTTAGAAACCATTCAAACAATCACCTGGATTTGTTTCTAGTCGTGTCTCGACAAAACAAAGGCTAATTTTATTCCCAGATATTTACGTGCAGCCAAGATGCACGTAAATATGTGGAATTTTTTTTTATCTTTTGTTCTTCCAAAGCTAAATGTTGTTTAGTGTGTTAGCCTTCTTTTAACCCTTCTTCCAGCTCTGCGCCAACACAAAAAAAGCCCTGACCAACCAGGCAACCAGAACCCACGGGTTAAAAATTCAATGATGAGCAAACAGGCGCTTCATAATAACTATAACAATAATAAAAGCACATTTAGAAGAATATGTTGTTTATTACAGCGCAGTCACATATCTATGTATGTGGCAGCGTAGCTTGTTTACAGCGGGACTCATTTCCTCTTCCGGTATTTTAAAGATAAGTGCGCATGTGCAAATGATGAGTCTGGCCCATGCAGACATTTGTTATAATCTGAAAAAGTTTTTCATGGCCCATGTACACGGTTGAATTCTATTTCAATCTTTGATCCGATCAAGATATTTTGCACATGTAACCGCGGCTATTGTTGGAGGGAGCACAAAACATTAAGTAAAGCACAACAGGGGTTGGATTATGTAAATTGTCTTTCTCCCTCTGAAGGAATTAATCAATTGCTTGAAATAAACTATTTTCAAATGTCTGATTTACTGACTAAACCATCTTTAAAATATTCATCAATTATTATTAGGAAATGTGGGTTTTCAACTATGTACATAATGAACTTCTAAGATTTACTTTGGCACTTTTCTAAATCAAAGTAGTGACTCTGTTCTTTCATGTGTGGCTTCAATGAGAAGGCTCTCGTTCAAATCTCAGTCCTCTCTGGGTAGTTTGTATGTTCGCCCTCAGCATACTTGGGTTTTTCTCCAGGTACCGCAGTTTCCTCACATGGTCCAAAAACATGTTTTATGCTTAACTGATACTTCAAAAAATGTTCCCTATGTGAGTCTCTGTGTTGCCCTGCAATGGACAGCTAAAATGACCAGGGCGTAATCCGGCTTCAACCTGTAGGGACTGTGATTTGCACCATCAATCATGTGACCCCAAAAGTCATTAAGCAGGTTTAGAAAATGGACGGAATTTTTCCATCTGTAGGAAGAAATTCCTGAAACATTAGTAGATCATTAGCATTTATTCTGGCCTTATTTTGCATCTAGCTTCGACTTGGAACAGGGAACAGAGCTGCCCAGGCCTGGTCTTAGATATCTATCACCCTGTCCGTTTTCCAGCTGTAGTAGTAAAAGAAAAGAAAAGAAAGCTGTGCAGAGAGAATTCTAAAACCAGCAGGATGGCAGATTTCTAGGACCAGGACTGAGATAGAATAGTCATATCAAGCAACTCTAACACAGAAAAGGTGTTTGTGTCTGTTGGTTGGGGGAGGTCTGTAACAGCCTCACACAACAAAGACCTATTCTTCTCTGTCTGCTTTAACAAAGAGGACTCAAGCCTGAAGACAAACCATTATAGATTGTTTCCTTTTACTCTAGGAACAGAGTGTGTGTGTCTCACATGCACTCAATTACATACTGTATAAACACAACATTTCCATAGTGCACTATCTCTGCCTGTACTCTTTCCAGGTACGTCCTGTTGTTTATTGGCTCATTTTACTTCCATGTGCTCTTCCACATACATCTGACGGTTGGTAAAACCAGTTTTTGCATATTCAGCTCCTCTGAAGCAACACTGACTGAACAGCGATGCAGTGCTGCCTTCTAGCTGCACTGCTGTCTCCACATATGTGCAGGTTTAGTCACAATCTGGAGGACTTTAGCACCAATTTTTAAAGATTTTCCTCTGAAAGATTTTAACCGTGACCCTTTGAAGTCAATGACCTCTGAGAACAGGGGGTCAGAGTGTTTTTGCCCCGTTGTCACTGAAACTCAACATTTACCTCCACCCCCATCACTCCATAGGCTCAGCTGAATCACACAAAAAAAACTTTTCAACTGACAAGTGACACAAAGGAGAAAGAAAACGTACAAACTGCTCCATCTTTACATGAATCAAACAGATATTCTGTAAAAAAACACAAATGCAGAGATCCTTTGTAACATGCCAGTGCTTTCTTAAATAACATATTTTCCACATAAGACACACTTAAAAGCATTCTTTATTATTATTCTTTTTAGAAAAAACCAACAGTGCGCATTATAATACAGACAATACTTTAAAGATTAATTCTGCTGCAAACAAGCAGCAGTGTGTATTATTGTGAGTACAATGACACCCACGTTAGTAACTAATGGCCAACGAGTGGCGGTGTTAAACTTTGTTTTTTTACATGTTTTTGACAAAGTTGGGAGTCCGTTTTTTCACGAGTTGCAAGAGAAGTTGGTAGTTACAGGCATTGCGATTACGCTAACGCAGCTAACATCGTCACACTGTGTTCTTTTAGCGTTGCTAACAAGGTTAGAAATTAGCATAGTCAAAGTAACAAACTCTAGTTATCTTTTTCTGTGATCACTTGAATTCAGACATGAAGAAGCATGAAGATCATTAAGTGAGGACAAGGACATCAATTCAACCCCCACAAAAACATAAAAGAGAACTAATAAAACCTATTTACTGGCTTGAAGTTTCATCTTCTTAATTCAGGCTGAGATAAAAAAAAACAACAAAGGAAGAAAACATAAAAGATAAAGAGAAAAGAACGTTCACGTGAAGAAAGGAGAGTGTGAGATGAGATGAGGGAGGTTAGCGATAAGGAGTTTGTGTTGAGCGTCACTCAAGAGGTTGAGGTTGTTTCTGCACGCATCATGGGGGAAAAAAGTACAGGGAATACTAAAGTCTGAGAGGACTGAAAATTAGCCACACCTGAGGATTTGCAAGAAAAAGCCTCTTTAACCATTTTAAGTTTGAGTCAAGTCAAACAATCTCCTAAACTTAAATAAGATTAAATAAGAGAACCAAAAGAGCCCTTTCCTGTTCCTGGGTCAGTGTTCATACCAGCCTTTGTCCCTGCCCCTTTTTCTCTGTCTTTGCTCCTCCCCTTTTCCTATAGTGTGGGGTTCCGCTCAGCCATCATTTATTTCTCTATGTCAGCTTGGCAGCAACCAAATCCCTTTCTGTGACAGGACAAAGACCACAGGGCCTCACCAGATCGGTCCATCTGACACGAGATGTTCCAAAGGTCCCAAGCACAAAAACGCTGCCACATTCAACTACCGAAATACTGTAAGATGTTGGTTTAAAACCGGTCCAGCCTTGTGGCTTTTTTAAGCTGCTTTTCAGCAGTCAGTGTGAGGCATTAGTGTTAGTATCGTACAAACAAATATAAATGCTAAGAATCTGCATTTTATTTATTTATTTGAGCACAATATAATGTCTTCATCCGGAGTTTTGTGTTTTTTTTGTCCTTTATTATGTAGTGGGTTTTTTTCTTTTTTCAAAAAACATTTAGTTGCTCACATTTCTTTATATGTTTTTAATGTATCCGGACAATGTTTCTCGCTTCATGAGTACGCACAAGAAGAGATGTTAATGAGAACTGGACTGACTGACTCCTCCCCCTTCTAAACAGGAAGTACCCCTTGGCCTAAAGAAGCCAAAATCCCATAGACTTCTATAGAGAAATAAACAGCTACACTGACCAAAAATATAAACGCAACACTTTTGTTATTGCTCCCATTTTTTATGGTATGAACTCAAAGATGTGAAACATTTTCCACATTCACATAATAACCAGTTCTCTGAAATATTGTTCACAAATCTGTCTAAATCTGTGATAGTGAGCACTTCTCCTTTGCCAAGACAATCCATCCCACCTCACAGGTGTGCCATATCAAGATGCTGATTAGACTGCATGATCATTGCACAGGTGTGCCTTAGACTGGCCACAAGAAAAAGCCACTCTGAAATCTTCAGTTGTATCACACAGCACAATGCCACAGATGTCGCAACTTTTGAGGGAGCGTGCAATTGGCATGCTGATAGTAGGAATGTCCACCAGAGCTGTTGCTAGGGAATTGAATGTCCATTTCTCCACCATACAGGTCTCCAAAGGCGTTTCCGAGAATTTGGCAGCACATCCAACCGGCCTCACAACCAAGTGTAACCACACCAGTCCAAGACCTCCACATCCAGCATGTCCACCTCCAAGATCGTCTGAGACCAGCCACTCGGACAGCTGCTGAAACAATCGGTTTGCATAACCACAGAATTTCTGCACAAACTGTTAGAAACCGTCTCAGGGAAGCTCATCTGCATGCTCGTCGTCCTCATCGAGGTCTTGACCTCACTCCAGTTCGTCGTCGTAACCGACTTGAGTGGGCAAATGCTCACATGCGATGGCGTCTGCCACGTTGGAGAGGTGTCCTCTTCATGGATGAATCCCGGTTTACACTGTTCAGGGCAGATGGCAGACAGCGTGTGTGGCGTTGTGTGGGTGAACGGTTTTCTGATGTCAATGTTGTGGATCGAGTAGCCCATGGTGGTGGTGGGGTTATGGTATGGGCAGGCATATGTTATGGGCAATGAACACAGGTGCATTTCATTGATGGCATTTTGAATGCACAGAGATACCGTAACGAGATCCTGGGGCCCATTGTTGTGCCGTACATCCAACAACATCACCTCATGTTGCAGCATGATAATGCATGGCCCCATGTTGCAAGGATCTGTACATAATTCTTGGAAGCTGAAAACATCCCAGTTCTTGCATGGCCAGCATACTCACCGGACATGTCACCCATTGAGCATGTTTGGGATGCTCTGGATCGGCGTATATGACAGCATGTTCCAGTTCCTGTCAATATCCAGCAACTTCGCACAGCCATTGAAGAAGAGTGGACCAACATTCCACAGGCCACAATAGACAACCTGATCATTTCTATGCGAAGGAAATGTGTCGCACTTCATGAGGCAAATGGTGGTCCCACCAGATACTGACTGGTTGTCTGAGTCCCCTGACCCCCTCAATAAAACAAAACTGAAGATTTCAGAGTGGCCTTTTCTTGTGGCCAGTCTAAGGCACACCTGTGCAATAATCATGCTGTCTAATCAGCATCTTTATATGGCACACCTGTGAGGTGGGATGGATTGTCTTGGCAAAGGAGAAGTGCTCACTATCACAGATTTAGACAGATTTGTGAACAATATTTCAGAGAACTGGTTATTTTGTGTAGGTGGAAAATGTTTCACATCTTTGAGTTCATACCATAAAAAATGGGAGCAATAACAAAAGTGTTGCGTTTATATTTTTGCCCAGTGTATGGTCGTGTTTTTGTTAACCCTATTTTGTAATGATATTTTTAAGTTATAAACTGGCCAATCAGATACATCTATGATTGACAGATTTCACGTAGTTTCCAAGTGGTAGGGTTGTGGCTTTCCAATGAGCTCACTTCTAATTGGTGAGAGTGCTTATCATAGAAACAATGTCTAAGACTGACTCTAACAAATCACTGTCTACTGATAACATCTGGTTCCAACATGGCGGTGTGCATGTTACTTAAAAGTTTGGTTGGAAGTAAACCATTTTATGTGGGTGACGTCACACTCACCCGGTCCAGTTCTCAGATACTGTCAACAAAGAACAGAGACCGGCAAAATGAGATGACCTCTTACCTATCAGCGTCTCCCTGCCCCGACGACGTGTTCCGATGAAGCGTCTCTCTTACGACAGCCATGCCATCGGGCAAACGGTTCATCCGGCGGGTGTACAAACCCAAACCACCGTCGGTCAAGTAACTGTAAAACAATAAGACGTGTTTTTTTTAGAACAGTTAGCTTCTTAAAGTGGCAATGAGAATGATGGAACTACACAGCAGACAGAGGCTGAGCCTGAAATAAAGATCATTTCTACAGGACATTGGTTCGGTTAATATTTCATTAAAGGTTAAATAAAATTTATTAAAAGAACCACCACAAGAGTGAGAAGGTGACTGAGGCTGAAACTGATTCTGAAGAGACGAACACTTCAACAAACATTCCATAACAACACTTACTAATTCCTCAAATATTTACCAGCAGGGAGATTTCTAACAGAACTAAATATTGACCTTTTTCAGTCAGCTTTAAATGTTTGCTCATGTAAACTTGCAGCAGGAGTCTTGCGAAGGAGCTTTCTGTGCAGAAATTCTCACTTTAGTGAAAAAGAAAAGGTTTTTTGTAGGACCACAAAGCAGAACCAGAAATGTTATAAAGTGAAGTATTTGCTAGGTTATAGAAATATTTATCTATGCAAAAAAAAGGCTGTAAATGTATTGTCATTGCAGTATCAGCAACATGATAATTATTTCTGTGATTGCAGATTTTATTTAATGATTAAAGACCCACTCCGATGAAAATTGTGTTTTTTATACATGTTCTTGTGACCATTTTCTCATGATAGAGGTCATAACCAAACAAACTTAACCTTAAAAGTGCAATTCTTTAATCTAATAATTGTTAACCAGGAGCAGATGAAAAGAATGCTGCTTAAACAAAGCTCATTTATGACGTAGAAAACACACTGAGCTCTCAGCAACGGGGAGGGGAATTGGGGGCGGGTTTGCCCTGTGGCGACAGTCCCCCACACAACTCAGAGACAAATTTCTAATGAACTACTGCTGCTCTGCTGAAACGGTCCAAGAGAATGATACAGGTTTGTTGATTTCTGGCTAAAAATTACATAATTCTATTAAAAGACCACTGAGAACACTTTGCAAATAGATCAAAAGAGGATCGGAGTCTTTAAAGTGTGTTCAAATGTATAATAACACTTGGGTTTGTCATTAAAAGTTTCACAATTCCAGTCATTATTGCAATACTCAACAACGCTTTGATCATGTCTAATGAAGCCTTTAATAATTAAACTCATGCTAACTTGTAAATAGGTCACATTAGAGTCACTATAGTAACACAATATATTTGAGGAGAACAGAATACACAATAAAGAGAGACAAGAGGGAAAGTGGACCAATACCAAGAGTCCATTATAAGGCTGAATCACTGTTAAGGCATGACAGGATCCATCACTGTAAATTACAGTCACATTGAAGATGACTATCCAGGCACAAACACACACACACACACTGACTCCTGTACACTCAAAGGTAACAGAACTCCTGTAACAGCTGGAGGAACAAGAGTTTACATGCAAAAAAATAGGAAAAAAACTGAGGTTTTCACATGCAGGGCACTCCCTAAAACAAAAAACTGATCTGTGAACATCAGCTGACTCACCCTGAAGCGTACCTGTCTGCCTGGAACATGGTCACACCGTCAGTCCAAAAGAAACCCAACAACCGCTGGTGAGTGCAGATTTAATCGGATTCAAACCTTCAGCCAAATATGTCTTTTATTCTACCTGGGCTACAATATTTCTAATCAGATTCGACACCCTCCCCCCGTACCACTGCTGGTGTGTAACAAATATCACCACATGGAAACGCTTCTGACAAAGCAGCGAGCTCGCCATGTGAGCAACTGGGAGCTCAGTGTTTGCTTTCTGCCTTCCTGCTCGGCTCCACATGCTGCTCTCCTAAGCTGGAGGTTGGGTCTGTCGGAGAGATAGAGGAGCGATTGGAGGGAGGGAGGGACTGGAGGGAGGGAGGGAGGGCAGACGGGTAAATCAAGCAATCCTTGAACTGAGAAGGTTGTTAGAGGGGGTGTCCTCGTCTCCATGGAGACAGACAGTGCAGAAAAAACACAACTGGGGGGGGGGGGGGGGGACTGGAAAGACAAAGATGCCGAAAGATTGGTTGATCAACTATTAAGACCATTTTTTACTTGCATTTTAGATCAAGAAGTTCTGAAAACTACAATAAATAAACCATAACAGCTCAGTATGTTACTCCTGTTGCACTTGAATGGGGTACCATTTATAAAGCTGCAGTCTCAATATCATAGCAATAATTTTGGTTATTTAACTTCTTTATGGAGAAAAAAAACAGGTATCATCTTTCAAATGCACATTTTCATCTTTTAATTAATGTATTTATAAATTACATTTACATTTAACAGTTACATTTAATTAAATACTTAGTAAGCAAGCTAAATATTTAATTTAGAGTTAGAAATTTAGTTCATAAACTAAACATTGAGTTTACAAACTAGTTGTAAACTAAATGTTTTGTTTGTAAACTAAATATTACATTTTATAAAATTAAACCGTTTGCAAATTAAATATTTAGATCTGACCTAAATATTTGGTTCACAAACTATAAATACATTAATTTAAAGGCGAAAATATGCATTTTCTCCTAAAAAGAGATAAATAACCAAAATTATTGCTAATACTTGACTCTGCAGCTTTACAAACGGCACCCCTCACACCTGAAACAAAGTATTTAAAAATCTATTTAGAGAAACAAAAAAGTTAAAAAGTTCAAAATGCAAGAGAGCAGGACCTCAAACAGTTTCTTTGTCACAATAAATAGAAACCAAACAACACAATTCAAACAGAAGCAGAATGGTTTGAAATCTTTACAGGAATTCACAGGCTAAAGCAAATCCTCTGAACTGATTAAGGTTTGAATTAGAATTGGTCATGTCTGTGACTCTTTGGAAGACGTTTCACAATAACGTCTATGGATTATTCAGTGGTCTGCACTGCTTTATACTGGAAGCATTCAGGGATTCAAAACTCAACTGCAAGCAGATATGTTTCTTTTTTGCTCTTGCTGTGTAAATATGTTTGAGTTATGAAGAAGAGTGGACAAAGTGTTGCACTGTTCAAAGCCTCTCCAGGTAAACAAAAAAACACCCATGCAGAAGAACCAGAATCTTCCTAGACGCCTGCAGCAAAGCCAACCCAGAGATAGCTTGGGGATACGGAGGCAGGTAGCTCCTCTGTGTTTGTTTTTAACGGTTGAACTGACTCCACCCACCACAGATACGTCCATGTGCCTACACTCTAAGACTGTAGCAGCTTCATGGGAGTAAAAGCTCATTTGTCTGTCGTTAATCACTTTGACTCCCCGTAAAGTTGGGATCAGCAAATTAAACACTGCTTGTACTGTAGTGAGGCCCCCAAACCCCTTTCATGCAGAAAATAAACGGACAGAGATAATAAATCTGTCAGCGTGGTCATTAATCAAGCAAAAAGGCAAACATCAGCAGCTTTCGGGTCCACAGATTTTCAGAAGTGAGGATTTGAGTTAATTCTGTGTCAGATTATGAATAATGATTCACTCAGATGAAGTAAAATATTGACTAATGTTGTTCTGTTTCACTGCGCTGAAAATATTTGTGCGGATAAATGTTTGCAACACATTCTGGAGGCCCTTTAAAAACGTGGATGACGATGGCCGGGCTTCGTCAGTTCAAAAGACTCAGCAACTTTCGGCTTTAGAATCGCTGATTGAGTACAAACCCATGAATTAAATAAATTAATTTCAAATCATATCAGTCTTCCCTGAAACGATCACACCACAGACGTCGAGTCAGATCCTGGCCTTTATCTGCATCTGGTTTTTGAAGGCACCTAAAGCCATCTCGGCGCCTTTTGCAGCTTTATCTGATAATAATAATGACAACAATGTTCAAATTGCACGGTGTGGCAACAAAGTTATGCAGGGAGCCTGTTGCAACATAGTCACTGGCTTTGAGAGAAGAAAACAAACTGGTTATGACCGCAGCATCATTACTGCACCTAAAGAGAGGGAGCTATGGCATTTCAGTGGGCGTCCAAACACAAGGAGAATAATAATCACTTATGCCATCAGGCCTCATAACAATATTTTACTGAATTATCATGAAGAAACAACACTGCCCTCTTCTGGCCCCTTTTGATATTAATAGACAAATCTGTCTTCTTCCCTCCTCTTCTTTTCCCCGGTCCACCAAAAAACGGTCACAAATGTAATTAATATAAATAAAGTTTAGTCTAAATTACAAAAGGGGTATATTCAAATATACACCTTCTGTGTCAGAAGATTCATAACCCCTATTGTAACAGTAAAATGTCCAACACTAGAGGCTTTCAGCTCTTATCTGTTTGCTCAGCTGTTGGACAGGACAAGTTTAAAAAAATAAAAAAGACAAGTTTACCAAAACAAAGCTCCACCAATGTTATTAAACTACAACCAGAGTATCATTACTTTTTAAAACTAAAGTCTCCCACAAGATTGTTTTTCTTAAACATTTAAGATTTTTAATTTTCCCTTTAGGTTGTTTTACATTGTTTTGTAGTCATTGGTCTCAATGTATGACATAAGCTTACCCGCTGGTGACATCATCAGTGCGCACAGCATTCTTGCTCAACACGTCTCCGTCGCTCATGTATCCCGTCACCTCCATGGCGACCCCGTCCAGCTCAATGTCCCCCGCAGCTCTGTCGCCGAGGTCCAAGCTGCACAGAGCTCCTCCCCTGCCAGCCAGCTGTCTCCGGAGGTGCCCAGGGTACAGGTAGCGTCCTGCCTGTCCGCCAGCTATCCGAGCACCGTAGCCATTGCCCAATGAAGGAGCGTCGCCTGCCTGCAGACGAGGGCTGGACTGGCCCAACCTCCATGGCGACAGTGAGGAGCGGGCAGAAGAAAGGCTGAGGATACTGCGACCACCTGCGCTGTTGTTATTGCTGCCTCCACTGATGCTGATGTCTGTGGTGATGCTGCCATCAAAGGTGGTTTCTAAGCTGCTGACACAGAAAGAGAGGAGGTTTAGGATGTAGAATTTAGGAAGCTTAATATGTTCTCACTTACTGAGAAAAAGTCTTACAGTTAAATGAGGTTAATGAAAATTGGGTTTTTATTATGTTCTTGTGACATTTTTCTGATGATGGAGGACATATATAGAGAAAATTAAGCTCAAACTTGCATTTCTGAGAATTTCTTTATTAAAATCATTGTAAATCAGGATCATTTAAAAAAATGCTGTTGGAAAAAGATCCTATTTGTTACATAGAAAATACTCTAAATGGCCTCAAGCTCCCTGTTCCACTTCATTCTGATGCATCCGCTTGCAAACAAATAGTTCCATGTCTGTCTTTGTTTTCCTCGTCGGAGCTGGAAACAGATTACTCAGAGTGGAAGGGGGTGGAGTTTCTCCGCTCCAACGGTCCTGCCCGCAACAATTTCTAATGAACGACTAGAACTATGTTCTAGAAAACAACACACGTTTTGTTTGTGGATAAAAAAGCAAAATCATAATTAGGAGACACTTTTAAAATATGACCAAAAGATGACCACAGTGGGACTTTTAGGTGAGCAGACAAGTGTTTTCTCAGACTAAGGTTGTGTTTAAAGTCCTTCATTGCTCACTACATAGTGTGTTCACCATTTTGCAGTGCTGTCCGAAACTGGAATTCCAAAATTGAGTACCCTAGAAATTCCCCACAAGTCTCTGTGAAAAACCAGAGTGCATCAATGCTCACTAGATTGGCGACTATAGACTACAATGCATTGATTGATTTTTCTTGTGCAAAAATATGTATTTGAATATATTTCTTTAAACCATCCATGTTTTTCACCAAAACACAGTGGAGTATAAATAGTGGATAAATTTTGTTTGCAAAATGTTCGTATTCATTAGGTTTTTACTTTTAGAAATGGGTGATGTCATATTAATATAAAATAATAAATACATATTCTGAATTACTTTTAAAATCTAGGGCACTAGATGGTCCTGCACTATATAGTTTTTTAGTAGTCTGGGAGCAGGGAGGGAATTCAGACATAATCTTAATGTTAAAAAATAGAAGACAACAGCTATCTTTAGTTTTATACAACGTCAGACATCAGAGCTCCGTCCTGTGATCAGAGGTGACGAGACAGGAGATTTTATACCCGTAAATAAAGACCATATCTGCTGACTCAGTCTCTGCTGTTCTGAATTCAGTCATTTGAGGCACAGCAATCCATGAAACACAAGAGTTTTGTTTCCAGAGCAGAACAATTCATGAAGTTCTGAAGGTTTGAACACACAAAGCTTACCACAGCTAATTATAAATCAAAAATCCCCTCACGCCATATGCCGCTAATTTGCAATGTACCTTTTAATCTAAGAAACACTTAATTTAGCATCACCTGGAAAGGAAGAATATATTTTTATATAATTGGAAGCAAAATTAGGCATTAAGGGGTTAATACAATGTTCCTTGACTGAAACAAAAAAAAACAATTTCGTTGAGAATTCTTTTTTTCGACTGACAGTGAGATCAGTTTCTTGCGAGAAGATGACTCGGACTTTACCTATGTGTGACCTGTGTTCCTCGGAGACTGGACATGGTCTCCTCCAGGTTTTGCCGCAGGTCTGCGATGTTTTTGACAGTACGCAGCCGTCTCGTTTCTGGATCTTCACCTGGGTCGCATGCATAAAATAATTTTAGAAAACATCAATTGACAACTGACTTCCATGCACTTGCTGCAGCGACTTCCCACCTGAAAGGTCTTCCATGGGGGTATGGATGGTTTTGGTGCAGGAGGCGTCTCCACTTCCTCCCCCAGAACTGTTCCCGCCGTCCTCTGTTCCGTCTTCATCTGTTTGGGATCTGAAAAAGGACATTGTGCAAGCAATGAAAGTCCTGAATCGGAATTACTAAGAACTTCGTGGGAATGTAATTTTCAGAAAGTTGCCACAAAGGAGGGATAAACCTGATTACGACTCCAATCTGCAGCGTTTAGGTCATATGACTGTGTTCAAAAACAAATGCCTGCTAAGGCAACTGAAAGATTTGTTGTAGAAGGATATTTCGACAGAGCTTTTCCCTTGCACTGCCTGGTTCCCTTTCAGACATCTAAGTGCCTCGGCTGAACACAGCTGTTCGTCCAGAATTTGTCCTAATGTAATTCTCTATGACCGCAAGCCAGAAGGAGTTACTGGAGGCTGCTCCTCTGAAAACCTCTGACTCACTAAAAAATAGATTTTGATCTGTTTGTTGTCAGAAATTGTTGTTTTATGCATGTAAAGACACACGACATGTACATTACTGGATGTAGATGTTCCAATATATATACTTGTAAGTGTATTAATACTTGTAAGTGTATTGTTGTGCGACAAGTGTGTGAAGTTTGCAGTTCAAAAGTGTTTGAGGACAGAGAGAATAAACACAGACGGCATCAGGAGGACTGATGAGGACTTTGGTCAAAGATAAAAAACTAGAACTATTTTATTTAGGAAGTAAACACCAGGTTTTTACATACCGGTAAATTGATTTTTTTTTTTAATCTTAGTGTTCTCAGACGCAGAGCTTTACATTCATCTGTGAAATCTAAAAGGTTAACTGTTTCAATGAAGATAGATGCTTTACACCAGTGGAGGCTGCGGTACCGGTCTGTGGGACAGTTGGTATTATCAAAATTTGAACTGTAATTGTTACGTTCGTCCATTGCTGACAAAAGTAATTAAATTACAGTAATTTTTTACTTTGTAATCCATCACCTCCAACACTTTGCATTCCTACAGTTGCTCCCACACACCATTATATTAATGCATAATCTTCAACAACCGTCTGTCTGATGTTACAAGATTGCAGCTAATAAAGTTGTTCAAACGGTGGATTGATGTTTATTATGCTTAGAAAGGTTTTAGGGACTCTTTTTTTTTGTGTATTTATCCTCCGTGCCTTAAAATTCTCCTATTTCAGCTTTCACTTCGACAGTTATGGGTTAAGGGAAAATCTAGATCACATTTTAATGGTTCCTACATGAAATCTGGTGTACAAATACAATTTGAAGCAGCTGCAGATGTTTTAATAGGGATGAAGATAAACTTTACCCTCAAAAGTTAAAAATGTAAAAAAGAAGAAAAGAAAAGAAATCGGATGCCCTTCAGCCTCATACAGGCTGGTCAGTAAAAATATAGCGACATTAAACTAGTCTGCACTGTGGACAAGGTCAGGGCCCACTGTTTTACATGACCCAGGAGCTCACCTGTACATGAAAGGTGCGACGGTAGCGGTGTTGGGGTGACTGTGGTGTTGCTGTGTCTGAGGTAGCTGCACACTGACGGTGTTACTGGCTGTGCTCTGAGTGGTTCCTCCTCCGCCTGCATTGGAGACGCTGGGTTTTCCTTCTGTGGAGGCCAAGCTGGAGGTAGAGCTGGAGTGTCTGCTGTCCCGGTCTCTGTCCAGGGCCCCACGATGCATGACGAGCCCCCCTACAAGCCGCATGCTCCGGGGCCTCTCCCCCGACTCCTTGACTGAGGAAGCTTTGCCCCCTTGAGCTTTGCTCCCTGGCTTTGGTATTCCGCTAAGGGCTGGGGCAGAACTCTCCTTTTTGGCCACTTTCCCCCCTTTAGGAATGAAACTGGCAATTTTGGAAGATCTTTTGTTTGACACATCAGCCTCTGCAGGGACAGACGCTGCTTCCACCTTTAACTCCTCACCTCTGAGCTCTGCCCTGTCAGAGCCTCGCCTCCCCACCTCCTTCTCTTTTTCTTTCCCCCTCTCTTTGTCTTTATCTTTTTCGGGGCCTTTAGCAGAGCCTTTTTTGGCGGTCAAAGCTCTGCTAAATGTGCGCTGGGCAATGCCCCTGAGAGCCATCTTGGGACTGCTGGCAGTTGTAGCAACTGCAGTGGCAGCTGAGGGAGCTGCCACCCCGTTGCTGGTTCCATTTAATCCTGGCCGGTGGTTTCCTTCATCCTCCTCTAGGGGGTCAGTAATAGAGCCAGTTTCCGATTTTTCCCCCGTGGTTGCTCCTGGCCTCCTGGCTGGGGCAGCACTGTCTGGTTGGGGTTCCACCCCATTGGAGGAAGAGGAGGTCAGGGAAGATTTTGACCCTCCTTTACTGTTGAAAAGCTTAAACTTCTCCAGCATTGATTTCTGAGGAACAGGCTTGGGAGGAGCATCAGTTGCTAAAGCAGCCTTACCGGATGTGTCCCTGTCTTGTTTGCTGGACTGCATGGCTGATGAGGGAGCGGTTGTTAAAGATGGGGTCTGAGAAGACGCCTGCTTGGAGCTTGTTGATTTGCTCCTCCAGGGTTTGCTGCTGTTATTGGGTTGGGGAATGGCGGTGGAGGAGGATGATGAGAGAGAGGAAGGAACCAGGATGGAGGGAGCAGCTGAGGTGCTGGTGGAGGAGCTGAAGGTCAGTGCTGGTGATGGAGCATGCTCAGTTGCACATAAAGAGTCAGAGGAATCTGCAACAGAAAAAAAAATTCATGAAGCACAAAGGTGCTCAGGAAAAAAATCAAAACAGGCAGATGCTTCAAATAAATAATGTCGGTGTCTTGGTGTCAGTGGAGGCACCTGCAACAATCGTCTGTCATTCAAGTCAAAGCAGTGGAGTTGGTGGAATGGTTCATCTACAAACTCTAGTACCCCTCACACCTGATAAACGAGCCTGCAGATGTGTGTTGTTTACTAAACCATGTCTGAGTGCAGAGGTCCTTGGGTACTGGTCATGGTTGTGATCTATCTCTGGCGAAGCTCCACCCCTGGGTCTGTGATGTTGTGTGTTCACAACTGATTGAATGATGAACTTGAACGTTATACCCACAGAATGTTGACATTGATGCCACATTGAAAAGGCTTTTCTTCAGGAATTTTGGGGTTTTGGCTCCAATAAGTCAGACACACGGAACACAGTAAGACCATCATGTGGAAAACACTAAAGGAGGTGTGTCTATCATCCTAATGCAATTACCCGCCTGACCTGAAAAAAAATCTGTGAAGTGAAACGAACCCCATGAATCCAACATCTACTGTGTTTTTCACAACATCCCAAACTCATTGTTAGGAGTGTATTTTGCATCAAGCCAACAGTCAAAACAGTAAAGAGGAGAAGCTTCTTTTAAACTGTTTATAATATCAAACAGTTTGAAAGGTTCAAGAGAAGTTCAAGTGCTATTACCTTTAACCATGGACGCAGACTAGAGAAGAAGCATAGCTGCACATCTACTATAAAGCTCCTACACTTAAACAAACATACTTCCTTGCCTCTGGAAGAAACTCTGTCTGTGGAAATGAGCTCAGTCTCCGGCAAAGAACGAAAAACAAGTTAAAACACAGTTTCACTTGGAGCAAAAGCAGAACAGAGAGCATTTGTTTGCAGCATGTTCCTGTAATGCACTTGGAGCACCTTATTAAACAAACTCACCTACAGCTGAAACTCCTGCATTTAGTCAGAGCCTTTTGGGAAACACAGGTATCCTGATAAGTGCAGAGAGCTAAAGTGTGTGTGCAGTGGTGCTGCCAGAGACTCGGAGCTGGACCAGTATTATTTGAATATTCAAACAGCAACTGCCATTGAGAAAAGCCCAATGCAGAGAGGGCTGGGAACGATGAATCACAACATGTCAGTTGCAACCGTTGGTTCTATTGCACTCATTCACAAGAAATGTTTATTCTGAGTTTTTCCAGTGATGCAAGTGAAATCTGAGTACGGATACAAGGTGGAAAACCTCTTTTAAGGTCTTCAGGATAACTAGCAAGTCATGGGATTAAGACCAGAGCCTGCTGTGTCAAGAAGAGATCTAAGACAGCCTGTGGATTTTTTGTGCTGTTTAAAACCCGCTCCAATCATCTTTTATTGAAAAGAGTCCCCAGTGGTCTTTTAATTATGATTATGAACTTTTTAGCTAAAATAAAAAAAATGTTGTTTGCTAGCACATAGTTTCTGCAGAACAACAGTTCTCAACTCCACCCCCCCCCCCCATTCCTACCTGTTGCTAAGATGTCTCTGTTGTGTACGGCCCAGTTAGCTTTCAGCCTCTCACACCCTTCATCTAACATTAGTAGTGCAACAAAGATGGTGAGCAATATCAGAGCAATCCAGGCGTACAGTTTAGATCCAGATTCCAGCTCAGATGAGGAAAACAAAGATATTCGTGGATCATGGATTTGTCTGAAAGTGGATGAATCAGCATGGAGCAGAGCAGGGAGATGGCCCGCCCAGAGTATTTTCTACACTGCAAATTGGATCTTTTTCAAACAGCATTTTCTCCTCTGCTCCTGATTCACAATGATTTGAATAAAAAAATACTAAGAAATGCAACTTTGAGTTTACTTTTCTTTCAATATGCCCTCGATCATCAGAGAAATGGAACAAAACATGTTAAAGACACCGAAAAACAACATTTTAAATTATCGTGGGGCTTCGAAGACACTATGAAGTATGTTTCACATCAAACCCCTGGCTTTTGAAGGCAACAAATACAGGATTGTTCTTTTACAGCATCAATAGAACAAAAATCAAATTTAAAAAAATACTAAATCGCCAAATCAGAAAATAGAACGATTACTTCAGTGACGTGCGGTGAGGTTAATGGCTGGTGAGGCACTGACGTCATCAGTCAGATTTACAAACATATGAACCATACTGAGTAACTTATTCACCATTTGATTGACAACAGTTAACGTGTTTTGTTTAAAATATCATTTCAACATGTTTTTTTTCATATACAAACTGCAGCATAGAAAAAATCACAAACGTTATTATCGTCTTACCTTTACTTGTAAATAAAGTCCATACGCCGCTCCTTCTGAAGAAAATGACTTGCCGCTTGCTATCACTTCTTCTAGTATTTTTTAGCATCATAATCTCAGGGCTCACTGGCGCCCCCTAACATGAGGCACGAGAACTGCTGGCCTCACCCAGCAGCTTTTTCGCCGGCGTTTAGCGCTCAGCACAAGAAACACGTCCCTCACATACAGTTATTTATAAAAACAAACACTGTACATCATATACATCTGCTAAATTATGCAAACTCAGCTCATATAGTACGAGTGATTGAACCGATATACAGAGAGACAGCAGTACCGTCTGACTACATAGGTATTGCGCAATCCAAGGTGAGGCTCAGCGGGCTGGTGTCTCATCGCACGTCAAATGCGGAAATTCAGCGATTTTGAAAAGAAAAAACACCCAAAAATGGTACAGTTAAATGGAAAATGACTGCAAAGCACAAATTACTGATTGAATATAATAAGTGAATTTATTTTTTCTCTTTTCTTCCCATAATGACAGGTGAGGCACAGCCTCACTTGCCTCTCCTGACTGCACGTCACTGGATTACTTTATATACTTCTGCATGGATTGAAAGTTTCTTTTAGTCAATCTAAAAACAGAATCCTCCTAAGAACATATTATCGACCCTTTCTCATTCATTCACCACTTAGGCACGGTGTTTAAACAGTTGCTTAGTTTGTATTGTTTCAAAACGCTCACTGCAGTGTTTTTCTTGTGTCTCTTGTGCTTTTGTAAGTTCAAACCCACAATGCCACCTTTTTGTCTCACTATTTAGCATTTAGAGAGTGCAGCCGGGAACACAGTAGTCATTAGGAAGTGATTAGCGCCCAATTAGATGTGCAAGTTGTTAGCAATTAGAAAGTGGGTCAGGCTGCTAATAAGTGGTTCCATACCGAGGCTACTGAATGAGAATGGGAATTTTGGTGATTAATGAACGTGCATAGAAAATAAGGAAACAAGCAGGGCAGGTTTGGGATGAGTAAATCTATGATGTAGGTCAGCAGGCAGTCCATGCTGCCCCAGTAGATGGTCAGCCTGGAAAAATGAGAAAGGTGGGGCTAGAGAAGCTCCGGAAGGTGGGGTCAACTGGTCGACTGACTGAACCCAGTGACCAGGACCGACATGCTCCACTTAGGTAGCCATGGGGGAAGGGAGGAAGTTGACACAAAATTTTAAATTATGTATCTTTTACAGATAAAACCAGTTAATGTAATGACAGTGAGTTGTTTGCCTATCAGCAGTGAAATCTAAGTCCTAGTGCTCACATCCCATTTCTCATTTCTATTTGAAATTCTGTTCTATCAAAGCACCATTTGTTCCCAAGGAAATCTTTTCCCTTCAAAATAAAGTCTTCTTGAGGTCACTCTCAGAGGAAGAACCTAATGAGCTTGTGCAGCCTTAGGCCATATCCTCAAATTTAGCTGCCCACTGCCGTTTGCTTATTATACTACTTTGAGAAGCATCTTGAAGGAATTAAAGGTTTTTCTTTTGTAAATGCTTCATTGGTGCACTCATTGGCGATTACATGTAAATGCAGAAAAGGACAGAATCACAGACCACCATCTTACTTCCTGTCTGTGCTCTCTTTTGGGCTATTAAGAGCAAACCTGATGCCACAGAAGCCAAAAATGTAAAGACATTGGAGTTTGATTGATAAAGTCCTTAAAATGTACTATAATTGTTCTCCTGAGGTCTTACAATTAACTGTAAGCATATCATTGAGTGTATATGAGAATTGGACCAAGTGAGTGTGACATCACCCCCTTGACTGTAAATGGGGAACTGGAGAGAACGGCTGTAATGTCACCCATGCAACATGCTTTACTTGTGCCTCCAACCAAATGAAGTCAATTCAGTCGCAATTGTTCCCCGATACAGACGCTGCCATGTTGGAGCCAGAAATTGACAATAAGCAATGATCGGTCCAGAGTTGGTCATCATTTCTGTAGCAACCACTCTAGCCAATCAGTAGTGAGCTTGTTGGAAGGATACACCCCTACCACTTCAAAGCATGCGAGAGAAAATCTGCCAATCAACCTTTTGAACGTTGGATGTGAGACCACCTACTTTTTTGAGGCATTTGATTGCTCAGATTATAACTTGAATAACTTGCACTAAAAAAATATTATGACAAAAAAAGGATTATCAAGAACATGTAAAAAAAAAGTATCAGATCAAGAATGGTTTATTCTGACCAAATTCTGATAGAATTACCCAAGCTAGGATCAATAAAGTATCTTAATCTTGATCTTATCTTATCTTCATTTTTCTATAGAAGTCTATAAGATTTGGCTTCTTTGAACCAGTGCATACTTCTGTTTGGTATGCCAGGGGAGGAGTCACTCAGTCCAGTCCTCATATACAGTCAATGGTAAACCCCCACTGTTTCCAATTTATGAAGGAAACAAGAAGTGACAGCAGCACAGATTTGTTACCGTCACACAAAAAGTGACGACTGAAGTAAAAAAGGAAATGAAAGAAGGACAATGTCTGAAACATCCAGCTCCTCCATCCCAAATGGTCAGCTTCATTAGCAAAACGCATCCCGTATTTTGAAGCTGCAGGTGTTTGCTAACTCATCAGGTTCCAATTTCCAAAGCTCTCCCTCTCGCTCTTCAGTCATTGTGTTCCACAAAGTGAGGGGGACAGCCGGCTTTTGTGTGGACCCTGAAACTTTTTAAAGATTCTCCACATGAATACACTCAAACAGTGATGCCACAGCTAATCTGAAGGCTATTCATGTTCCAGGAGCGTCAGCCAAACACTCACACATCCTCATGCACAGACTCACACACACTGGTGCCACCAGCGCTCCCTCTGCTCTATGTCATCTGATGAACACCCAAAGTCTGTCAGCTTGTATTAACAAAAAGCAGAGGAGACGACCCGGGTGCCTTTATACTTTTACTGCAGCTTCCTGCTGTAACTGGACTTCAGTCTGGTGTCAAGACCCGCGTCAGACTCACAGTGAGGCTGCAGGTGTCCATTACCATCCTGCAGCAACACCTTAAACCTACAGTTGTAGCATTTAAGATTTGACTTATAAATTTAAAAAATCGGTAGTGTCAGACATTTACTGACAGATCAGTAAGACAAATTTTCACAGTAAAGTTATTGATTTTGTTATTATCGATACAAACTCCAATTTTCAGATTCTGAAAAGTCTGCAAGGTAATCTAAAAAACAAAACTATATTTACCAAAAAAACCAAATTTTCCATCAGTTCTATTAATAACTTGTAGCAAAAACTTCAGGTGAAAAGCTGACAAACCTTGTGCATGCTGCAGATATCCATGAGGATCAGAGAAAGAGGTGAAGGTAACCAGAAGATGAGAGGAGAATCTCAAACTGAGGCCAGGCACTAAAAGAGTGCAGAAATGGGGGGGAGTGGAGCTGATCAGTGTTAGGGTTGGGGGAGGAGCTTCCAAATAAAAGGAACTGAGAGCAGAGGGGTTCACGATCAGGTTTTTCCCTCAGGTTGGTGACTAAACTGATCAAAGGTGGCATTGCTGGTCCTCCACAATTACTCACATGTACCAGAACTTTGACATTTATTTTCACAGTGATTACACTGTTTTGTACTGTACTCAAACTACAACCCATCTCTTACAGGCCTACACCAGGGGTCTGCAACCTTTAACACCCAAAGAGCCATTTGGGTTGATAACCCAGGAGGAGCTGCAAAGTCTCATTATAACATTGCTTTGTATTGATGATTTTGTTACTGTTATGATCAGTATAAATGCTTGTTTTTGGCATGAGTAAAACAAGAGAAATAAGCATTTTTATTCCAAAAGAAATAGTTTATAACTTTTGACAGAACTTCCTTTCAAAATAAAATACACTCTGTGCCCCATTGGATCATCTCACTGCAGCAAAGTTGTAGGTAGTGTAATGACAGTGGTGATAAAAAAAAAAACACAACACATTTTTTTAACCTTTTGCTGGTGTATCACAGCTATACGTTTGTAAAACCTAGCAAACAAAAAGTAAACCAGTGCTAACTAATTGACCCTACCTATAATAAACTTAAAATCCTTTATTTATTTTTTTCAAAAATTGACATTGCGCCTTGGAATTAATTTTCTGTGGCACATGGTGTTTAGAAAAACGTTCCAAATGTTTTAGAACAACAGAGCCACAGTGCTTGATTGATTGTTGGTACTGTAGTCAAAAGCCTTGCAGAGTGATATGTATTATGCTTCAATGGGTTGAAAAAAGTTGGATTTGTCTGACTGCTTTCTTTTGCCTAATGTGGCTTTTAGTCCAAAAATATGTTAATTTAAAGTATCATTTTATTTTTCTTTAACCAAAGAGCCACATGTGGCTCCAGAGCCACCGGTTGCAGCCCCCTGGCCTACTGAATGGCAACACGGTCAAGGATAATAAATAAAGACTACTGGAAAAAGATTTAACTTACTCACAAGGCTGGTCTCAGATTCTGTAGTTTTTGCTGAACAAGCACTCTCAAGAGCAAGAGCCTTTGTGTTGCTTTGCCCCTATGTCACGGTTTTAGGTTTTTCTGCTTTTGTGTTCCAGTTGTTTTTTGTTCTGTGATGTTTTGAGTTTAACTTCCTGTTTTATTTTGTAGTATTTCCTGTTTTGTTGTTGTTTCAAGTTTAACCTTTCCTCATCATTCCTGAGTGTTTCCACCTGTGTCTTGTCGCCTTCTATCTATTTAAGTCTTGTCTTTCCCTTCCTCCTGTGCTGGTCCATATTATGTAATACCCCGAGTTCCTGTGTGGTTCTTGTTTCGAGTTTCGAGTTTTGCCTGCCTGTTGCAGTGGCTTTGTTTTGTAGTTTTTGGTTTGTTTATTAAAGCTCCGTCTTCCCTGGAACTCCTGCCTCCCCTCCTCGCTGCGCCTGGGTGCTTCAACCTTCCCCCACCGTAACACCCTAGACTTGTTCCCCTCATACTGTACAGACATTACACATTCAACTTTACCGTGAAACTGCTGCAAAAACTTCACATTTACAATTCTGCCCCTATCTATCACTGTCCATTTCGAAAAGATCTACACATTCGTTCAAACATTCACAGCATTATCTTGTCTGGTCTCTCACCACTAATAAACTACATATCTGGGCGGCCGTGGAGCAGTAGTAGGGCGGTCGACCCATGATCGTAAGATTGCAGGTTCAATTCTCGCCTTGCATGCCCATGAGTCGAAGTGTCCTTAGGCAAGACACCAAACCCCACCTTGCCTCTGGTGGGAGGTTGGCGCCAGCGTTCGGCAGCGGAGAAGCCATCAGTGTGTGAATGTGTGTGTGACTGGGTGAATGGGTCTGTGACTGTAAAGCATTTTGAGCCTTGAAGGTAGAAAAGCGCTATATAAGTATACGCCATTTACCATTTATTTATACCAGAACTAGACTCTAAAACGGTACCGTAGATCAAATTAATTATGCTAGATGCAAAATAACTGTTTATTAATAGCAACAAAATCCAGATCTCTCTTCCTGCTTTGAAACAAATAAGATTACAAGTCATTCTTATGATTTAGTGTTTATGCGCCATTGGAATACAACCTGAATATGCTGTATTTACTTATCAACTGGGTTGTCTTTAATATAAAAGATTTCCTTTTTGCAAAAATCTTGACGAATTACTCAAATGGTTTACTTCTGAATCCAGTTTTGAAACCACATTGAACCATTACAGCTGACCGTTGAATTAAAAAACTATGTTTAATTCTGTCAAATACACATAAAAACATGCTTCTAAACTACAAGCACAAGTGTGACCACTGATTGTCCACATCCAACAAACCAAAAAGTTCTATCTTGAGTTGTCAGTGCTTAAACAAAGACAACTTTCTCTTTTTGTGGTCAGAACTCAGTAATGAAGAGATCTGTGTTTAGACTGTATACGTCAACACAGTCTGGATTCTGCCCCAGAAAACTAAATGGTCACAAGTGCCAAACTAAAACTGGTCATTTAAAACTACCAAAGAGTGAGTACTGGCCAGCTCAAGCAGTAATGGGTCAGATTGAGTCAGGACAAGTTATCATTGACTTGGGTTTCACAGATCAGATCCCTCAAACACTAAGCCGGTAGGATGACCATGGGGTAATTTTTGGGAATAATTCTTAGAAGAGTAAAAGAGCAAGGAGGAAGTTTCACCAGCATATAGGGCGACTGTCTGACAACAGTAAATGCTACTACGTCTGGACTGAAGGAATCACAGTTCTGGGGTAGTACCAGATCAATCTTTAGACCAGTACAAGACATAACTCAAGGTCTATGATGCTGGCAGAAAGAGCACACACAGAAAACCTAACTTATGATCCAATGGAAAAAGAGTGGAGAAAAGTTGTGGTGAAAGGCAGAGAGAACAGCAAACAAAGGGTCTGGAAAAGATGTGGAGAGCACAAATGGTCGAATGGTCCCTGTGGTCATTTGTGGGGGTTGGAGCCCCAAACTTCCAATTGGCTTCAGACACAAGATAAGACTCAGGCTCAAATTTCAGGAGCAACATTACTTCAGCCCAGAACACAGCAGTAATTATTCCAGCTAGGATGCTGCATAAGACTCTTAAGGTCCAAGGCCTGCAGGAACAGAACCAAGCAGATAGGTGCCAGCCAAGGCAGATAGAAAAATCCTGAAACCAGTCCTTACAGACAGAAATGATGCAGACAGACCATCACGGACGCTGCATCACTCAATCATAGAGATGGTCAACAACAGAACTGAGAACAGAAACTCTTTTGTTATGATTAATGGCCGATGTTATTTGCACATGTATGCATGCGACCAAGAACAAGAACGGATAAAAAATTCACGTTGACCAAAAGTAATCGGTGTGGCCAAAATGCACATTTTTATTTATTTATTTAACCTTTTGTCCCATTGAGACTAAGAATCTCTTTTTCAAGGGAGTCCTGGCTAGGACTCCTTTGCTGGAATGTCCACCCATATTTTAACCATAACTCTAACTCCACTCTAATTACAAGTGAAAAGTAACTTCCTTGTTCAAACTATACATTTAGAATGGTCTAAAATGCCTAATTGATTGATGACGATTGAACGGTTTACCGGACTTCTGTTATGGCCAGCAGGACAAACAGATCAAATGTGCCCCTGATCAGCTTTTTATCCACCTGCAGTAAAACTGCTGATCACACGATTTAAGGGCACTCTGACCTGATCTCAACATGGAAAAGATTGATCAGAGAAACCTTAGGCTTCACTACAGATGACTGGATTAAAGGGACACTCTGTGCTACAGCACCAGTCAGATAAAAACAAAACTTTGGTTTGGTTGAACTCCAATGAAAACGGAATAATTGATGATAAAGCCATTTTTCTTGATGATGATCATGGCACAGAAATAGTTAGTTTTGAGTAAAATGAACATGAAACACAAGCATTCCACATAGTGAGGATTGAAATATTGTTTTTGGTGCTTTCGTTTTTTACAGTGACTGCAGCAGTCCTACCTTTGTTCAGTTGAGAGCTAGCTTTGGTCTTGTCACTGAAGGCCTGGCTACGTCTGTTTCCAGAAGAACTGACCAAGCCTCGGGGAGGAAAGTCACTGCTTGCAGTGGACACCCTTGTTGTGGGGCCAGGTAACCTACAGTTTGGAGCAAAGCAGAAACTGTGATAAATGCAGAAATGAGACATAAAGAACCCAACAGGCTCTTTCTTTTTAAATGAACACTGGTCTACACGTCAGCACTTGTTTGAAGGGCTTCACATGGCTTCAGGCTTATCAGTAGACAACTGTGTGTCCTTCACAGCGCTCCAAGACAAAACATTAGATTCTAATAGCACAAAATTACTACCAATAAATAACTTTTAAAAATTTGAGAAAAAAAGTCCTACATCATAACCAGTCTTACCTGAACAATAATACAACTCACATCACAAGCTTGCTTTGTTTCACAATGTAAAGCTGGAGGTTGTGGAATCACATATTGCATTTAAAAAGTTGCAAAATCTCCCAAGATGCATGCTAATTTGGACTTTAATAAGAATCTAAGCACAGCTTTATCCAATGAGACAAACTTTCTGCTTGCTGCTGTGTCAAACACATGTTAAAAAAGGCGTGGCTTGGATTTAAACTCAGATGTTATTCCTCTGGTCTTGTTTGGCATTGGGCTGCCTGCTGATTCAGACCTACAAAGAAGTGTGACCCTCAGGGCTGTGAGCTCAGATGCAGTGGGTTATAATGCTCATTTGACTCACATCCGATAGACTAGATAATGTGCTGCCTTGCAGAACATCAGGCTGTTTATAATCAGACCAATTAGTTACACATCTCATAATTAATAAAGCATGAATTCATCAGCAGGAAAATCAAACTTGTTGGACTGATAAGCAAATAAAAACTCTTTAGTCCACTATAATATGACTCATATTTAAAACTCATGCATAGAAAAAACATGTCTATATGTGCAATATTATGTATTATTGTGTGTTCTTACAATGATTTGTAGTTGTGAGACTTGGTCATCTTAAATATGTACAGTGAAATGGACCAACAAGCGGTGCGTGTTTGTGTTGGCTGAGGTCAGTGTGAGTAAATGCTAGAAATGACCAGAGAATTACCAGAAGTGCGGATGTTCCATGCGCCCTGAATGCACCTCTGGCTGTGGTGTATGTGACTATAAAGTCAAAATGAAATGTTTGAAGCAACTCTGGGAAGGACGTTTGTGGTTGGTAAGTGTGGAGGTAAACAGGTTGAAAGTTTGATAAACAATGCCACTGAAACAGTTTTTCTACCCGCTAAATTAAAGTTTAACCCGCATTTGGCGGGTGCTAATTTAGAGCCCTGATTTATGCATCAAACATAATTTAAAACCAACATCCCAATTACAAAACTTAAAGAATTGGTCCTTAGTTGGAGCTTTTTTACCGTGCAAAATTCTAAATGATTTTCACTTTAGTTTATTAGAAATCTTATCTCTAAAAGGAGGTTGCAGAATTTTTTAAACACTAAACATCAAGATGCAGCAATGAATCTCTTTATTTTTGCATTTCCTTATTAATTAGGCTCATTAAAGTCCAAATGTTGTGGTAACGTTGTTCATTGAGACTTAAATGTTAAACACTCTTAGCTTCTCGGCTTGTAGTTACACATTTTGAACAGAAGAGGGGATTGTTGCACAGTGTTGGATCTGCCTGGGGTTTAGGGGCAGGAGGGTGACAGCAAATAAAACATAGGAGGGGCAACATGCAAAACTGCATCCTGCATCCAGTCTTAAAGTGCATCATTACAGTCTTTGACCCTGCATACTAAAAACATAAATTTAAATAAAAAAAGTTGTAATAAAGGTGAACTGTGACACACATTTCAATACCCCCACCAGGGGTGTGCCACCCTCTGAACACACACAGGGTTGCTTAGGAGGTTATCTAAAGGTCTTTCACAGTCCATTTAGCAGTCTTGCCAAATGAAGCATGATGCCAGACAGGAAGGGAACTGTCCAAAAAAGGAGCCTTGAGCTTTCCTCCATATCTGCAGATCACTCATGCATAATACATTGTGCTTGTAGTAGAGATTGCCCTTAATCACAGACAAAGAAACAACATGAAGGTCCCTGCAGAAGAAAACCGATTACGGGACTGATTGAGGACAGTTTCTACTTCCTTATTTAAAGGACAGAACAGAGGGGCCAGTGGGGGCAAGAGAGGGAAAGGAAAAAAGAAGAAGGGCAAGTGAAGCTGACCTAGAGGTCTTTTTCTGACCAATGGAAAACTTGAGCAGTTTACTCTGAATCGCATCCCTAGAGGAGAAGAAAAGAGAGGAGAGACATGGAAGAGAGCAAAGATATAAATGTCATGGAGCATGAGCAGGAAGATAGAAATGGATTTTAGTTGTGGAGACATGAAAATAATTAAAAAAAAAACCTACAGAAACATTTGTTTATATGATTTAAGGGTTAAGAGGCAGGTAAGCATCACCTGGACTGCATCTCGGACTGGGCTGTTTTCTGAGCTGTGGCGATAAGACTCCCATGCGGAGATTGGCTGAGATGAGCCGGGGCGCTGCTCTGGTGGCTGAGGGGGGGGTGACAGCTCTGAGGCTGTGCTGTGGGGGGGAGACTGCGTTGCAGGTTTTGCTGCTGCTGCTGTTTGTAGCGGGACAGGCTGAAAAAGAGGCCGAGGATGGCTTTCAGATTCCCATTGCGGATCTCTGTAGGGGAAAATGGAGATACAAGGAGAACAAGTCAAAGGTTTCTGATAAATCCATAACAGCACAGTCACATTCTAGCTTTCACGTCATCACGTGCACTGGGTCTGGGCGATATCGCTGAAAAAAGGAAAGATCACATTTTATTCATACAAAATTTGATCCCAAATTTTAATCATTTTTTTTCTTCCTGATCGTACTTTCTGAAAGTTCCACTCCGATCATCTCCTGATCTTTTTCAAATTGTTCCCAGTGCTCTTTAAACTACGATTATGCCATTTGTAGACAAAATAAAAACTGTGTCGTTTCCTAGGACATAGTTTCTGTAGTCCAGAAGGAGTTCATTAGAAATTAACCTCTAAGTTATAAACGGGATCATTGGCATGGAGCAAAAATCCAGATTTGACCAAAAATAAATCTTCTTAAATGCAAGTTCCGGTTAAAAGATCAAATGGATTTCTGCAGTGCACTCACCCAGTCGTTACCTGAAATATGCCTTATTTTCCTGGTAAAAGAGAGTTCTAAGAAAAAGGATTTTTGAAAAATGTTATTAGTAAGTTTACCTTCAGCAGACAGACCCTGGATGTTGACGCCTTTGGCTGCCAGGAAGGTGAGGCAGGTATCTATGTTCTCAATCTGGGGAAAGGCACAGATCACGTTTAATTCAAATGAGCACATTTGGATAATGTGAGGGAGGATGACGGTCTGAGTTTCGTCTGCTTTCACACATTAAGATTTGTACCTTTAGCTAAATACATGTAGCAGCGATTATTAAGGAAACTACACAATTCTAAAATGATTTGCAGTATAAAAATATAGCAAGGTATGCTATAAGACTTTGTGTTTTTACAAAAGTAAACTTAAATATATTTCCTGTTTACTCTATAAAAAAAAACACTAGAACGTCTGGCAGTTAAAAACTTCCTGAAGGCAAAATTGATGTAACTGATAACAATTTCTTACATTAAATTTCAAAAATAAGAATCTTTGGATCTTGTAAAGTAAAAATAATTTAATTCAAACCTAAATAACGTATTTTTTTCAAGCAAAGGCACTGAAGCAAACCATCTATAGCAACTCAGTTGCTATGACAGCAGCCTTGGCAACCTGAACCTGTTGAGCTGTCACTGCAGAGTCAGACAGGCTGATAGGCTTTGGGAAGAGACCATGTAAGCTATTGTGCAGAGAATCGGATGGGTGGTGCACATGACCATGAAGTAAATCCCATAAAACAAAACCAATGGGCTGGAATGATGAAATGATCAAAGTCTACAGGCTGTTGTTGTCCATAAGCAAACAAAGCAAGGTTGAATGCAAACGATGTCCCTGTTTGGCACAGTCATTGTTCTCCCATTTTCCCTCCAGACAAATAGTTTTATCTCTGCAAACATGGTTCTTAAAGTAAAGCAGTTAGCAACACAAGAGTCTCTAAAACTGAACATTGTATGTCTCAAACCAAAATCAAAGAGTCTCTCTTTAACTCTTTAAGAGCTTCATTTAACCTTTATAATATGTAAAAAAAAAAAAAAAAAAAAAGTACATTGATCATACTGTGGGTCATTTTGTCCCGTAAATCCACTCAAAACGGTCAAAAAAAGTGTTTAAATCAACAACAACCTTTATTGGATTATATCAGTTACGTGCAGTCAGGCACAGCCTCACCTGTCATTATGGGAAGAAAAGAGAAAAAATAAATTCAATTATTATATTTAATCAGTAATTTGTGCTTTGCAGTCATTTTCCATTTAGATGTACCATTTCTGGGTGTTTTTTCTTTTTAAAATCGCTGAATTTCCGCATTTGCCGTTCAGATACTAAGAAGTGACGTGCAATGAGGCACCAGCCCGCTGAGCCTCACCTTGGATTGCACAATACCTATGCAGTCAGACGGTACTGCTTTCTCTCTGTATGTCGGTTCAATCACATGTACTATATGAGTTGAGTTTACATAATTTAGCAGATGTATATGATGTACAGTGTTTGTTTTTATGAATAACTATGTGAGGGACGTGTTTCTGGTGCTGAGCGCTAAACGCCGGCAAAAAAGCCGCTGGGTGAGGCCAGCAGTTCTCGTGTCTCATGTTAGGGGGTGCCGGTGAGCCCTGAGATTATGAAGTTAAAAAAATAATAGAATAAGTGATAGCAAGCGGCAAGTCATTTTCTTCAGAAGGAGCGGCGTATGGACTTTATTTACAAGTAAAGGTAAGACGATAATAAGGTTTGTGCTTTTTCTATGCTGCAGTTTGTATATGAAAAAAACATGTTGAAATTATATTTTAAACAAAACACGTTAACTGTTGTCAATCAAATGGTGAATAAGTTACTCAGTATGGTTAATATGTTTGTAAATCTGACTGATGACGTCAGTGCCTCACCAGCCATTAACCTCACTGCACGTCACTGGATTATATATACTTTTAGGAATGAGACATAAGGCTACATTTTTAATTCCCTCTCCCAATAGCTTTCCAGTGTACACTTGAATATGCTATGCGTATGAGGTTCCATTTGTGCCAAAAATATGAAAATATGTTTTTGCGTCCACTGTCTGCCTTTGGTCCATTGTCTATGTATATTAAACAAGTTCATTGAACATTGGTTCATGTCTATGTACTACTAAGCAATATCTTCTGCATGCCCATGCTTCTTTGATTATTACTTTTTATTTGCTTTGTGATGCATACGCTTGCTTTATGCTTAAAACTTTGCATTTGTCTTTATTATTGTTGTTTCCCCAAGTCGTCTCATTACGGCGTCAGAAAAAAGTCCTTAGCAACCGTTGGTAGTGTCGTTAGCTTCATCGTTTCCCCATGTCGTGTCCTTACAGCTTGTCATATTTCAAATTTTGCCAAAGTTGTCAGAAAAGTCCTTCGTACGGCCGGTAAATTGTTTCCTGTATTACCACGGAACGAAACACGTTTAAAAAAAACACTTTTATTGATATTCCTGCAAATGCGCATTACCAGAAGGGGAGGGGTGCATGCATACAACGGTTCCACGCTCCCGAAGCAACTTGCCAATAGTTTTAAGGTATTTAGAGTATGGCCTCAAGTAAATCTGGTGATGAAACAATTATTTAAAAGTCTTTAGAAAATAGCTGATCTTTATCAAACAAATCTGATGGGTAAACGAAGAGCAGAGGCGCCCAAAAGAGAATTGTCCTGGTCCCGAGAGCGCCACCTCATGGTCAAATAAATACATAACAGATTAAAAAGAAAAGATAAAAATCCAGTCAAAGTTGTTGGCCCGTCTGCTCCTCGTTTTCCACCCCATTTGGGACAACATTTTTGATAAAGATCAGTTATTTTTTAAGAAGACTTAAATAATAGTTTCATCTTGAGATTTAATTGAAGCCATACTCTAAATAACTTGAAACGATTGGAAAGAGTCGCTTCGGGAAAGTGAAAGCGTTGTACGCATGTGCCCCCTTCCTTGCAGGAATATCAATAAAGTTTATTTTAAAAAAGTGTTTGTCATGGTTAACGCTAGTGCCGGCTTTTAATAAACTTTTTTTTCGTTCCGCGGTAGTACAAGAAACAATTTACCAGCCGTAAAAAAGGACTTGTGTGACGACTTTGGCAAAATTTGAAAAACAACAAGTGGGAAGCGTCATAGCTAACGACAGTAGCAACGGTTGCTAAGGACTTTCCTGTAGACATACTGACACGACAGGGGGTAACGACAATAACAAAGACAAATATAAAGTTTTAAAGAAAACGCATGAACCAATGTTCAATTAACTCATTCAGTAGACATAGACAATGGACCAAAGACTTAGACAGTGGACACAAAAACATATTTTTGGTACAAACATATGAGGTTCCATTTGTGCCAAAAATATCAAAATGTGTTTATGCGACCAGAGACATAACTGTCTCTGGTCCATCGTCTATGTCTATTGATCGTATTTTTGTGTCCACTGTCTATGCTTTGGGCTCATTGTCTATGTCTATTGAACGAGTTCATTTTACATTGGTTCATGTCTATGTACTACTAAGCAATGTCTGCTGTATGTCCATGAGTCTTTGATTATTACTTTGTATTTACTTTGTGATGCATATGCTTGCTCCATGCTTAAACTTTGCATTTATCTTTGTCATTGTCCTTATCCGATGTCGTCTAACTACGGCGTCAGGAAAGTCCTTAGCAACAGTTGCTAGTGTCGTTTGCTACGTCGTTTCACGTGTCGTCAGGAAAGTCCTTAGCAACAGTTGCTAGTGTCGTTTTCTACGTCGTTTCACGTGTCGTCAGGAAAGTCCTTAGCAACAGTTGCTAGTGTCGTTTGCTACGTCGGTTCACGTGTCGTCAGGAAAGTCCTTAGCAACAGTTGCTAGTGTCGTTTGCTACGTCGTCTCACCATGTCGTGTCCTTAGATCTTGTTGTATTTCAAATTTTGCAAAAGTTTCAGAGAAGTCCTTTGTACGGTCGGTAAATATTTTCATCACGGAACGAATCACGTTTAAAAAAAACAAAACTTTATTGATAGTCCTGCAAACGCGCACTGCCAGAAGGGGGGGGGGGGTGTGCATGCTTGCAACAGTTTCGCGCTCCCGTTTAAAGTTATTTCGTTTTAAGTTATTTAGAAAATGGCTTCAATCTGGTGATGAAAATATTATTTAACAGTCTTTTGAAAAGTAACTGATTTTTATGCAACATGTTACATAACAGATTGAAAAGAAAAGATCAAAATCCATTCAAAGATTTTGGGCCGTCTGCTCCTCGTTTATTGACCCGATTTGTGACAGCATGTTTGATAAAGATCAGCTATTTTTTAAAAGACTTAAATAGTAGTTTCATCTCCAGATTTAATTGAAGCTAGACTCTAAATAACTTTAAAAAAATTGGCAAGAGAGTGGCTTCGGGATCGTGAAAGCGTTGTACGCATGCCCGCCCCCCTCCCCCTCTTTCTGGCAATGCGCGTTTGAGGGAATATCAATAAAGTTCATCTTAAAAAAGTATTTGTCATGGTAAACCCTAGCGCCGGTTTCTTTTTTCATTCCGTGGTAGTACAGGAAACAATTTGGACGCAAAAACCAATTTTGATATTTTTGGCACAAATGGAACCTCAAAAAAATCAGCTTGTGTTAAATGCTAAATGTTCAGTCAGCCTTGCCGTTTTTGCTGTTAGGACACATGTACAGCTTTGTTTTTGTTTTGGATGAGTAACGAACCGAAACTCTGTGCCTCGTTGCTTCACGTACCACAGAAAAACACGGACTGTGGTGCTTCCTAGTGGGCTCCAGAAGAGAACAAGTGACACTGGAGATGGGATAGCGATACATATCATGAGACGCATCGTATCGCCAGACTCTTACCAATACACACCCCTAGTATGTTCTGTCTGAAAGAACACCACCCAGTAAATGCAACAAGAAGCTCATCTACAGTAAAATGGGGACCAGAATTGCAAACCAAATGAAGAATTTTAGCCTATTTGTCCCAATAGCTGCTAGTCTGTCTCATTGGAGTCGATCAGTTCTGGTTTCAAGGTTTCAATTACATTGCCCTCAGACTCTGAAAGATCCTCGATCTCTGAACTTTCTTTCTCCGTGTCAGTATCCGAGTTCAAAATCTGTGATAAAACTTTTTCAGCTTCACTGTAACAGATTTCTGTCGACTGGGCAGTATTTTACTGCCCTTTGTACTGCAAAATATTGTACCAAGGTTTTATGGTATTTTACTGTAAACACCAATGAATCGTGGGAATTCACAGTAAAAAGCAATGAATTGTGGGAACTATTGTAATTTCCTAGTTACTCTGAATCAGAATACAATAAGAAAAACGCCCACAAAAATATGGCCAATCACAAACAAGTTTCTCATTATTCCTTCTTACCTACCTGGAGTAAGTTTAACCTGGTATCCCTAACAAACAGTTTATTGTGAGCAAGTTCCAGACATTGTCTTTCACAGTACAAAATCAAGCTGACAGCACAAATGTATCCCCTGATACCACATACTTTACTATTAGGCTCACTTGCCTAATAGTAACCTGCATCAGCTAAATGCTCTAGAGACGTGTTTCCATTCATTCTGAACGTTACAGTAGTCCTAATCCACTGAACTAAATTTATTGGAATTGGTGCCTCTTTTGTTACTTTCTAGGTTGATTAATTTCACTTTGTTTATTAGGATATTTTATGGATCTGCTGTTTCGAAATTACAAATGCATCTAGCAAGTTATAAAACAGAAAATAGTTTACATGCCACATTGTTTGCAAACTTACAAACACAGTAGAGCAACTCTGTCAAAGCAAATTTGTCTCGAGTATAGCATGAGATTTGGCAAATAGTTGCTACAAAATGTGCTAAAAAATAATCTTGCCTCTTGAAGTCTTAAAAAGTACAAGCATTGGCATAAAAACAGTCTCACCAAATCAAATTCCAAAATATCACTTAAGTAGGACACACTGTGTCTAAGGCGGGCTTTACACTGCAGGTCTTGATGCCCATATCTGATTTTCTGACTATATCCGAATTTTTTGACGACCCGCTTACATCATCTTTTAAAAGTGACCCGTATCTGATTTTTGCATTTACACTATACAATGCTGAAACTATCAAACGTAGACGTTCAGAGGACTACGTAGCAGTATTTCCGCCCTCCGCGGACCTCTTTCGGACTTTTGTGATTGCGGTTGTCATGGAGGCAAGGCGGCGACGGACGGAGGCGTTGCCTTGGGCGCTCCTGAGGGGATGCACGGGGGAGTAAAAAGGAGGGCTGGCCTGGTCGGCCGTCTTATGTGCTCTCTCTGAGTTTTGAATGAGGAAGTGTTTGCTGACGTGCTGTACTAACAGTTTGATCCAAGTGTTGAACCTTTCCTGCGCGATGACTTCTCTTTTCCGACCGTAGTCAGAAACGCACGTGAGTTTCCTCGGGGTTCTCTTTACCGTTCTGAACCCTCAGCCTCCAGAGTGGGCTAAGAGACTCCAAAACTTTTGGGGGAGACACCTTATTTTTAATTTACGGTTCTCCGACAGTCCCCCGCTCCGCGCTCACACCCCCGCGCTCACAGGAGAGAGGGGGGGCTCTCTCCTTACACACACACACACGCAAGCACGCGTGCGCACGCTCACACACACACATGGTCCCCATCATACACGCCCCCCAAAGAAATAAACGGCTTCTATCCTGCTGTTCCATAGCAACGGTGTCCCGCTTGATTAGTTACTGTTTGCGTCCCGACCGGGACCGGACCAGACATAACAGCGGTTTCCAACTACGGTCGGAAGCCTGAGGCTGAAAGGTAACAGCTGACAGCAAAATCGGCGCACAAAAAGCACCTGAATAAGTCATGTGATCTCAGTTGGTGGTCTCCTGAGTTGACGTCACTGACGTACGACTCGCATTTAATGGGGAATATCCGATTTGTCTGCTTACATGGCACACGCAAATGCACATATCCAATTTGTTTCCGATTTATTTCCACATATGAGAGAGGCCTGTATCCGATCTGAGAAAAACGGAATCCATGCGCTTTTGTCTTGCTTACACATTCACCGATCATATCCGATCTGTGCCACGTGAGAGGAAAAAATCGGAATTTGGTCACTTGAACCATGCAGTGTAAAGGCGGCCTAACAGTCTGTTATGTCTTCTGCTTTCAGGTTCGTCCTTAGAATTTATACAAAAGTGTCCAAATGCCGGTCAAAGACCCAAGCTAGTAAAAGGTCTGTCAAAGTCTTTTGAAAATCAGTCACCTTGAATCCACATCTTGCCTTATTTATAAGATATATAGTTCATTTTGAATAGCAGAATAATTCAAGCTTTTATTTTGTAATAAGAATTGAGTATATCTATATCTGTTATATATCAGGTTTTTAGATATGAATGTGTGAATGCTAGAATATTTTTAAAGTTTTCTCTCATTTTTTATTCAGCCAGACAACTTTGGTCAGTAAAAATAGAATTTGTTTTTCAAATAATGTTTAGCAGGTTTTGAAAAGAACATCAATTAGACTTAGAATATACTAGTTGCTTCAGATTTCTCTAAAAACGGTTTTAATTGGGAGATCTTGCTAACTGTAAGCTGTTTGCACATTACCAGTTGGAACATGCATTGAGACACATAAAACCCATGCTAAGAAAATGGCAATATCTGTTATATCTGTTGCAAGATATGAGCCAAACCACAGAAAAAACACTGTAAAGTTTAACAATAAACTTCTGAAAATATAATCAGTTTAAGAAAAATAATTGCTGTAAAATGTATTTGACATAAATAATTAAAGAAATATTGTCTTGACAGCATTTTAAACCGATACAAGTATCACCAAATAGATTTTTCCCTATACTCCTAGTATGTAGCCAAGAAGCCTGCCAAGTATGGCATCAAAATGTGAACAAAATCTAGCTACGCATATACACGTGTACATTGGAAAGCTATTGGGAGAAGGTATTAAAAATAGTCTTATGCCTCTTTTCTAAATGTACCAATACTTTTAACAATTATGGTATGGCTTTTATAGAGTTAAAACGTTATTATTTAGCTTTTATTAACCATTTAATTATAGCTACGGTACATTGAAAGTGTGTTGACATGGTGTTGCAGTGGTTAGCACTATCCCCTCACAGCAAGATGTCTTTGGTTCAAGTCCCAGTGGGAACCTTTGTGTGTTGAGTTTGTATATTCTCTCTGTGAAATCTGTTAGTTTCATTCAAGCAGGCATCAAATTGTTTAGTTGTGTAAAATAAAGGAATGTATGTCTCTGCACGGTGTTGCATTGATCTATAAAGTCATTCAATGTGAAAACTTGGCCAAAAACAGCTGCAAGAGTGACTCTAATGAACTAAGTAAAAAGGTGAAAATGGCCTAAAATCTGCTAAAGAAGTTGTTGTCAGAGAACCAGAAGATCTCATTTTTTACTATATTAAGTGTAAATAAACTGGAAATGAAAGTAAGGTAATATTATAGTAAAAAGAAGCACAGTATAATTACGGTAGGAACTTTACAATAACTACTGGCAACTGGATACCAGTAACTATAGTAGTTCCTTTTACAGTGGTACAATTGTTAAATAAAATACTGTAGAATATCTGTGTACTGTGATTCATTTTACAGTTGTATTACTGTAAAATGAAACAGAGTACATAGAAATTCTTCTGTTTTTCATTTGACTGTAATAAAGTTGTCAAATACTTAAAAATAATAACTGCCAGTAAATTTCTATAAAGCAACTATTTCACAGTGTGTAAACTTACTGGAGCTCATTTTTGGTGTATTGTCAAGGAGATGGCATGAGAAAAGTGACAAGAAAAACAAACTGAATGTCCCTCTTCCACTCACACCCAGGTTTCTGGCAGTCAAAATATAATTGACTGTTCATCAAGGTACAAAGCCGACACGAAAAGCTGCTTTTTGTCCATGGCTTGATCGAACAAAATGGTTGAAGTTACGGTATGTCGAAGAGACTGTGTTATTTATGTGTTGCTGGCGACATCTCTGGGTTAAAAGAGTATGTCTTAGTCTAATGCCCTCAAACAGGGGTTGACCTGTACGGATGCTGTGCGTTTTTGGGTTGTGTGGATCTGTGGAGGGTTGTAGAGAGGAGCTGCTGTATCTTAAGGGGAGAGAAGGTGTGTCTTGCAGTTCCCTTCAGGCTTGTAAAACCACTTAAAGGGAGGTCATGAAAGTTGAAAGCACAATTTTGTGTGTGTAGTAAATGCATTGATTTGTTAGGCTAATGTAAGTTGCACGCGCTTCTGACTTACAGGTGATTCTGTCAGACAGTGCCCTTACTCCACATGTTAGTAAGGTGCAAGTACTGACTGCACGCAACTGCTGCACGGACGGGGTGCGCAGGTGATGTCTAATCGCCGTAGGAAGCATTTCGGACATCCACACAAACTACGCCCTGATTGTCTACTTTCCTAGTATCGAACAATCAGCAACACTTGTCAATTGAACAACTCGATCGGTTGGGGTGGGTGGGAAGGTGGGGGATTTGAAAAGATGAAAAATCTGTACAGTGTCTGTGTTTTACCTACTTCATGATTTCTTACCCTTACATGTTCTTTCAGTGTTCACTATGACCGCATGCATGCGTGTAGGACAAAACTTTTTTGCTTCACTGGCTCATCGATTGGTCTTTGACTTTGATGTTTTGCCCATTTGCAGACGACCCATATTCACACGTAAAGCCAGTTGCGACTAAGGCTTTCGGAAAAGCTACTATTACGTTTTACCACACTAACTGTTAACAGAAAAAACTTCTTTTATTTTCTAATGTCTAGGAGGAACTATCTGATCACAACTTTGTAAAACACCCCCAGCCTCCAATCAGAGCTAACACGGGAAAACTTCATCTTTATCGAATTGCTCGTTGCTGGTTGATCTGTCTCTCAGATTGCCTTCACTGTTGACATTGTTAGCACTTTAACTGCAACCTTAAACTCCACTGATGTGAGTCTTCTCAGCGTGTGAAGAGGCCAAGAGGCTCTGAGTCCTTAATTGAGCTGAAACTGCAGCGTGGTTCCTGCTGTCATTTCTATGACCTCTGACCTGAGAAACAGCTGTCAGCAGGCTGCACATATGTGCCTGTTGGAGACAGCAGAAAACACAGAAGCAGCACCATTGTAGATCGATTTGACTACCACATGGTTCCTGACCAGAAAACTTCTAGAAATACAAACTGCATCCTCACCAGACAAACACAGCAGCTCCTGTTTATTACAGGAAATGTAAAGCTCAAATGGCCGTTTTCTTTGTAAAGCGTGATTCAGTGGGATGTCCTATCATGAATTGCACGCTTGTCCTGCTGAAGTGCACCCCAGTTATGCCTAATGGAGGGGTAAAAATACAGAAACCTTCTGCTGTTTAAAGAGCCACAGAAGGAAGATCATTCAATCTCTCCCTTCACGTCTAAAACTCTGCATGCATTTCCAGGAAAAAGGATGAATGTCAATATGTGATAAGACAGAAAAATAGAAATAGAATAATTACCTTTTTTTTTAATTAGTCAACCTGTAGACTACTTTGACTTGTCATGTTACTGCATTATAATGACGGAAATGAGAGCAAGACTGTCGACTCAAGTAAAAGTAAACCTGCAGGACCACAGCTGTACCACACATAAAGAAACCCGAATAAAAAAGGAGAGTTCACCATTCAAACAGTCAAAGTACCTCTCAACAATGTCAGCTCTTTAAGGGCGCCTCCTCCGATACCCGCCAGAGAGTTCTGGCCCTGTCCGGCTTTCCATCAGTCCAGCGTGCTGCTGTCACAGCAGCAGCCCTCTGAACCAACTCCCTATTACCACAGGGTTGTAAGTGTGTGTGCGGAAAAAAAAGAGAGAGAAAGAGAGGAGGAGAGGCATTGAGTGTGTCTGAGCTAACAGGACAGGACTTACCAGCTAAAGCGTTTACAAACTGATACTGACGTCAGTGTTATTTGTAAAAAAAAATGCGGCAGAATCTTTAAACCTGGCAGACAGAAAATGACTAATTCTGGTTTTGTTCTAGACCAAAACTTTGTTGTTTCCTTTAAAGATAAAGTTGCAGTGACTGAAACGTTCCCATCAAAAATCAGGCGGTGCTCATAGATCACAGTTTTAATTTAAAAAAATGACATGCTGATACTGTCTTTCTGGTTTTTTTTTGTGTTCAGATAATTTTACTAATCAGCTGTTACTATAGTGATAAAAGCATCGAGCATCATCTAAGCAGGAAAATTGGAAACAAGTTTAGGGAATCCCTCTCTCTGCTGGAGCTGATGCCGCCTCTCTTTTGCAAGTGCCAGTTATGAAACCTGCATATGACATTCAACCAGCATGTTTTTAAGCAATCTTAATCACAGCAGCATCTCCACTTTCTCCGCAAACTGAAGAAAGCCAAAGGCCCCCTCCCCATCATGCACACCTTCTACAGAGGCGCCGTGGAGAGCATCCTCACCAGCTGCATCAGGGTGTGGTATGGTGCCTACAGCGCTTCCTGCCGGAAGTCCCTCCAACGCATCATGAGGGCAGCTAAGAGGACCATCGGTGCCCCCCTTCCTCCCTCCAGGACATCTACTACACCCGCCTCACCCAAAAAGCCCTCTGCATTGCAGATGACCCCACCCATCCCTCCCACAGCTCCTTCAGTCTGCTGCCATCTGGGAGGAGACAGTCCTCAGGCCAAGACCAGCAGACTCAGAGACAGTTTTCTCCACCAGGCTGTCAGGAAACTGAACTCTCTCCCGGCCCTGCCTCCACTCCCCTCTTGTTGCCCCTTTGCCCCCCTGCTCTGCTGAACCCTGACATACACACATCATCTACCACATCAGCATTAACTGGACCTTCACCAGTCCTCCAGGAGCTAAACTACAGTCACTTCATTTTTTTTTTCTATTATTTATAGTTTGTTTATTTGTTTAATTGTGTAATTTGAAGTTGTTTCCCCGTTTAGACTAGAGTTGAAGAGAAACGGAATTTTCAATTTCTATGCATGCGGGAACATTGTAGAGATTGACAATAACGTTACTTTGACTTTGACTTCCTTGTTGGAACGGACAAACAAAACAAAAAAGGGGAGAAAGAAACAGAGTGGGATGTCAGAGATGGGGGATAAGGGGTTAGAGTTGGGGGGTAGTTGATATTACAAAGTGAAAACATAAAAGTGTTGTAAGTAAATTAGAGTACATAACTTAGTTCACACAGCTTAAGTTGCCATATATTTTCAAATTCTTCTACTTTGTCTTTTAAACTATATGGAATTCTTTCTAAAGGGACCCCTGACAGCATTTGTTGGAGCCATTGGTTTATGCTTGGACTGTGTTTTTCCAGCATTTGACAATACATGTACACATTTTTGCATGAATCAAGCTGAGATTTATACATGCCCTCTCACCTTCGTTGCAGTTATGTATTTTTGGAAATATACCTAATAAAGAAAAAACTTTGGCTCTAGTGGGATCTGCTTTAAACTAATTTCCTTTATTATAACTTTCACTTCTTCCCAAAATGTTTGTCTACATTTACATTCCCAAGTACAGTGGAAGTATTCTCCTTTCATTTCCATACATTTGGGGCAAATATCTGGTATATTTTTGTTATACATATTTAAATCCGCTGGTGAAATATATGTACGCATTAATCATTTGTATTGTGTTCATTTTAGTCTCGAGTTAATTGACACCTTTGAAGCTGCAGCACAAGCACCCTCCCATTCCTCATTTGTAATTTGTTTTGTTAGATCTTTTTTCCAAGCATTTACTTTGTATTATGAACTTTCATTTAAATTAGACAAAAACATGTTGTAAAACTCAGAAATGTCGCCTTTTTTGGAACTGTCTCTCACCAGGAATGTTTCTAAAATTGAACATTATGGTTTATTGAGGGTCTTCTGTGTTTTCTAACAAAGTTTCAGACCTGGAGAAATTTATAAAAAGGAAACTTTTCTGCTCTATTTCTATGGAACAAAAATAGGCGATAAGAGGTGAACTTTACAAATGAATTGAAAATTTAGATCACTAATCATGAAGTTTAACTTATTTATACCACTCACTCTAGCCTAAAAAATAACAAAATTAAAGTAATAATATTGATTTATTATTTCTTTCTTTCGTAAGTAACCTTAGTGTAATCGGAAAAATGATCTTAATGTAGAGCTTTACAGCGACGGCTGTGAAGACTTGCATGTTTCTCAGGTTCTTCTTTATTTTTGCAACAACTTCTTAAAAACGTTTTTCAAATTGTCTATATGGCGTGTTGTGTGACGAATGTGAGGACATTACTGAATTTGATCCATTTTGGAGTAAGGCTTTGATAACACATTTAAAGAAGGCACCAGCGTATGTGAGACGGTGGAAGTAGTGAAGCACTGTGAACATTTTTCTGATCCTCTGTAGTTTGTAGTTTTGTGCTCATAGAAACAAAAGGAAAGAAAAAGAATAAGGTTATGAAAGCGGATTCTTAGTCCTTTTGAAACAAGTTTGTTTTAAAGGCTGCATTGTCAAAGTGATGAACATGACTATAGTTTGCTTCTGTGCACAGTAACAAAAAGTTAAAAAGACGTAAACTTTTCAATGGCTGTACTGTAGTTTCAAAAGTTTTCAAATCCAACTCCAACTTTGGTTTTCTATGGAAGCGTTCTGTAGCATAATTAAAAATAAAAGTCAATACCAGAAAAGCTTTTTTATTTTCAAATTGAAGCTGCATTTGTTGACTCAAATTAAAATGAAAAAGCAATCCACCAAACCGCTTTTTCTATTTCTTCTTCATCATCCCGCCTTGAGTCAACAAATGCAGCTTCATTTTGAGTATGAAAAAGCATTTCTGGTTTCTTTTATTTTTAACTATTCTACAGAAAAACTTCCATAGTGTTCCAGCTGCTGCAGTGTTTCAGTTTTCCGCTGTGTGCTCGGCCCCCTGTGTGGCTCCAGCACCTCCGTGTGACTTCACGACTCTCCCTCTGGACTCAGACAAACACACTGCAGTCTGAGTGGGTGGCAAAGATGATGGGGGGGTCTTTCTAACAAGAATGTGACAGTTGTAAAAATGTCTGCTCATGTTTGCTTGGGCTAAAGTGCTAATAAACAGTGTGAGGTGCAAGTGCTCCAGTTTATCCCTTTTCTGGAGCTTATTTGAGCTTTTGTTGATCTGCAGATAAATGTCGGGTGACACGGTAACAAGCAGCAGCTTTGGGAGCCCTAAAAGTTTCAAAGCAATGAAACTGAGCGATGTAAAAAGTGGATTCTAATACGTCTTTCACTTAGCTGTTGCAGAAACTCAATGGGTCGCAGCGTGTGTCTGACTCGCAACACTCCAACACACAGAGCAAACATTTGCATAATGACGGAGGCTGCACCTGCCCTCAGCGCAGCTCCACAACAACCACACAATTGACAGCAGCTTCTTATGGAAAAATGAAGCCTTTCTTCATAAACACCACATTAGAAACAACATGGGATGCTAGAAAACACATTCAAAAGACAGTTCATTCATTAGTTTTAAAAATAATATTAAGATGATTATTTAAAATCATCCAAAACTATTTTCTATGTCCGTAACCATTTGGAAACATTTTGCGGGAGTGCAAATCACATCAACAAATCACTTAACGCACAAACGTATTAAAGATCCCAACAATATTTTTCAAAAGCAAAATAAAGAAAAAATTTAAAAACTGCATTACGCTTTAGACATCAAAAGAAAATTTCTAGAAAACCAATAGGTAATTCCCTAAAAAAAATGAAACAAAAAAGGAAACTTTTCAGAAAAACAAAAGTAATTTCCAGAAAAATCTACATGAAATGTTAAAAATAAGAAACAACATAAGAAACTGGAAAACTGAGGTATTGTATGTTTCCATTGACTATGAAATTGTGTTTGTGAAAAAAAATTTGCCTGATGGAAACACAAAAATTGAAAAAAACAAAACAAACTGGCACAAGCGCTTGGAGGAGGAGGTGGTGAGGCGTTTCGAAATTGAAATAATTCGCAAAACTGAGTCATGTGACCAACAACTGCACAGCGGGCGCCACAAGATGTCCCAAAGTTGAGCATGTCAAGTAGAATTATTGGATCCACAGCTTTATGTTAAATCACCAACCACCATTTCCCAAAATGCCTTCATCCTTAGCCACTCCCACGTGTAAGGAGCTCGCCGCTCCATGGCCTGAATAAAGATGAGCACGAGGCCGTGGCAGAAATTTGAATGGATCTGCTGTAAATCAAAGTATTGTTCTCATCCATGTTTTTGAATGACTCATCGCATGGGCTTGTTTTTATTCACATGATTATGAATGAATAAGTGTAATTGTAAATTGTCATTTCTAGAGTTTGTATAACGTTTTGCATATACTTGGAATGGAAACCCAGCTACTGATTGGATGATTGAGTTTGTTTCATTTTTTTAACGTTTCATTTTGATTTCTAGAATGTACCGTAGGTTCTGCAGCATAGAGCGCACCGGATTATAAACCCCACCTACAGTGAATGGTCTATTTTCAAACTTATGTCATGGATGAGGCGTACCTAACTATACTGTGCATTAACCGAGACAAAAGAGTCAGAGATAAGTCCGTCTGCCAGTCAGACCTTATTTACTGCATTCACATCAACTCTGGAACTTTTTTGGAACACGCTAGCCACTATATGAGCCTTAGCCATGTTAGCTTATTCACAAAATTTGTAAATTTGGTACTTTTGTTTCCAAAATGTTGTCCTTTCACATTTTGGTTTTGGAATTTTGTTTGGATTTTTAAAATGTAATGTCGATGTTTTTTTATCATTTGTTCTACTTGTTTTAATTGTTGTGATCTTTAATATATTTTTGCGTTGAGTGTTCAGAACTTCAAGGCCACCGTAACTTCCAGACTTGTGAACAAACAGACGTTGACTGGCGATATGCGCGTGTGCCGCCATCGGAAACTTGCTGTATGGATTCTATAATTACCAAACACAGCTGCAGCTCCCATCAGAACAAGAGCCAGCTCTGTGTATGACAGAAAAAAATGTACACATTGCAGGAAATCTGCAGATTTTCTTTCTTTTTCCCTCAAAAAAGTTGCTGTTTTTGGAGATCAAGGCCAAATGTCAGGGAAGCTGATGCCAATGACAGAAGCCTCAAAACCAAGACCACCGAAACCAAAAACCTCCAGATTACAGGCAAACAGAAAGCTCAGCCCGGCTAATGGAAAGAACCAAACGAACATAAAGAGTACCCACATGTTTATTTAAAAAAATCAAAAATAAAATCAACCATTTAAAAGTAAGACTTTTGGGGAGGATTTTCATAGATTAATTAACAGATGACTAGTCATAAATAGTTTGGAAATTGGTGAAATAAAAAATAATATATATACATATTTATTATTATTATTTTAATATTCAATTTAAATATAAAACTTTGTTTTCTTTGTTTTGTTATTAAATTTTGCCCCCAACATTTAATAACTGAGAACTTAATCCTTCATTTATGAAAGATGTTTTTGTTTTTAATGAAAAATATATAGCTTGTTTGTATTTAAATTGTTCAAGTTTAACTGGTTGGTTTGTTTTCACCAAACCTACATTTCAAAAAGTTCTTGACTAATGTCCACCAGGTGAGAGAAACCAAGCCCAGCAAAAAGTCGTCTTTTCATCAATCTGAATGGATAATCTGAACGCAGCCCTGTGGTGGGTGTGTTTGGAATGAGGCGTTCAGGGATCAGCTCCACCTCCTTTGTATGTTAAATTCGGGTTTGTATCTCTTGTTCTTCCGCTGATACTTTCAGGAGCTTCAGTCATCTGGCTGCTGGCCAGAAAAAACCTCCTCAGCTGGCACACTGCCCCAATTTACCACCCCTCACATGCACGGGAGGGCAGCTCTGCTTTGGGATTTCTAAGTTCAGTTCACATAGAAAACATAAATACTGAGAAGACAAGAGATCGTTACATAAAAGGTTATGGAAAATATTTATCCAATTGCTAAATTCCCACAACAGAAATGGTATTCTAAACCTTCTCAACTATTTATTTTTGCCCTTCAGTAACGCTCTCTGCTTTAAGAATGCGGTAAATGCTGTCGTCTTAGATAAGTGTAACATGATGAAGCAAAAGTGGCCCCAAAAAAACCCAAACCTCTGATGATTTCAAGTGAGCGCCAACAACCAGAAGTCTGAGCCAAGAGGTTTCACAGCCGGTGGCCTGCTGGACCATAAAAGTAAATATAGATAGACTGACATTTATTTAAAGTGGCTTCACACCACAGCTTCCACAGGGGAGCAGCGTGAGGCTGAATCAAAGGACAGCACTACTTTGTAAGCAGAAGAACCTAAAGGGTCACTCACCATCTGAGAGCGGCTCTTGGGACAGCCATTGATGTCGTCAATCTTCTCATTAGCTGAAAAAAGAGACAGGAGGGAGAAACAAAAAGAAAGAGGATTGGTGACGAAAAAATCTCTTTTTTAAGGGAAATTTACTCAACATGATCCATATTTTTGAATTTCAGTGAACTGGGACAGTGGCGTTCCTGTCTGGGTGTGAGGCAGCGGTGAGGTGCTCGTGCCGGTGCCTTAGCTCCCACTCCTCCCCCGTCCAGCTGAGACTTGAAACACTATCTGGGTCCCAAGCAAATGGGGATGGTGCCACTGGGGGGGGGGGGGGGGGACCAGCAATGCTGTGCTGCTGTTTTTTTAAAGGGGCCTCAGGCGTGTGTTTGTCTGTCAGGGATCCGTCTTCGTCTCGCCCAGGCCCGGCCCACAACAGCTGAGGCCCGACATGCAGATCACAGCTGACAGCGCAGACGGTGAGATGCAGAGCTGCTTCATGACCTCTGCAGCTCACCGGCTCCAAATGCTCCGATTACAAATCCAAAAAGTCCAGTTATTGTTTTGTCCTTTAAATCAGATGCCAAAACATTAGGAAAAGGTATTTTCCAGTTAAATATGTCAGATGGATTTGATAAAATAGTCACTGCTGTGTCACACAGTCTCAGTCATTCTTTGGATTTTATTTTAAAGATCCACTCCAATCATCATTTGATCTATAGTCAAAGCGGTCACAGGGGTCTTTTAACTATGAATATGCAATTTTTCGCCCAAATCAAATAATCTACGTCCTTCATTAGAAAGAATTCAATAAAAATATGCTTCTGATTTGTGGTGGGGACCACAGGTGTGGAGCATCCCCTCCTTCCCGTTACCCATTACTGAGAGCTCTCTGTTTACATGCTCTCCCGCTAGCTTACAGCCCCTCACGGCCCCAAGCTAACATTAGCAGAGCAAAACATCTGGCAAGCATTATTGGAGCTATCCAGCCGTACAGTTTAGATCCAGATTCCAGTTCAGACAAGGAAAACCAAGACGTTCATGGATCTGTTTGTCTGGAAGTGGATGCATCAGAATGGAGCGGAGCAGGGAGACTGTGGTCCACACAGCGTATTTCTACATAACTAATAGTTTCTCTTTCAAACTGGATTTTTTCCTCTGCTGCTGATTTACAACAATTTGAATAAAGAAATTCTCAGAAATACAACATTTCCCAATTTTTCCATTTTTGTGACAATGCTTCATATCCATCTTTTTAGTACAACCCCATCTTCTATTTTTAAGGGAAATTTATTGATCAGATGACGAAATTCCAAAATAAACCTGGAACTGCGCAAAAAACTAAATTCAGAGAAATAAATGTAGTCTTACTTTAACTGCAAAAATCACAAATTGAGATAAATTATTTACAAAGATCAAAAGTGTAAAGACATATAGAAAATGTATAAATAAAAACAACAAATTCCAAATAATATGACTAAAATGACTAAAACGTGCAAAACTCCCCCAAACTATTTAAAACTTCCAAGTCTTCCAAGGGTAATCATAATTACTCTCTCTTCTTTTCTCTTCTGTTCCATTTACATCAAACATTGCAAAGCTAATATCCTTTTCACACTTAATTTGAAAAACTTTGTTGTCTACATCATAAACAACCGCTGCAAAGGCTAAACACACCAGAGCTTGCATTGAGCTTTCTGCTCCACCCCTCGGTGGTCCAAACGCGTTTGCATATATTTTTCAAAGGATGAGCCAAAAAAACCTGTGTAATAAACAGGAAAAGTACTAAAAAATGTCACATGATTATGACTCTAAAGAGAGTCTCACATGCACGCTCCAGCATGAGAACAGAGGAAACGCTCATCACTGTTAAACCTGACTCAGACGGAGGAAGAGCTGAGGCCAGACAGACTCCACCATTGACACACTGAGTCAGCCGTCAGCTGGCGTGCCGGCCAGCAGACGCAGTGACAGACTGGGGACGGCCAGGCTAAATGACAGGGCTCACGATGAGGATGACGATGGTGACACAGAGCGGGGCGAAGGTCAGAAACACAGAAGTGCACCCAACTTTGACTGTCAACATCTTAATGAGGAGTTTAAAACTGTTTTACGCCTTAAGGAAGCAGCACTTGGATGTGGGTGGATGAAAAGCATGTTCAGAGAAAGCAGAACACCAGGAGCTGTGATCATGGCTTCAGAAACAGCTGAGAGGGAGAAACACGTCATAGACAGAAATGTTTCAAGTCTTTCTTTGATCTTGTTTTTTCCTGAGAAAGACATCAAACTCCTGATAAAATACAAAGTTTAATCCTGTAACAGCAACAAAGTTGGACATTTCAATCGCACATGTGAAAAAGCAAATGTTTTATTTTCCCATGTTCACAGCCAGAACTCTTTTTATTTTGGAGAAATCCCAAGTTTTCTCACCTACAACTTGTATGATATCAGCCAGCAGAACTCCATCAGTCACGTCCGTTTGGAGGTCCTTGATGAGACGCTTGTGTCCAGACTTGGCGAGGTAGTGGTTGGCCCAGTCCGTGTAGATCTGCGACCAAACACAAGCATGCTTTTCAGTAGCAGTCCAGTCCGGAACCCGGCCAGCAGATCGTTCACGCAGTTCAAACTCCACAAACACTCGAAAATTACAAAAGACATAAATAGTTGTAGCAAATTTACAGCTAATAAACTAACAGCGCAGTTGAATGGGAACAGAGTGGCCCTCTTTCTTTTGTTGGGGCTCGGATCTGGCATACATCCGCGTGGCATTCAAATTGGGGCCATTGTGCTCAGCCAGGGCATTCATCTCAGAGCACACGGCGGCTGTTTTCAATGGGCCGTGCTGACATCACTCTCTAGGGACAGAAAAGACCCTTCACTGCCTGGGGAGGGGGATAAGAGGAGGGGGCAAAGCAAGCATCTGAATAATTTGAATAGCTTCCTTCATAATTAGTGACCGAACCTTCCCTCCTTCAGCGTCTCATCAAGAGAAGTGAGTTTCTGTTTCTGTGGAGATCAAGAGGGGAGCACGCAAAGGTTGAGGGGAAAAGTTGCAGGGAGGACATTTCTTTATAAATAATATTTTAGAGCAGAGGGGCAAAAAAGGGCTGCACAGTGGTTCAAACCCTGGCTGGGGGACCTGAAACAGAACACCAGTGGGGGACCTTTCTGTGTGGAGTTTGCATGTTCTCCTGTACATGCGTGGGTTTTCTCCGGGGACTCGGGCTTCCTCCAACGTCCAAAAACATGCTTCATATGTTTGTTGGTTACTCTAAATAGTCCCTAGCTGTGAATGTAAGTGTGAATGGGTGTGTGATTGTGGCCCTGCGACAGACTGGCGACCTGTCCAGAATGCCCCCCGCCTTCGCCCACGGGTGGCCGGGATAGGCTCCGGCAGCCCTGTGACCCCGAAAGGGACAAAACGGATTGGAAGATGAATGAAAAAGAAACAAAAAAGTGGATTGAAGGTCTCAGGCTGCCACAACAGAAAAGAGCCTCTGTTGTGCATCGTCTATAGGGTTGGTAAAACAAAAACATATTATGTTAAATATCATATGAAATATATTAAGACGTTTCTCTACTAATTTGATTAAAGTAGTGTATATCTAAAACATTGGTGTATTATAAACCACATGTACTTACACATTATAATGGTACATCTACTGTAATGTACTTAATAGAAAGGGATATTTTTATAATCAAATATATTGATTAATGAAGTATATGATGATTGACAACATTTTCTGATTTAATTATCTTAATTTACCTTCTAGATTTTATACAAACGTAAAAAGTATTTTGATTCTTTTTGATCATTCAAATAATCTTTGCCCAAATCTAAATCTGATTGCTTTGCTCTTTGACGTTACTGTGATGTTGGAGCTCCAGTACTGCCTTTGAGTCCAAATTCCTTCACTACTCACTATTTAGTGTACTAAAGGGCGCTCGCCATACTTGCGGGGCGTCTGAATCTATGATTCCAACATTTGGGACCTTAAATATCTCCTAGTAGACTCTGCAAAAAATGAGTGTACATCGATTGCTGAATATAGACCACAATGCATTGCATTCAAACAATTTCTTATTAAAAATGTATTTAATAGAACTCAGTGGATTTATAAATAGTCTTTGAAAATGTTTGACAACATATTTACTATTAAAATAAAGCACAGAGAATGTGTCGGAATGACATGGAAACACTAGCTAGAGCTCTGGATTGAAGGAGGAGTGTAGGTGGGGGTTAGGGAATAGTGAGGGAATTCCGGCATGGCCTTTGACTCTGTCCTTTATTTCACTAAAGCCTGATGACAACAATAGTATCATCCAGATCAGGTGAGCTGGAGCAGAGGCAAAAGATGCAAAATGGGTTGACTCAGGGAAACCCCGCTGAACGACAAAGACACAACCTGCTTTCATCCAGCAATTTGGTGACAACTGTGTAATCTGTTCCAATGGTCAAAACCAGGAACATCTGCTAATCCTGGATGGATTCACAGCATTTCAGTCCCACTGTGAATCCTCGATTCTCCGTTTGCACTGTAAATAAACCTGGGGCTTGTTGCCCCCCTATGAATCACTGCTCCTCTGACGGCCCTCAACAGGTGTGCGCACTACAAAGGCAAGCCGGCACGTGCGCATATCCGTGCGTTAGTCGTCACACAAAGCTGAAACGCAAACAACTTTATGAGTGCTAGACCACACATTAAAAGAGGAGCCTTTAAAGTCAGCGGGTTACATTCCTAGATGTTCTGGTGAAAAACAGCCTTGCATGACACAAAGTAGGATTCCCCTCCATCCCTTCAATTAACGTCTTCAGCTGTCTGTCAAGAACAGGAAGCACAATCATCGCCTGCTTTAGTGCAGCTTTCCAGAGGTTCCTTTGAAGTTGTTTCGCAGCATGACAAAACCAAGGATATGAAGCCAAAATGGGAGGTGTTCACAGAGCTAAAAAGCACAGAAGAGGTCAAATGGGCGGAGAGTTTGCAAGAGTAAAGAACAGCAGCACAATCGCATGAGATGACTTTTAGATCTTTGAAGAAAAAAAGTCATTAGGATTGCTTAAAACGGTTAAATATCTACTTATTTAATCTGAAGAGGAAAATAAACTGTGATGTTTGAACAACGCTTTGAGTCATTAGGTTGCAGTCAGATTTTTTATATGTTATGGAAACCCGGTTTCTGGAAAAAGTGTTGGGGCTTTCCTAGTGTTGGGGAGTGGAAAATCGACTTTTTCCAGCTGGACAAAGTCTCCTCGTGACACTCAGCACTCATCATCCAGAGATTCCACAATCTGCCTCAATTTGGTTTTTATTTCATAAAAGACAATACAAACAGGGCGATGAGCAGACAGTGCAACATTTCAAGTCATGTTCAGTTAGTTTACATTAGCCTTTCTTATTTCAGACAGTCGATCTGCGGTAGTAAGTCTTAGCTCAGTTAGCTCAACACTTTATGAAGGATCTGTACCATCGACTGTATAACAGAACTGGACTGAGTGAGTGTGAAATCACCTGATGAAAATGACTCACTCCCAGCTTCAATAAAATAGTCAATCCAATCACAATTCTTTTATGGAAAAAAAAGACTTGGTGGATGCTGCCATGTTATAGCCAGACATTAGTTTCAGTGATTGGTCCAAATTGGTCTGAGTCAACGTTTCTATGGCTACCATTCACATCAACCAGGAGTGAGCTTGTCGAAAGGCCCCACCCCTACCATTTAAAAGCAGGCTCATGAGAATTTGTCAATCAAACGTTGAACAAATCATTTTATTTAGGCATCTGGTTGGTCAGCTTGTAAATTCAATAACTTGCACCAGTCCAGTTTTCATATACAGTCAATGGTCAATTGGGTAATTGCCCCAGCACATTAAACTTGATTTTTTTCCCAGCATGAAAATCTATTTTAAACTCCCAGCTGGCATTCCTAATAGGATTAAGATTTGTTTTTGTTTTTTCATTATCTCTTCATTCAGTTTTATTTTGCATGTTTAGATAGATGTATCAGCAGGTTACTGCCTCATTCCACCTGAGCATACATTTTTTTTCATCCCAACAATTTTCTGCATGACACCTCCACCACCGTGTTTTAATATAGATAGCTAAAACCCTAAAGTTTGAAGTTACACCAGAAAGTTCAAATCTGACTCTCATGGACATAATAAAAGGATTTACACACTTCATAAGTAGAAACTTTTAATTATGAAACCATTAGATAAATAAAGTCACTAAAAGGGTAAGCACACTGTTCCCTCATTTATCCGGGTATCATCAAAGACCTGTGCGAGGTAAAATACGCAAAGATGTTTTCAGGCAGTAAAACTCTTCACTACATGATTTAAATATTTTTCTCAGACAGGAATTTCTCAGACATTTTCACTCATTTCTCTCTTGTTTAAACTCTTACAGTTCAAACCTTCATGCAAAAATAAAAAAATAAAAAAGTTCTGATCGCGATCAAAGATTTAAAGTTAGTTTGGCAAACTGAACATAGTCTGTACAGGAGACACTGCAAGGCGGAGACTGATTGATAAGGTCAACCGGAACGCAGAATACAAAAGCCTGGTTAGAAAATCTGCAGAATAGCGAGAAAAAAGGTTAATCGTGACATAGCGAGGGACCACTGTAGCTGGAATTACAACATTAACCAACAAATTGCATGGATTATAAAGTTTTTACTACGCCCCTGTATAGACGTGGGTCACATTCCAGCACCTCCCTTTGTTGGATTAAAGATCTTTTTAGAAAAATAAAATAACACGTCATCATACATATGTCAGAAAAAGTTTGACACTCACCATATCTACGTTTATGGAGTCATACTGCTTCAAACTTTACATTTGATTTACATTTACACTGCAGGTCTGAGATTTCAGCCTAAATCTGTAAAGATTTACTCCTAATCACCAGAAGCTGCAGATTACAGCAGCAGATCAGCAACAGAGCTGAAGATGTAACCTGATGTTTTTAGTGGATGTAAGGAATGAATGTCTTCTTTTATCTCAAGAAGGAAGTTTGTGGGAGCTTTTCCTTTGCAGACAAACATTTACAAGTGAAAACAAACTCGTGCATTCTCAACTCCCTAGGCTGTGCAGTAAGCAGCGCATGTTTGTTTGATATACATCAGTTATTTTTCAGAGCCTCAGAATATACGGTAGTTCATTTTGTCCAACAGAAGGCTCTTTTTCTCCACATAACCATGAAAAAGTAAACATTGGCTGCACATGCAGCATCCCTGCTGCCTTGACCTGCTCAGTCACCAAAGAGATGCCTACAATGGCATGACGCACGCAGGCCAGCCCTACAGAGCACAATTTGCCAGGCCAGGCAGTGGGGGGCATTGTACCTCCCTCTGTCATATTTCCATTGAGCTAATGTAGATGTTCTAAAGATCACCCTCTATTCTTTATTCTGATTCACAAAGAATATGAACTTTTAAGAAGTCTCTGCAGAGCCAAGACCAAATAAAATCACTCAGCATGAAAATGTGTGGTATCTACATATACCAGATCCTGTTTGAAGACACTGAGATCTCTCAAAGTGGATATTTTCTGTAATTCCTGAGAACTACAATACTTCTAGCCTGCTCAATTTTTCTTTTCAAAAACAAAGATGTGTCTAAAGATCGGAGTTTGACACTACATTCATTTGATAGGTGGAGTTTAGACCATTGATTTAAAGGGCAGACACCATGCAAAATAAACTTTTTGAGTTTTTAACTGTGTTATACTGATAATTCCTCACACAAAAAAACAACCCCAAAGTGGTATTTTGATCCATTCACACATTTCTGAGTATTTCTCTAAAATCCACATAAATGTGCCGGTCCTCAAATTCAATAGTATGAAAATGAACCCTTACAAGAAGAGTCTGGACTGCCAGCTCCGCCCCCAGCCTAACACACACACACTCACACTGTCTCCATGGAGCTGGGGGCGGTCGTCAAAACATTTATTTTCTATGCACAATATGCACATCCATCTTGCAAAAGTTCAGATGTTTGTTTTTGTGGGCGAGACAGACACGCTGCAGAGGTCGGCTCTAGGATGATGTCATGAAATGGGCGGCACCCACAAGGAGATAAAGGCGGAGCCTCAAAGATCGAGTCATCGTACTTCCAAAATTTGAAATGTTTGATTGACAGATATTCCCAAGCCCATTTTCAAGTGGTAAATGTTATGTTCTTCCAACGAGCTCTCTCCTTGTTGAAATAGTGGTTGCCATAGAAACGTTGACTCAGACAGACATCGACCAATCACTACTTACTGATACTGATCATTTCTGGTTCAACATAGCGATGTCCGTACCGCGCAAAAAATACAGACAGTCAGTCATTTTCTGTGGATGACATCACACTCACTCAGTCCAGTTCTCATATTCCGTCAATGAGTTCAACACACAACAGAAAAAACTGTTTCATTCTAAACTTTACAGTGTTGTTCAGCGACACACAGAGGCCAAACCAGACAAAACTAAATTTTCATGTTCAGAAAAGATAAAACTTCAAACAATAAAATGTTTTCATGCAAGGTTGTTTTTTCTAAATTACAGAGGCATTAAACGTGTCAGCAAGTCTCCTTTAAATTTCCAGTATTAAAGCAACATAGGAAAAGGAAAAGGTTCACACATTCACATCAGGTTAAACCTTTGGTCTGTCCATCACAGACCTACTTTAATGGTGCTGTAAGTATTACACAGCCGTTATGATAATTATTTAAGGACTATTAGGCTTATTACTTTTACGGTTCAGTCGGCAGCCTGAAAGGTACACTATGCTGGACTAATCTTCTAAAAACAGAACACAAAGGGACTAGAACTCTTACAGAGCGCTGTGTTTCACAAAGGGCTTTTATTTTGTAGGAGGGAGATTTTAATGACTCTGTTCAGAGTTGAAAAAAGAAGTGTTTTGATAAAAGGCTCTTTTTTTCTACCTTTAAACATCAAAGACAAAGTCTAGTCCTTCCAGTGTTTAGTCCATGCAGGGGTTTTAAAGGAATTACTGAGTCCAAACAGCCACCTTCCAGCCATGCACCGAATTCCTGCGCCTCTTAGGGGCTTCTGTAATAAAGCCTTGCTGCTGGCGGAGATCTGCTTCACCTCCTGACACGTCTATTTCAAGCTGACCTTTCCTCTTAAATCTCTTTCTCGGCTCCCCTCAGTAAATGTGTTTGCTCGGTTTTAGGTGTTTTCCTAACTGATACTTGATCTTTCACAGGTGCATTAAAGGCAATGATGAGAAATGAGAACAGACAAACTTGGAAAGGTTTCCAAGCTGGTTTATTCCTGTTTGGCGTCTTACCGCTTTGAAGTTTTGACAGGAGAAGCGGCTGTAGCTCCTGGCTGACACTGTAAGGCCACCATGCCCGTCCATGCGCGGCCTTGACAAAAACGACCACCAGATGTGAGCAAACCTAGAGCATCAGGTGAGAGACTGCCACTGACTGAGCTTTCTGACGGACTCTTCCCCGTCACATCCCTGAAACGGCTTCCGCGGGCTGTTGCTTGTACGAACATGACATGCTTTATTCCTCTTTCCATGCACTTCTCTCTTATCCCTCCCTCTTTCAGTCTGCTCTTTGAAGACACAGACATCCAACAACTGTCTTACCCCCCCTCCCTCCTCCACCCCCTCCTTTTCAGGGTGTCAGTGTCGACCCCTGATTCAGTTCCTCCTTCTGCTACTGCGCAGAGACCAAAAGTTATCACACATGTCAAAGAAGAAAGTACAAATCTAACACGGCAAAAAAATGGAGTGAAAGGTCGAAAAAAGCAGACAAATCCATTCAGACTAGTGTCCACACTGCTGTGTGTGTTCTGTTTGCCAGCTGCTTTGTTTCAGGAAATCCATTCTAGATGTCTGAGTGGCCGTGGTGCAGAGGTAGGCCGATCCGAATTCTTCCCCTACCCCTCCGGCTTTTCCCTACCCCTCCAACTGTAGGGGCATTTGGAGGGATAGGTGTTTGAAGGGGAAACCCTCGCGGCGGAGTGCTCTGCACCCTCTGGGGTGATTCACAAGGGTAATGCTGTGAAGGCGAAGCCCATTTCTTCACATGGGTGTGCTCTGAAGCACAGGAGTTTACATTTAAATGTAAGTAATGACTTTTTGTTTTAGCATGACCTTTTTAAAGTTATAAAACTGATGTTATGGATTTTCCGAGCGCTGGCAGCTCCACGCTAATGTGGATGATTGGCAACTGTTGATGATGTCATCGAGTTGGAGTGACGTCCGATTAAGAAGACATTATTTTTCCATAACTCTCCACTTGGAGGGCTAAATGTAGGGGTAGGCAGAGGTCAAAGGGGTAGGGGAAGAATTCGGATACGGCCGCAGAGTTGTACACTTCTGATCGGAAGATTGCAGGTTTGGTTCCACCATCTGTTAAAGTGTCCTTGAGCAAGACACTGAACCCCACATTGCTCCTGCTGGTTACAGGTTAGTACAGTCAATGGAGTGTGAATGTGGCTGAATGGAACTGTGACTGTAAAGTGCTCTGGGCCTTAAAGCACTGTAGAAAAGCACCACAGAAGTAGTGTCCCCTCACTATATCCTCTGTTTTCGTAGATATATGTGTAATTTTGCATCCTTTTTGTTTGTGTTTATTTTTTTAATAGGCTATGTTTTGCATTCAGATTGGCTCTTGGCCTTTGTCAATCAATGTCTGTGCCGTGTCTCCCACAGATCATCTTCCTTCATCTTTAATAGCCATCAGATCTTTGGTTTCTTGCACTTATTTTCTATGAAGGTTTGAACTTTGAGAGTTTAAACAAGAGAGAAAGATGTGCAAATGTTCATGTCTGTCTGAGAAGTGAAGAGTTTTACAGCCTTTAATTGTCACATTAAACTGTGGCGGCAGTACTTGATTCTTCAAAAACCATCATATTTTCAACTTTGTCTAATGAATTAGGATGCAACACTTTGAACACCAAAATATTTTATGTTTCTGCTTTGGTAAGTAGAAAAATAAAACATTTTGGTGGTTTGTTTCCATCCAATGCATCTAAGATGAGATCATCTCCTCAATAGTAGTAGCGTCTCTGGATCTTGTAGGAGTATTTGTCTTCATTTGCATGGTCAATCTTTTTGGAGTATAAATTTAGTGATAAGCTATCTTCAGAGAGAAAGTGGTTTTAGATGTTAGTTATAGACCAAGCCAACATGTCAGATTTAAATCAAGAGATCAACTTTTTAAATTAAGAGGTTTTTTTATCACAACACATACTGTAAAGGTTGACATTCCAAAATGATTTAGAGTTAGTTGAAAACCATTCCTGTGCTGTAGTGGATTTTAGTGTCTTAGTGTTTCTTTTTGATCACCAATTCTGTTTCCAATTTGTTGACAATGTATTATTGATTTGTCAGCCACAATTATTTTTAGTAGCAAATTAAATTTAGATAAAAACAATAATTTAACTTTTACTTTTTTTAACTTGTTTATATATCACCGATTATGTACCATGAAAGATCAAAATAATTGTATATACCCAACCTTATACTTTAAACAGCACTGGGAAGTTTCAGGTGACACATTCCAAGCTCTTATAGTGTAGAGTTAGGGTGCGTTTGTTGTCATTTCAACAAAAAAAGCGCTCCCTTTTAGAAAACTTAGGGTGGAGAAAAAGAACATCCCAAATCAACATCAACCTTCTTAAAAAACAAATCGTTAAATCATTAAAAAACACGACAAAGCTCACATCTGACATGTTCAAATGACTGATTCATTAAAATTGAGATTTGGCTTTTAATTAAAAACAAGAAATTGCTATTATAAAAATTCATTTTAAAGTCTTTGCTGTAGATTTGTTTCTGCACTTTACAGCAGACACACATCCAAATGTGGGTGGTCTGAGGTGTTTGGTAAAAAAATCACTGTCTTTTCAAAGTCAGCCACTTCACACTAACACATGCATATCAGCGCCTCAATGTGAGAACAGGTTATTGGACTATAGCAAGCAGGATTATGTGCTGGCCCTATTGGGCCTTTGTGGTGTTAGTATCTTTAGTGAACGTCATACAGAACTCCAAAATATGTTAAGAAGAAGTTAAATTACAGTGACCTGCATGTGTTTTTTTGTTGTTTTTTTTTTCAATTTAGGTTTACATGCATATTTTGGCATTTATATCAGTGTGCTTCTAGTTGACACAATTTACAGCTCAGTTTGTAAGCATATGTGTGGGCAAATGTCAGAAAGGTGGGTACATTAGATAAAAGTGAGAGCTAATTTAAATGATCTGAGTGCATTATTTAATAAAATTATCTGGTTAATTCTCTGGCTCTGAATCAAAACTAGGGCCACTTGTTTGCCGTAGACAGCTACTGGCCCACATCAGTAACCATCCACTATCATTTTCCCAGGGTTTTCATGCAGGCCTCTCAAGAGGCTACAGCCTTTAGAAAAGGAAACTCAGAGCAAGTCTTTGTGTTTTTGTTTGTACTCTTTTTGGCAGCACTGGCCAAACTGTTAGTGTATAACAAAGACATAAGATACACAAAATATCACTTCAACAGATGGATAGATAGTAAAAATAAGTTAATAGGCTTTTCAAGGTTAAAGTGTGGGTCCTTGCCAAGAGCCTTCGCACTACTCTCTAACTATGTGGCCACAAGGGGGCCCAAGTCTGGGTCCTCCTGTGCCGGTCTCCAGCTCAGAGAAAAAATCGGGTTGTGTCAGGAAGAACATCCAGCATAAAAATCTCAGTGAAAACTGATTCGCTGTGGCGACTCCCGAAGGGACATGAACAACAACTCTCATATAACAGAACATCAAGAGTAAGAAGGACGGTTTCAGCTGCAAGCTGCCAGCTAGAGTCAATTCTCTGTCTGGTCTAAACTTCACAGATTTACCCTGCTCTTTTAGTGCTTCAACAGAGTTACTCCTTTTTCCCCTCATCAAAAGTCATGAGAAGATATTTACAAATGTCTCGCATGGAACCCAAGACATTAGGCTTGTTGCTGACGAAGCACTGACTCTTTCGGAGTCGGATTTGCAAACATATCAACCAACTACTGGTTGTGTTTGGTATCTCATATCAGCATATTTTCATAAACATAGCAGGTCCAATGAAGAATGCAAATGTGTAGCTGTTCAGTATGGTTCCCAAAAAACACCTAGGAGAGCGATACAGACAGACTGTAACATGGACACAGCAGAGGATGCACTCTCTCACACATTAACTGTGTATGAAATTGGGGTGATTGACCCCTCACCCCTCGTGTTCCAAAATGGAAGTACCCGCTGGCCCCAAAAAGCCAAAATCCCATCCACTTTTTAAAGAGATAAACAGCTATTACTCCATTGGTCAGAATCACCATCTGGAACATCTTTATGGCATGTTTCTTTTTTTTTCATTACATTTTTTATGTAGTTCAAGTTTATCAAGTTACAAACTGACCAATCAGAGGCCTCAATAAAAGAAGGTGGCATCGCGTTGAAGGTTTCAAAACCTTTAATTGACAAGTTCTCCCGAGCCCGCTTTCAGTTTAAGGGGTGTGGCCTTCTAACGTGCTCACTCCTGATTGGAGAGAGTGGTTGCCATAGAAATGTAGACGGACCATATATGGCTTACTGAGGGCGTCTGGTTCAATGACGGACTGGTGACGGACATATCTCGGTAAAATGGTGAAAGAGCTGATTTTATTTGGTATGATCCGGAAGCAAGTCTCATTTTCTATGGGTGACGTCACACGCGATTCGTCCAGGTATATTGTACAGTCAATGGGCTAACTTTTACTTGTAAATAAAGCCTTCCCTTCAGGGCAGACATCTCTGTGACTTTAGTGTGAACATCTTCCTTATCTTCTTTAAGTTTTAGAAGTCAAGTATTGATCATCCATATATGTATTAGTGGACACTTTGATTAAAAGTCAAACTCTGAGATGTTGTTAATGATATTGCATCCAACATTTTTGCAGTCAGTCAGAAGTAGGGCTGGGCGATACTGGGAATTTAGGTATTGATCCGATCCCATTTAATTATTGTTTACACAAACAGACAGTGTTGTCACATTGGGCAGTTTTCAGCTCAAACTGGGCTGGTTTTTGTTCAAATTAGGCGTTTGTTGCCCGATCTAGAAAAACTGCAGACAGACACCACGCTCATATGAACTCCTTGAGCAAATTCAAGCTCCTAATTGTACATATTAAAGAAAAACTGAAACGACACTTTAGATCTTATCACACTAGTATCGATACTTCACCTTGGTAGCAATACTATCGATACTCAGATCGATCCGCTCACCTCTAGTCAGAGCAGAGCAATAAATAATGGACTCTAAAATTTTATTAGCAACATGCGAAGAAGTAACACAAACTCATGAGTGCCCTCTTTGATGAGGCAGAGCTACTGCCTGCCTCACTTTCTGTCTTTCTGTCCTTCTGTCATACATATAAATTGTATTTATAGCGCTTTTAGAGAGGTTTAATCATTACACTGCTGAGAAAATAAAAATGCACAAAAGCATAAACAGCTTTTTGTATGATTGTTTTGTACTAATTTAAGATTAGTAGTCCACGATTGAATCCTTTGATGTGAAGGCAAAGGTGAGTGCCAATAGCTAAGTCTAGTTTCTTAACATGTACACGCATTCTCAGGATTTTAAAATTCAATTAAGCTACAAGGCATCCTAAATTCCCTGACAAAACCACTAAAATAATCCAACACTTAACCAGCCAAAAATGTCAAAGAAAAAGTATTAAATGAAGTTCAACATAAAAATGTAATTTTATTTCTCTAAATACATCAACATGTCCATATGTGTTTTTTTGTGCCAATCTCACTCCCATCTTGCCACCCAAACACATATAATCATGTTGACCCAGCAGGCTGCTGGTTAGTTGTGCTGTATAGACTTTGGCAGTTTGTCATTAGACCAGCCATCTTATCAGCTCTAGACTCTGTCAATAACCTTCTCTGCTTCAATGTCCTCTTTTTATCTGTGCAAGATAAAGACTGCTCCTGAAAGAAAGGAAAATCAGGAGAAAGGGCTCCCCTCAGCATCATGGTAAACTCAAGAAGGTATCGGCTGAAAAAACGTGTTTCATTGAATCGGCTACCTCTATCATAAGCATAAGCTTTACTCCATTTTTATTTGGGACCAACTGACCTATGTGACCCTATGTGACCCTATGTGACCCTACCAGCTATGCATTTTATCTCAGGGGCCTAGGCCCTGTTGAATATTTATTACATGTGCAGCTTGAAAAAGGTGATTAAGCACACTAAGAGAGGGGCCCTTTTGTAAATAAAATAGAGACAAACAAACAAAGAGACTACTCTACTACAGAACACTAGTGTGGGTCCTTAAGGTGCTTGACTCCACGTAAATACAGACAAATAAGTAAAGCCAAAACCAGGTGAGGATTATTGCCCAAAACAGTTTCCTCTGATACTAACTGTTCACTTGCAATCCAACACCTGCTAAAGCTGGTGAGACAAACAGATTTACTGATACGGTGCACAATGAAAACAGGAAAATCTCAGGGAGTTCTCCAGTTGCAGTTTCTAGAGAGGAAGTATAGAGAAGAGGTGTGAAAACGTATGACCAAAAAGAGGTTTTACTGTATGCTACACATGTTTAAACAAAGAAACAAACTGCAGAAACATACAGCTTTATGCCACCTGGTGCTTGACCTCTTTACCGACCTGGAAGTGTTCCACCTACCAGTTTCATGGTGAAATTATTCTGCTCCCAGTGACACAACATGAAGCTCATGTAGTTCCTGCAGCGTCTTTCTCCAGACACACCTTCCACACATTCAGGAGGACTGTCAGTGGCCCCGCCGGGCCCTCACACGACTCATGGGGGCCAACTGAGGTCCACTAACTATCCGTGAAGTGAGATCATCCCAGGATGTGCTGCAGGTTTGATTGCAGTCTTAATGAGAGGGTCATAAAGTTCCAGAAGGATGGTAGAAATGCTGCAGGCTTGAGTTGTTGAAGATCTTTGGTTGCCTTGGGCAGGAGGGAAAGAGCTCTGTGCCTCCAACCTTTCCCTTTCCACGCTCTGGGATGGGGAGAAGGGAAAAATAAACGCTGGAGGTGAAAGGCAGGAGGAGCTCGACAGCCTCTGCTGTCGCTCTGAGAGGCAGCCAAACTAAATGTGCCGGGAGGAGGAGGAGGAGGGATACGCTCTCCTCCCTTGCCCACAGCAACACATTGTGCTATTGCTTTTGAATGGACCATTGATCATATGGGGAGGAGACAAAAAAAGAGAAAAGGACAGACCTCCAAACCTTTTTTTAACCCCTCCCCCAACAGCCTGACTAAGACCTGATACCAGTTTATGTAAACCAACCAAAGAAAATCTGAAAAGACCAAAACATTTTAACTGCTTTCACATTTTCTTTCTTTATGGCAAGCTATCAGTTTAAAAATTATTCTAAAAACAGTTATTTTCCTTAGATGCCGCAGCTGAGTATGGATGTGCATAGTGTATTAACTATTGGGGTTATAGTCTCAGCATGCATATATGAATGAGAGTGTGCTTGAGAGTCCACAGTGCAGGATGCCCTGCGTTTGAGCATGCTCCAACCCCCTGCACACGCTCCCCACTGCTGACCACAAATTACAAGCCGAATTTCAACTTTGGGAAAGGCCCAAGGTTTACAGAGAGTTCCCACAGCCGAGGGATGCTTGATCACTTCCAGCAGGCTGAACAAGAGAGCATTAAGAAACAAATGGTACTGTTGGGTCCATAAACCAGATAAAGCTGCAATTTCTGACATTATTATCAGATAATAGTCAGATGTGTCTCTGTTTTCAATTCCACAGGACAACAGAGATCAATCTTCTAACTTCCAAGTTAATAAACTACCAAAAATGTTGCTAGGAATTTGACTTCTTAGCAAGATAAGCAGCAGTAGTCAATTTTAAGCTAAACTAAGAATGGGATTAATTCCTTACCCTGACAAAATCAAAATGGCTGTTCACTGAAACAAACATTTTTTAAACAAGGCCGCATTCAAAATCACAAGCAATGATTCATTATTAAAAAATATGTTTTTTATGGGTAAACCCTCATTCTGTGTGGGTATTTCCATGAGGTATCTTCTAAGTGTCTTTGAGTTTCTTTAAAATAGATTCCAAAGAAATAAAAAAGATAAATACATTTACAAATGTCCTGTCAGCTGTAAATCAATGATCAGATCCAATGTTATCTCTAAAGATATTGGAAATTGAGTTTTTTTTTTTAATTCTTGGGATAATATGATGAAAGGGGAGAGTCGGGCTGCCTTCTTAGAAGTTTGGGAGGAGTTTATTTAACCAAATTAAATTAACCTTTTTTCTTTGCATCATGATAGCTTTTGAGCAAATTTGTCATCTACTGAGCTTTTTTTAAGCTAATTTTTGTTTAGCTATAACACATTAGCAATATGCTTAGTGTTTTAACTTAAACAATCTTCCAGTTTTCTATGCTAATTTGTTTTTTAATTTGACACTACGATGCATTGATAGTTGTTTTTACTAATTCTTTTTTTGAAGCTAAATTAGTTAAACTTAGGCATTAAACTTTTTCATATCAGCAATATACTTGCTGTTTTGGCTAATTAGGACATTCTTCCTTTCCTTTTCTTTTTTTGTGCTAATTTAGCATTTAACCATCGTATTTGCATTATGCTATCTTATTTAGCTAATCTGGCACTTATTGCATTTTTTGTAGCTAATTTGGCATTCAACAATTTTATTATAATTGTTCTTTTTTAATATTTTTTGCTATTGTAGATATTTTTTAGTTGTTATGTTAATTTGGCATTCAAATTCCCTCCAATCACCTTTTGATTTATTTCAAAGCATAGGATTTTTAGTTACTCATCCCATTCATCTTCTAAGCCGTTTTGTCCCTTTCAGGTGTGATGGGGCTGCTGGACCCTATCCCGGACACTTGAGGGCGAAGGAAGGGGACATCCTGGACAGGTTGCTAGTCTTTTGCAGGGCCAAACTTACATCTCTTCAATTCTGATTTTTCTGACAAACTGACATCAATTTGTGGGCCTCCTTTTGATTAAACGGTTACGCAACCAGTAGCTGACTAACCTTGGACACAATCCTCTAGGGGAGGGTGACCATAGCTTTCCTGACCTCGACCTACAGGGTTCTATATTGTCCCTCCCCCTTTGACTCTTTCTTCTAGAGAAACTCTGAATGTGTTAGCTCTGTAGGCCTGATCCCAGAGGGGCACCACTCATAATGCAATCTTTTTGCATAAATAGGTTGTATTATGTGACCCATAAAACACACTGAAAAGAGGAGTGCACTTTGAGGACAAAAATCAATGAAAAAAAAGAAGAAGCAGATGCCGGTCCTGAGTAATATGGTTGTGTCATAGCCATGACCTCACACAGGAAAGAAAGAGGGATGACAGCATGGGAAGTGGAACCTGATGGGAATGCATTAGAAAGAGAGATGAAGGTCATTACTGGAGCAACTGCCCCATGATTTCAATATGTCCTCAAGAAAACACATTTGAATAGTTGAAGCAGGAAGGTGTATTCTCTGTACTGATTTCATGTAAAAAGGTTCAATTCTATATGAAAATTCATGTTTAGACCAAAAGACATGCACCTTTCAGTATTTGATCTGCATTTTGAATTACTGGCAATAAAGATCTTTAAGACCCACTCTGATTAAAATTGGGTTTGTGGTGTTTTGAACATTTTCCTTGGCATTTTCTGATGATGAAGGACATAGCATTCCTGACTTTTTTTTTGAATTATTTTTTAATCAGGAGCAGGCGCAGAAATGCCATTTGAAAAAGATAATATTTTTGTTAAATAGGAAATACATAGGGTGGGTCATAAGTTTGGGTCCAAATTTCATTTGCTTGCTTTTAGTGCTTTTTAGTTTTTCAAGCCAATTTGACCAAAACTGCTTCTTTTTTTTTAGCAACATGCTAGTTGTTTTAATAAAATTTCTACCATGTTCCCTGTAGCAAGGCCAAGTGGGCCCCATGTGGTTTAAAAGAGGGCATAAAATGTGTCCCCCAAATGGATTTGTCCGCAGTTTCTGTGTTTGCCCACATTGGCCTAAGTGGGCTAGCTCCCTACACTAGTCAGCCGCCTGGTGGACAGCGTAGCGAGAAACTGTGGGTAACGCAGGTGGGACCCGGATTTTCTGCCCACTTATAAATCACACGGGGCCCACTTGGCCCTGCTTGCCGGGTTTCATGCTAATTTAGCATTTAGTAATTGTATTTGAATTATGTTAGCTTATTTAGCTAATTTGACTACAAGTCATTCAATTTGGCATTTAACAATTATTTTAGCAATATGTTCAATTCAATTCAATTCAGTTTTATTTGTATAGCCCAAATTCACAACAACAGTCGTCTCGATGTTAGCTTTTAACATGTTCTTGTGGCATTTGTCTGATGATGGAGGACATGTATTAAAATTGAATTTCTGAGTATTTCTTTATTCAAGTCGTTGTGAATGAGGAGCTGATAAAAGAAGATTACATTTTGAAACAGCAGCTCATCTGCGACATAGGGGACATGCTTATGGAAGCGATTCTGTAGCATAATCAAAAATAAAAGTCAAAACCAGAAATGCTTTTTCATTTTCATTATGTAGCTGCATTTTTTGACGAACCGCTACGTAGTCCATAGAAACTGTGTAAAATCATCAGAAGTTCAGAACCATCACAAAGCCCCTTTCTCTACGCTAACACAAAAGCTACACTGCTCTAGCATGTCTGTCTGTTAACGGCGGACCACATGAGAGAAAAGCAGTGGCGTCATCGCCCCGCCTCCCCGCTGGAAATGCTTATTCGAATTGAATATTGAAACAATGTTCACAGGGTGGATGTTAAAATGAAAATACAATCCCCTCTTTGCATTTTCATTTTAATTATGACTAGGAATAAAGTGGTTTTTAAGTAGAAATGAAAAAGCATTTTGAAGTATTGATTTCTCATTTTAATTTTGAGTCCTTTGACTCAAGGATTTCTGGTTTTTGACTTTTATTTGTAATTATGCTACAGAGTCGCTTCCATCCATGCTGGGCGGGCCACAGGCTCCCAGCTCCACTTCATTCTGATCCATCCACTTGTAGACGACTAGATCCATGTATTATAATATATTTATAATATTGTTAGCCATTTTTTTGTTGCACCAGTAATGTCAGGAAAGTATAAGCCGAGAGCTCTCAGCAATGTGGTAAATATGGGGGCAGGGTTGCTGCGTGCCAACGATCCAACCCATAACCTGATGGGAAATTTCTCAGGAAATCCTGTCACTCTGCAGAAACTATGTCAAAAAAAAATACTCTTTTTGGCCAAAAACAGCATAATCATAATTAAAAGACCACTGAGAAGATTTTTAAATTGGATTGAGTCTATAATTCATTAAAACTAGCATGGAGGTGTTTCCAATGCACTTACTAAAAAGAGAAAGTCAGATCTGAACTCTCACATAGGACATCAAATTACCCTCACAAATATGACTTTGGAAAGGTCATTTTTGGATAAATCTTCTGCCATCAGTGGGACACCCCGCACAATCTTTATCTTTTGTAGAGCCCTCTTCCTGCAGTAAAGCCGCAAGCCTTCAGGGCTGCTGCAATCTCCCCATCAGACAGCAGTCTGTCTTTGCCCTCGCGACTGCGCTTGCGGCTGCAACAGCTGGAGATGGGACAAAATGCAAGAACAACAACCTCTGTGTTCTCAGAGAGGACACACACAGGTGTGTTGATATCGACAGCCACTCAGGCTTCCTCCTGCCTCTTGCTGATAGGAAGTAATGAATGTAGTTGCTGCCGGAGGACAGGAATAAAAAAAACCAGGTTCATCCAAAAGTGACTCTTCATAATTATCTATCTTTGGAAAGGTCTAGCACCGTCTTGGCATTTCTTTTACTCTGTATGAACCCTGCAGTCTGTTAAAAACCTTGTTATTCCTTTTGAGCAATGATCTCCCTGACAATGAGCCAATATAATGTCCATTAAATCTGGCAGCCCAAACTAGGATGCCTCTTGAAGAGACATATGTGTGTTGGTCCTTTTGTCATGGTAATGAAGAAAGCCAATATTATGTCACTCGAGATCCCCCACCCAATCTGCCAAGCCCTGGAAAGGCAAAAAGACATTAGCAATCCAATACAGCACTGCTGGTGCCTCTCCATTCACTTTCACCTGCTTTGGTTTTCCAGAGACTGGAAGTAAAATGGAATTGTGGCCTTTCAACAAATCAACAAAAGAAAATGCTTTTTGAACAGCATTGAACAGCATTTTTTAAAATTTAGAAGTCAAGTTAATTTTTTTCTATTTCTAAGGCAGTAAACTTTAGGTACTTCATCGAGTTCTTTTATTGTCTAATACTGGTCTCTTGCCCAAACGTTCATTGGTCTGGACTTAATGGAATGATAGAAATCAAATTAGCTTTGGCAAATTGTTGCAGTAATTTGACAAAAATCACATTTTTATTTCATGAAACAATGCTATTTACACTCCTTGGAGTGCCACATCAACACAATGGTCCTCACCTTCATATGACTGGAATTTAGCATGAAGACGGAAATGACTTAACAATGACTCCAATTAAATCCAGATTTACACGAAGTGTGCATTCAGTCTTTATTCCGAAAGATCCCAGTCAAGATAGCAGCTGCTTATCACACACTTTACATGTTGTTTTCTGTGGCTCTGCACTTATAGGTGAGCAAGCGTGTGAGGATATACTGATGCTTGAATAAGTCTTCAACAACGGATAAACAGTCACTGGTAAAAAAAAAAAGAAAGCCAAAGCTAAATCCTGCTTTGTAGTCAGTGCACAAAACAAAATCGAAATAACAATAATGCTGTAAAGCAACAAAATTACATTTCACCTCTTCTACACACACACACTTCTGTTTTAGCACAAACACAGTTACTTCTTTTTATGAATGGAAAACAGATGGAAAAACTGCACAACGGAAACAAACCACAAGAGGGCAGCAGAGAGCAAGGAGCCAGGGGATGACAGGTTAAAGGTCAGGAGAGACAATGAGGACAAGTCAAATATGATTACACCAGAGAAAGAAAAACAGTTCCACACTGACAGCATGCTCCTTCCAGCACTTTTCAAAGCTTTCCAGCCTGTCACAGATTCATGACATGTCTGTTTACCAGATACAACCTGATCATCCATGAAAACACTCTGGGTTTCTCCCTCTGCCTCCGCTGCTCCCACTGCATTATGCATTCCCTCTGCATTACAGGTGTCCACAACATGTTATGCGTGTTTGTAGCCAACTGGGCCATCCAGCTGGATGTTTGGGATGCGCATGAGCCACTTACTCTTCTCTAAGACTTTACTAATCCCCCAGATAACCACGGACTTACTCTGTCAGTTCCTAACAGCATTAGGATCGGCTTTCATTGTATTTGTTGACATGGTTCACCTAGTTTTTACAATCACTGGGCTTTTATTTCTCTGATTTATGTTATTCTTTTTATTTTATTTTTTCCTATTCTGGTTTTGATTCCCCCACAGGTGGGTCTGGATGCTAGGAAACTCATTATGACCTCATCACTACCCGAGACAAGCGCCCAACCTGTGTGAACACCATATGACAAAAGCGCCTGTAACAACCATACTGAGAGCTTGGTGCCAAATGTTGAAGCAGGTCTTTTCTTTCCCAGCTCTATTCCGATATGTGAAAGACTTGGTGACATAATTCCAGCCGGACACAAACCGCAATTATTAATATCTCCTCTATGATGGATTATTTTGGGCAAACACTGAGCCCACAGAGAGCGGGTAATTGTCAGGTGCGGAAATAAATGGAAAAAACCCATATGTGACACAGCTGCCTCTCTCACCTACTTTGCAACACGTGCTGTATATGTTTCGTTATGACCCATTGCCCCCAGGAGGCTATGGCTGTGTACAGCTAGGCGAACTACCACCTGAATATTTCATGGGGAGCACCTGCGTGCAGCGTACAGGTTGCCCATTTTCCAGCCACAAACCTTTCATTATCCACCCCGTGAAAGGCATGACTGAGCCTTAAACTCCAGAAGATCCTGGGGTTGGTTTAGCAAACCAGTGGTCACCAACTTCATCAAATTCTCCCTGTTTAACCCATAGAACAACTCAGATCCCTTAAATATAGATGACTACTGTCATCTTGTTTTATAAAAGCTGTTCAGTCCGGTCTTTAGCATTTACCTTTTCTTTCTGAAGATTTCTGTAATGCTAACAGCTTGACAAATGAACATTTATAAACCCTTTTCTGTTTTTTTGATAGATTTTACAAGAAAAGTATGAAAGAAATTGTAAAATTTGACTTAAATAATCCATACTAAATATTTGTTCATTAATAAAATGTAATCAGAGCCATTTAAAAATAGCAATTAATGAAAGTAAACAAGATGCAAGCAGCACATCAGTGCACCACAGGAAATGGGGCTCCAAGCTCAGGGGAGTGTCCTGAGATTTTGGGGGTCCCGGAAATATTCACAAGGACTGCTGCTCGCATGTGGGCCCTGACTTGTATCGGAATTGCAATCTGCATATAATTCAAGGTCAACTTTGCTAACGCTGCAGGAAGGTCAAGGTTAACCCAGCAGTGGGTAAAACTGCTGCTTCATCAGCACCACAGAGATGTGGAGCAGAAAAGAGCAGGAGGACAGACAAACGCTGTGGAATGTAGGTTAGAGAAAACATGATTTGAAAAAAATGTCGCAACAGCTATCTGGAGCCCACATCAGAAGTGACTGCCTGCCCTCCAGTTTTCTATTTTTGCAAGAAGCTGGATCATAGCGATTGGTCTGCAAATGGCACCTCTGTGATTCATGCTTACGGACTGGACAGGTTGGCAGGCGTACATGCTGGCTCACTAATCCAGACACACAAACAGAAGGAGCTTCGTTCCCTCACAGCCTTACATGGTGTTAGAGCGATGCCTCTTGCAGTTGCAGTCCCTGCGTGGGGTTGCTAAGAGCAGTGAATATTCCACAAACAGCCAAACAGTAACCCTGATATGCTGCTGCCCTGAACGGCAGACATGCAGCCTGCTCTGAGTCCTCTCAGGAACTTGCTGGATTTGGCTGTGATTTTGATGATGCTGCACTTCTGTTTTCAGACACAGAATCAATCAACTTTTCACAGATATAATCAATGAGGAACTTCTTAGTTTTTTACTAAAATGGATTTTTGTAAAGCGTAAAATTGAGAGGTGAAACACAGCCCAGCAGCTGGATGAAGGGCACCCATTCACAATCTGACCTGTGGGCTTCTGCCAGTTTGCGGCTCTGCTGCCTTGCTCCTCTGGGGTTGTGAGGTCGAGTGCTGGCCCAGTGAGGGGATGTGGGTCTTCAGGGAAGCTGGAGGCAAAGCGAGAACTTGATGCTTGACTGGAGCCTGAGGAATGGGCCGCGGCATGTGTGCACTGAAAGCAGGTTTAGGGAGTCCTGACTTCATCTTTGAGGCCACCAGGATGGCTGGCATTTTCTTGGCAGCTGCCAAATGAACATGCGCCCTCCACCTTGTCAATCTGTTCACTTCGATTTCAACAGGTTTAATAAATCAGAGGGTTTTGCAAGTGTGGAAAAAGTCCACCTGATCAGTCAGTTGACTAAAGTAATGGGTCCAAATGATCAGCAGCTGGATTTCAAAAGGGAACTGAGCTAAGCATGCAATGAATTTCCCCCTTTCCTTTCACAAAGAAGCTTGTGGAGGGAAAATAAAACAACATCCGGAAAGTCATTTTAAAAATCAAACAGAGATCCACAATCAACATTCCACTTCAAACTTGCTGTAATCCCTAGTTGCCTGGTAGTAGGGTTCACTTGGTTCCAGTTTAGTCAGAACCACTGAAAGGATTCTGCAGATCGCAGACGAGTTCCTCCTCTTCCAAGCTACCACCCCGCTGCTTCAGGAGGAAAGCTTCATCAAGGAGAGAGCCTGGGAGGAACAGCTGTGAAGGAGAAAAGAGAGGAAAAGCAGGCAACGCAGCGACGCTTCGCTCACTTGGAATACCCTGCTCAGCCTGACTACTCAATACAAACACCTGCACTCCGCTCCTCACTGCCTCCCTCTCCGTGAAATTCGCGGTTGGCAGGTGTAACCGTCAAAACGACATATGTGGAGAAAGGCTCAACACACACACATCAGTGTGCTCCTCCAACTCGCGATCACCCAGCTTCCATTCTCTCACTGGCTTTCCTTACAAATGTCACATTTACTTTCACGTTGTTTACAACGGATTAAAAGCATTACTCATATTTTCCAGCTCCATTTTGGTGGATGTTACAATGATTTCAATGAACTATTAGCAATGTGTGTGGGGGAAAACTTCAGATGACTAATAAAATATCAAAGTATCCTCATCAGTACCTTTTATTGGAAAAAATAAAGACTTTTCTATTATTGGATGGCATACCAGATATTTGGGGTTTTACACTGTTCAAAATAGACTTGCATGTCATTGCAATGCTAAACTTGATCCTTCCTTTGAGTTTGAAAAAGTAGTGTTAGCCCTTGTTCTATCTTATGGGGTCCAAATGACCCCACCCTAACATTGACGTGTTATCCCTACCATGACAAAGGTGGATAGGATTGAGAGGATTTCATGTACCCGTATTTTCTGGACTATAAGTTGCTCCGGTGTAAGTCGCACCAGCCCAAAAATGCATTATAAAGTGAAAAAACACAGATAAATCGCTGGACTATTAGTGCATTTTTGGCCAGGAAATTTATTTGAGCAAAATCTGAGACCAATAAACTAATAAGTTCCACAACCTCATATGACACAATCATAGCTGTTTATCTCATAATTTCACAGTAATTCTTTCTCATACTTATTTATTTATTCTTTTCATGAAGCATCATTGGCCAACTATTACTCTGTTTTCATCCTGTATTTGTAGAAGATGTAGTCATTTTGTGCATTTCTGAATCTATAGAAATCATTGGAGAAAATAGAATATTATGTTATTAGCCTTCAAGATCTTATTGTAAGGTTGCGCTGATTCTCTGAAAGTCACCAACATACTCTTAACACTTAACATACCTCATACATCAAATTGACCCGAACATCATCCCTGTTCCTCAAAATGAATTTATAACAGGAGAGTTAACAATGTATTTATTTCAAATTTAGCAGTTCCTAATATAAGTCGCTACCCGAGTATAAGTCGCACCCCTTGCCAAACCTTATGAAAAAGGCGACTTATAGTCGAAAATACGGTAATCCATGGACACCAGTGAAGATCAATAATCATTGTGGGGTAATCTGGACACAAGATAGCACAAGGGTTAGTATGTCCTTAGCTATTACATTTATTTAGCTAATATGATAAAAAAAAAATTTTTTTACATTCGTTGACACTCGGAAGGGAATTACCATATTTTCTGCACTGTAAGGAAAAATCGAGATATTAGGACGTACCTTCAATGAATAGTCAATGCTGTAACTCATGTCATAAATAAAGAACCAAACTTTAACCTTGAGACCCGAGCTCTTGTTTGATATGAGCCAAGAGTCAGAGATAATACTGTCGGTCAGTCTGGAGCGTTTTCCTAACTGCTACTGTTAACCAGGTTAGAGATTGCTAGCTCCCGTTGGAATGCGTTAGCCTTTATTGAAGCGTGGCTTCATGAAGCGTTAGCCACCTTAAAAGCGATAACCGCGTTCGAGCACTAGCCAGGATAGAAGAGTTGGTCATGTTAGAAGCATTAGTTATATTGAAAGCATTAACTTAGGTTGTTGTAAGCCTTATCCAGAAGCGTTAGCAACGTTAGCTACGTTAGAAGCTTAAGTCATGTCTGAAGCGTTAGTCAAGTTAGAAACGTGAGCCACATTAAAAGCGCTATCCATATTAGAGGCGCTAGCCATGTTAGAAGCCTCAGCCATATCAGAAGCGTTAGCAGGGTTAGAAGCATTAGCCCCATTAAAAACTTTAGCCATATAAGAAGTGTTAGCCATGTTCTAAGCGGCTACCTTTTTGTTAGCCTTATCCACGTTAGAATAGTTAGTAATGTTCGAAGCATTAGAAACTTTAGGCATGCTAGAAGCGTTAGTAATGTTAGAGGCGTTAGTCACATTAGAAGCGTTAGCCAGGTTAGAAGCGTTAGCCACATTAGAAACATAGCAACATCCAGAAGCCCATAGCAGCGCTAGAAGCATTAGCGTAGCATTAACGTGTTAGCCATGATGAAAGAGTTAGTTGCGTTAGAAGCCCTAGCCACATTAAAAAAATTAGCCACGTTGGAAGTGTTACTTAACACAAAAGCTCTAGCCGCATTAGAGGTGTTAGGAGCGTTAAAAGCTCTAGCTACGTTAGAGGCGTACAACCACTGGAGCGTTCAGTGGCGTTAACCATGTTAAACATTGAAACTATAGCCACATCGAAAGCCTTAGCAGCGTTAGAAGCGCTAGCCATGTTAAAAGTCTTAGCCGCATTAAAAGCGTCTATGGATTACATGAAATACTCTTCACCTTTATCCACTTTTGTCATGGTAGGGATTACACGTCAATGTAAGGATTGGGTCATCTGGACCCCATAGGATACCACAAGGGATAGACCATTCATTGAAAGTCGCATGCTTGAACGGGAGTCCATGCACCCGATGTGTTGGTATCTTCAATCCCAACGTTGTTTCCTTGTTTGCAACAGGTAAAAAAAAACAGACTGTTACCGCTAGAAAAAATGTTACTGTGAATACACTAACCATCAACTGATTATAAGGTATCCTGTCATTAAAAAGAAAGGCATTTTAGTGTGCCTTAAAGTATTGAAAAACAATAATCTTAAAACGTGGATCTGCAATAAATTCAGCGCACTAACACTGGGATCTTTATAATTTAGTATTGGCTATTGAACTGACCACATGCACAGAACGTTAAAGCTGTAGTTATGTGTCTGTCCTAATTACAGTGCGCATCAAGTTCATTACCACTACCTGGGTTGGAGTCATAAAACGACACAGTGTGGTGTCAGAGGTTGTTGTTTTTACCAGTGAGAAGACAAAACAGTTTCCTGTCCCAAAGAAGAGAGAGCAATAAAAACCCATTTATTTCAACATGCAGATTGCCTCTCAGATTTGGCAGGTTTTGGTAAATCTCTACAAGTAACAGATTTTGTTTCACCTCAAAAGGAAAAAATGTCACATTTCGTCTTTTGCTCAATTCCATTTTTCTTTGGGCTGTTCATGTGAGAAGGGCGCGCCCTTTGCAGGCTCCTTGCATACCCCAGCCTGACAGTCACAAATGGGAAATAAACAAGCGGCGGATACAGGGCCATTGCTCGCACCTTACTAACGACTCAGAGTGTGGCATGAGGACACAGTATGACAGCATCACCTGTAAGTGCATTTAACTTCCATTAGCCTTACGATTACTTAACAATATACTAACCACATGCATGACAATGGTACATTCCATTTTCATGACGTCCCTTAAGATGGATAAGCAAAACACACCTGTGCTCCCTTAAGATACGGCCGCTCCTCTCCACGACCCTCTACAGACCCGGACAACCCAAAAAACTGCAACACCCATACGGATGCATGTGATTAAGCTTGTTATCAGTGCAACTAATGCCAAGAACAAAAAACAGTACTTTTACTTCTTCCAAAGAAGAATTCTAAAGACAAAACCTCCTCTGGTTATTTTCTTTTAAGCTTTGTCTTCTTAAAAAAGGCAGCAAGTGCATTTCCAGACTCAACTACGGACTCAAAAAAATGCACGTCTTAAAACTGGACTCACTTAGAGCATTTAGAGTTTTACATTAAAGAGATAATATAATCTTTTTTATTTGAGGGAGAAGAAGACCACACAAGACACCTTTAGAGGAAGATTGTGTGTGTGACTGAGTGAATGGGTCTGTGACTGCTCGCCTTGTCCTTGTAGGAAGAAAGGCGCTATATAAGTATACGTCATTTACCATTTAGAGGAAGATTAACCTTCCTGAAAATGGTATTAGTAAATTAATCCTAATCCTGTTATGTTTTTCCTTAAATGATGTAAATGTTTGTATCGGATTATGGTTTGAATCCATTTGGTGTGGTGCATTTGTACCGGTTGCAATATAATGGAGACTATTGTGATACATTGGCTGTAGCAGTAATAACTGCTGGAATTGCTTTCAAAGTGTTTTCATGTTGCTTCTTTTGCAGTCCTTAAGTTAACCTGTATGCAGCAATGCCAAACCATTTTTTGATCAACTAACCCATCCACTACGTAATGCACACACAATCATATTTAAACCATTCCAAGGTACTAAGGTCTTTTTCTTCTGGACCTAAACATTACTGATGTGATGACAGCTGCTCGTTGCTGATCATAGATATATAGTTTACTCAGCTACATACCCTGTCATTGTTGACGAGTGAAAAGCTCAGGGGCCTCCCTAAATTGAAACACTGACATCCTGAAAACACAACACAGTGTTCTTTGAAATACGGAGGAAAATGCAGTGGCTCCACCCAGCTTACCTCAGATGTCTCTCTCGTGGAAAATGGAAAGAGAAAGAAAAAATAATGCACAGCATAACAAGGGAAACTTCCATTATTTTCTTTCCTCTATGATGTTAAACATATGTCCGACCTCATGGATCACACCATAGCACTTCACAGTGGAGGGGGGAAAAAACAGGCAAACGTGATTTATGTTGAAACTTTGAAGATACCTGATGAGAGTCAGTGAGAATCTAATAACCAGAGCTGGTTTTGGCAGTAAATGGGCGGTGATGACCTTAGTATAGCCTAGGACTACTACGGTACTCTGCTGTATGTTTATCCTCCATTTCTCCCCCAGAGAATAATAAACATTCTGTGGGGGTAGATAGATAGTGGAGTGTTTCAAGAGAGCTCTCTGGGCTGTGGGCAGCAGTTCATGTCAGCTTCAGTTATATAGGGACTCCATAGGTGCTGTGTTAAATTATCAATGGCTCCAGAATGTGGTTTGACTGCAGATTTACACCGAAGCCAGCTGTTACTAGTAGGGCTATGTTGTTCCATACTTCTCAAGTACAGTGTTTTCACGGAATTCATGAGAGACTTATGCGAGGATTATACCAAAAACCCATGTTGGAATCATTTGGGGGGGGGGGGGTTGGGTTGTAATGAAACCATGTGGCAGTGGCAATGTCCAAAGCTCCCCTCCATTACTCTAACTATAAAAAAAAACTTATGATTGCAGGACTATCACATTGTTCTGGATTATAAAGCTATTTGAACACTTTTGGAAGTTTTTTTTAGCGGCAAATACAGCGTGACTGATTTCATGAAGTAAGCATTTAATAAGAGTTTTACAAAGACTATTTATGGATCCACTGATTTTTGATGATGAAAACTTGGTTTATAAAAATAATAATAATACATTATGGTCTATGTTTGCCAGAAGTAAGACAGGACAGGTCAAGACAAGACTTTATTCATTCCACAATGGAGAAATTATTTTGTCTGCCACAGCAAAGTGACATCCAAAAAGACAAAATGATATTGAAGCAAAGAATAGCGAGCATCCATGTACACTGGTTTTGTCACAGAGACTTTTGGGAAATTTCTAGGGCACTAAATTTTGGAAATGTGGATTCAGACAGCTAGACAAACTGGCGATAGATAGATAGTGATAAGACAGTGAACTAAGTACCGGTAGTGAGTAGTGAAGGAATTCTGGCACAACCAATGACCTTGAAAAATATTTGAGCTTTTTTTTTAAATAAGGGAAAAAAAGAAAAGCACCTCTGCAGAGATGGTGTATCCTCCAAGGAAATGCTGTCATGCAATAGCAGCATTTCTAAATGACACTGCACTGCAAGATGCATCTATCCTGACACTCCACAACTCATGAAAATAGGCTCTATTGTGGAAAAGCTTTTTTACACTTTGATGGCTTTGTCTAAATAGAGCCTTCGGTTCTAATGACAGACTTTTTAACTAATTGTTTTACTTTATTATAGTTACAGCAGAAAGGTAGCCCTGTTCAGTACTGTCATTCAGCTAACCACTTTATATTTTAGCATAGTGTAAGCTCTGCTAAAAGAAGATTCGGAGTCAGACCTGGGACGACAACCATCAACCCTGTAGTGACACTGGTACCTCACAGAGGGAATGGCATGCTGCGAGTACCCCCTAGTTCTTTTTTGAGTCAGCATTTTGAATATGGCACTAAAGAAGCATATTTAACAGCCATAAGTATGTTTTACTCATCACTTTTGTTTGTACTTGGAGAAATTATGTAATGTTGTTTAAGACATCAGAGCTAAGCAAAATCACTAACTGTAGAACCTAACATTTTAATTTGATGCATGGTGCTCGGTAATAAAAATGTGACTGTAATAGGTGGAGTAATCACAATGAAAAACAAATTATTTTTGGAGACAAAATAAATAGAAAAAAGAGAGTAACAAATTACACTTGGAACAACATTTGGGCTTAAATTTAGCTGATGCTAACGTACATAGCCTAGCATAAGTGTTGCATGCGGTCAACAACATACTGTCTGTGTCCTTAAAAAGCATGCTGGTTCTTCTTTTCAGTCTGTTCCAATTCTGTTTTTAGGTTGAATCACTAACTCCCCATAAAACTAGTCCCACACTCCTTACATTAACTGCCTTATGGAAATTGAAAACTAAGAATTACCCAAGTGGACACACGCTACATTTGTGACTATTTTTTGCCAAATGTTTAAAGATACTTGAAATCACAGGGACTACAAAAGGTGAGGTGATTAACAATGAGAACCTCTGAAACAGCTTAGTGATGTTGGGAAAATGTCAGGGTTGTTGCATGAAGATTGTGGCCTAGATGCTTAGCTTAAAGAGGATATTAAAGTTAACTCAGTATGAAAACACCATTGTAACCTAGATGCTTTCTCTAGAGCTTCATATAACCTTTAAAATTTGCTCCCAAAAAGCTGAAAATAGACATAATTCTTTTAGATAGTTCAGTTACAACTATCAGGTTTTAGGTTAAAGACCCACTCAAATGAAAATGATGTTTTTGGTGTTTTTAACATGTTCTTGTAGCATTTTTCTCTCAATGGAAGATAGTTATGAAGAAAATTAAATTGCAATTTCTGGGTATTTCTTTATTCAATTCATGGTAAATCAGGAGCAGATGGGGAAAAACACAGTCTCAAATACCTTTTAGTTGTTAAAAACTACAATCGGCAGTCCATAAGCTCCCTGCTCCACTCTATTTTGATTCATCCACTTGCAGACAAATAGAATGTACATCTTTGTTTTCCTTGTCTCTAAAGACTTACTCTGCACCAACAGTCCCCACGCAACTCAGAAGTGAATTTCTAGTGACTAAGTTGACTCCCTCTATCTTACCTGTAATGAAGTTTGGTGGAATAATTACAATTTTCATTACATCCATTATACTTATTTCTCCACAGAGGGAAGATAGTTTTCATAAATCCCATTCCCCGTGCTTAGATTAATACTATATTGGATTAATATTTATATACTAAAAATATTGCGATTTTCTATTATTGTTACTATTATTGCATATAAGTTCCATGGTGCATGCAACCTACTATTAACATGTTTTAATAACAATTACATGCTAGTAGGCAGCTAGGAGTTTGAAGCTAGGGAAAGTATGCTGCACTGCAGTTGCATTGTCATCTACTTTCCCTGCCCTCTATTATTGATCATTTATTTAACATTTCATTCTCCAAGCTTGTTTGGTGCTGTGCGATTCGTGTGTTGTCCCTTTTTCCCACTTCCTCCGGGGGGAGCAGGAATGATTCCAAATGCCAGTAGGCTCGTCTGTGCTCCTGTACTTGGCTGTGGAGCTCGCCTCTGGCTTGTCTGTGCTCCTGCTCCTTTACTTGGCTTTGAGCCTCTGGCTCATCTCGGCTTCTGTACTTAACCGTAGACCTAGCCGCTGGCTCGTCTCGCGCCCCCCAGCTGTCCCCCAACTCCATCTGGATGAAGTCCATGTGCTACTCTATTCAAAAATATAGTTGTAGAGTTAGATAAGCTAATTCTCTCTAAGAGTTCCGTTACATCGCCTGTCTGTCCTGGGAGAGGACCACTCTTCATGTAGGGACCCTGAGGGTTTCTTCTTTTTTCTAAATTCTTTTGGTTTTTTGAGTGTTTCTTCTGAATAAGGAAGGTCTAAGGGCAGGAATGACCAGTTTAGCTTAGTCTGTTTAGTTTAGCACTTATATATTATAATGTATGATTGATTTCATGTTCTTATACAATTACCGGTATAAATCCCATTGAGAAGACTATTGGGCCATATAAATAAATTGGAATGGATGAATCTTATGGTCTACTTTCAACAGAACCAGTCCTATTGTACAGAGCCCATGACCTGACATGGGTATAAAAATAAAAATAAATTAGTTCCCACAAAATAGTGCATATAAATAGTGGCATCGTGAGCTCAGGTGGGTTAAGCTATGGTGGGGCGCGGAGCTTCGTTAAAGCTACATATGCTGGCTGGCGGGGCAGACAGAAACTTGATCTTGAAGAATGGAAGAGTCAGCTGGGCGTCCTAAATCATATATATCTTGCTCATGATTTTCATGTTTCATCAGACTATAATGAAAAAAGATTCTTTTTTTTATCCCTCTTGAACAATAATGGAACAGCGAGCCATCAAACTGGGTCAGCAGGAACACAGAAGTAGCAACCGGAAGGAAATATGACGGAAGCGGCTTTACTAGCGGGGGAGTAGGCTTTCACCCGTGCTAGGAGAAGACTCTGAATCTCCTTGAACCCAGACATGCAGACGTGATTACCTATGCTTTTGTGGAGGTTTAATCATCAATCCAATCTCCTGAACGTCCTCCATGTCTTCCATACATTATATAAGATAAATACAGACCTCCAGAAGGGCTCTGAATATATCTGCTGTAATCACTGTTTACATCCATCGCCATGTTTTTGAATGACTCATCAGCGTGGTGGTTTTGTACATATTTTGCAAAGTGAAATCTAACAAAGTAGATGAGAAGATTTGCTTCACTTTCCACAAAATCTGGGCTGGCCAGAAAAAGACTATACCGACAAGTAACTACTTCTAATTCATGCGAAAAAAAGTCAGCTTTTAGGATTTTCACCACGGTATAAAAACACTTTATTTAGATGATTTAATTATTCTGTGGTAACAAATTACTGTTTTCTGGTGATGAAATCCTAACTTCATAATTTTCAGGTCATGAGCTCCATAGTGATGCAAAACACACACAGACATCCCCCACAGATATATATATATATATATATATATATATATATATATATATATATATATATATATATATATATATATATATATATATATATATATATATATTTTTATTTAAACATTAGTTAACATAAAGCCTCGTCTACCATAAGGCTACGAGTCATACTTCATGCACGTCAGTAGAAGAGTTTCTAAATGAGCAATTTTCTCGCTATAATAAGCAAGCTTTCAGGTCCAATTAGAACAAAATATACTGGCTTACCCATATTTATATCTACTTTGAAACAGGTATGTTACTAAATTTGTCCTGCTCTGGGTCTGTGTTAGAAACACATTCAAATAATGCTACATGCACACACCTAGTCATTTATAAAGTGTTCTTCTTATGCACATAAGAAAACTCTTGGTTTTCACCAGAGGTATAATAAGTATTTAAGAGAACACAAAAATCTCCATAAACAAATCCATTCTGCAACCCAGGCAGACAACAGTTTATTATTCTGCCTATATCAAGATTTGCTCCCTTTATCTGCCCCAGCATCTTCACTGGTGTCCTCACCCCCACTGACCATGCCAAACACATGCTTGAAATTAGAATGCAGTCGGTTAACAGATCTTCTCCAGCTCTATCTGCATCCAAACAACTAGCTGTGACCAGATTTGAGACTGAATAAAAACAAATATTCGTGACAAACACAAGGGTATTTTCCCTCTTTTCCAGAAGCCAATCAACAGAGAACAAGAAGGCTCTTGGCTGCAAGAGCTGTGCTAAAACGCAGCAGCATCTTGACATTTTTCTGTGGATTCAGAGTTTTCCATCTTGACCTACACACCACTTTCTCACATCCACACACGCATTAAGACATGGGCAGACATCTCTTCATAATGAACAGTGCTTGATTCTAGAAGGCACAGATTGTGCAGTCCATGCTCCCCAGGAAACTCTGGCATGGCTGAAAAACAACACTGCAAACCAGCACACACTGTCAGGACAGAAACCACGCGCAACAACAAATAAACGCACCTGTAAATAATAAAGGTCTAAATTATCTCAGGGGGATCAACTGAGCTGCTGAGGAGTCACAGAAAGTCCTGTTAGCTGAAATCATGATGACATACCAATCTAATACAACAACAGGTCCAAATGAAATCAAAGAAGCAAAACATGAGTGTGTGTAAGATAAAACTGCTTTGAAAAAATATAGTTAAGTTAGGACTCCCCCATTTTCAAACAGTTCTGAGGTCAAATCCGGGTTTTTTCAGACTGAAAAAATGCCTTTATTCCGGACTGAGTTTGCTTCATTTGTTTTGGATCGAGTCCCAAACCTTGCGTTTGGTCTGTATTCAGACTGCCGTCAAGCGGACAATTCTAGTCCGGACCAAAGCTTGTAAATAAAATCACGTGCGTAACAAGACACAAAAAAGCATGTAAGAAGGGTTTTTAGTGGTGTTAAAATAAACGTTCTAACAAATAAACAGTTAAACCCTTCTTTTTCTGTCTAATAAAACGACAATCATTGCTTTACATTTGTCCGCGATTCACCGGATCCTTCATTCCTAATTTGTTTACATCATGTGACGACTGGCTACGGTGGCCATTTTGGTCCAGTTGTTCGGCTCAGAGAACAGATTGTATTAAGACAAAGGAATTTCAGGGCGAACCAAAGCTCAGTCCTGCACCACTGTCCGTTGGGTGTATTCAGACTGAAAATGTGTTCCGGATTTTAGGGGGAAACAAACTCTGGTTCACCTGAAGCGAACCAAATGTGTCCAGTCTGAATACACCCACATAAGAAAATGTGGTGCATGAAATGATTAGGTGCCAAAAACTCTACACTGGCTTGTTTGAGTTTAACAGTTTTTCAAAATTGAAGGAAATGGTTCAGTGGTTGGTGTTTGATCGGTTGTTGACATTATCAAATTATTAAAAAATATTTTGACAAAGGATTAGGTATAATGCCCGTTGAGATGTCCACTGTCAGAAGTTAATGGACAACATGGAGGGCTGAACTGTTCGACGTAAAGTGGACGCAAAGTGCTTTCCCACTTTTACCACTTATATCAATTATAAAAACAATATCAATTAATAGTGCTTAAGTCTTGTTGTTTTTTATTTTTAAAACATATTTTACAAGATGCAGACTGTCTGACGCGCTATGTGACGAGTTGTCATGGAAGTGGCTACTGAGTGTGCACTGACCTCGATCTGCTGGAACTAACAGGACTCAGAGAGAAAGTTCATCTCTTACCGCTGGTTTTGGTCTAGATAATGAAGCAAAAGTTTGTTCCAAAGAAACAAAGTCCACAAGTAGTTCACTTTATCACTTTGATTCTAAAAGATATCCACCAATAACTGATTGAATGTGTATTAAATCTGTAAACTTTTTCTTTCTTTCTTTGATTAATAGTACATTTATTTGCAAGTGTGCTTTGAGTTTCTGTTGATCCAACTGGCAATAATATCAAACAGGTTTTGTGACTGGAAATTCTCTTTTAGGTGTCCATTATCATTTTTTAATGGACATCCTGCAGCCAACCAGAATCAAGTATTCACCCAGATAGTGGTATACACAAATGATTTGTAAGACACATTCAGCATTCTTGAACCTTGTTCCTCAAACTCAACTGGAAAGCTGAAGAGGAGCAGGCAGGTCTCATGTTCACCCGCCAGTCAGGATGTTTTTATTGGAGTGGACAAATATTTTTTTTTTAAAAAACGTATCCTTGCTTTCTCTAGTGCAACATATTCCATTCATCAGTTTTCTTAATCCACTTAGATCCCTTTGAGGCAACATTTGTCTGCTCCTATTTGAAGAAACAAATACTCAAATGCAATTGTAAGAATAATTTTCTTAATTTATGGCTCCTTTAGAAAAATGCCACATTAACATGTTAAAAACACCAGAAGCCCAGTTTTTATCAGAGGGGCTAATAAAAAATGAATAAAGTTCATAAAATCATTGCATATCAGCTTTTTTTCTGGCTACAGATTGTGCTCAGATTCTTTGGGCAACAATAGTAAAACTTCATGCTTAATGCCAAACTTCCAAAGTTTAGATTAACTAATTGCAACACATGCAAACAAGCAAATTATGAATGGACATTGTTAATTGACATTTAAACTCTAAAGTTAACATTTGCCCTGTACTCAAGAGTGAATCTCATGGCTCATGTGTTCAGTGAACTTTTTGGAAGCTCTGTCGTAGCTATTTGGACCACCCTGATGGACCACGATGACTTTTACTTAAAGACCCACTCCAATGAAAATGGAGCTTTGGTGTTTTAAACATGTTCTTGTGGCCTTTTTTTGATGATGGAGGACATATAGAAATACGATTAATCTTAAAATTGCATTTTTGGGTATTTCTTTATTCAAATCATTGTGAATCAGGAGCAGACGAAAAAATGCAACTTGAAAAAAAGCTTATTTGTGACGTAGAAAATACTCTGGGCAAGCAAAACGTCCCTGCTCTGCTCCATTCTGATGCATCGACTGGCAGACAAATAGATCTATGAATGTCTTTGTTTTTCTCGTTTGAGCTGACATCTGACAGCTGGATAATGTTAGGTTGGGGTTGTGAGGGACTGTAAGGTAGCGGGAGAGAGTGTAAATAAAGGGATGATGGGAAAAGAGGAAAGGCTTACTCAGTGCTAATGGTCTCATCTACAATTTGAACTTGTGCCACTCTGTAGAAACTATGTTGTAGATAATTACAGATTTTTGGGATATTGGCTAAAAACAGCATACATAGATAAATAGATGATTGAAGTGGGACTGTTAATCTAGTTTGGCTCAAGCGTCATGGTCCTTCCTGCTTTAGTGATCAGTGGAATTGGGGTTAACAAGCCGTAAACACGGTTCATGCTTCAAAATTAATGACAGAAGAACATTTTAAACTGTTTAATTTAGTTTTTTGGGCATGTCGAAATCCAAGTACAAAAGCAAAACAGCACAAATGACCTGTGCTTCTTTGCGCTGAGTAACATGACTTCAGTGGGGGGAACAGAAATGGCCTTCATAGATGCACTCAGGCGGAGAGAAAAGCTAGACAGAGGAGACAGCGGCACCCAAACAATGGTCCCCCTGCAGTAAGCCGGGCTGACATAAAGAAACCAGAGTGGAGCTTCCACACTATCCATCTACGCTCTCTGGCTTTTGTTACCTCATTAGGACCTTTCCTAGATAATCTCTGATCTTGTCAGGGACAATGATCCTTCTGGGGACCAGTGCAATCCTAATTAGATGCTAGGTTATTTCAGAAGCTAGCTATCGGGAAAAAGTTGTTATAAAACAGAAAACAGGGCTGTGAGATCCGTGAGTGAGAACTCAACAAAGGCTGTGAAACCTGAGGACAAAGACATTTGCTGCTTATAGAGGGCAAACATACAGAGAAATCTTATATCAGTTTTACATTTCCCATTATTTGACATGTGCTGCTGCCTCAGTGGATTTACCTGGCAAAGGAAAACAGTGGTTAATATTTTATGAATGGACTCGGGTGAAAGAAAGGGCAACATAGGGGAACAGCTCAAATCATTGCCGTGATGGTTGGAAATGTTCCGAATCATAAATAGAATCTTTTGTAAATCATTAGGCTCTTCTGAGGCTACAAGTGTAAATGTAAAATCCAGCCTGGAATCCCAATCCCAACCACTATGGCCCCACAAGCAGGTGACATTCAACAGCATCAGCTGAGCTTTCCTTGGTCAGAGAGTCGATACCGATGAGACAAAAACAGCATCACATAGCAGCGCTGCAATATAGCAGCCCGTGTAACGGCAGCCTCAGGCTTTAACTGCAATTACCTCCCACTGCTGTGACACAGAAGCACTTATTGCCTTTTCTGGCCTCAGAGACAGAATCTACGAAGAGAGAGACGAGGACAGATATGGCTTTCAAAAAAACATCAAGAGAAAAAGTGAGAGGAAAAAAAGGAGAAGATGGGGGCAGGCAGAGGGAAGTGGAAACACCAGAAACATCTTAAAGCCCCTCTCCAATCATCTTTTGATCTATTTTTTAAGTGTTCTCAGAGGTTTTTCTTATGATGATTGTGCAGTTTTTAGACAAGATCAAATCCTGTGTCGTTTTCTAGAACATAGTTTCTGCAGAGCGGATTTCATTAGAAATTCACCTCTGAGTTGTGGGCGGGACCGTTGATGACATGCAACTCCCCCTCTCCTCCATGTTCCTGAGAGTTCTCTGTTTACACGCTCTTCCGCTAGCTTACAGCCCCTCACGCCCCCACGCTAACATCACCGGTGCAATGTAGAAATATTCAAAAATGCAATCTTTACCGTAATTTTCCGTGTACATGTCCTCTATCATCAGAAAAATGTCACAAGAACATGTTAAAAACACCATTTCATCAGTGGCTCTTTAAATCCTTCACATTTGTAAAAACAAACAAAAAAAACTGGTAATCTAGATATATGTACCACAAATTCAACAGCAATGAGACAAAATGAAATGAACAGATTCAAACACGTGTAAAAGACATCTTTTTAAAAATGACAGTCACAAAAGAAACATCTGAAGCTGTGGGGATAATCTGCATCACGAGATAATGACGCCTAATCAGGATCATTATCTAATTAAACAGATTTAGTTTAGCTCGTCTGGCTCTAAAGCAAATAGTGATTGTTGAAGACTCAGAATTCATTTTTCCAAGCTGATTAGAGTCATTAAAGCATTTATGTTTGAAAATCCTATCAAGAAAATCCTCCTGAAACAATAAGCTGTTGTTGTTTTAATGCCAAAATGCAGACTTTAATTGAAATGAATATCGTGCATAAGCTGATGGAGCATGAAAACATAATTCATTTGATGACAGCAGCATGCATTTCAGCATACACTGTTACCAATGTTTTTTTGTTTTTTTTGGCAGAACTACAGTTCTTAGAATTCCCTAAACAACGCGGGGATTAAAAACAAATGCATAAATTGAAAATATCAAAAGGACAAACAGACATTAGGTTTGCTTAAAGACTCATTACCATGATCCACAATTCACAGCAGTCCAGCTGAAATCAAAGCTGCTGCTCTTGTTTCAGACATTCACAATGGTTATATTGATCCAGGCATTCTAATGCAACCATGGAAGACCGTCATCTTCCCTGTTTGACTCAGTTTATAGCAGAAATTTTGAGTTGAATAATGACATCTTAAAGCAGTTGCCAGCAGAAAATCATACGCTGTGAACCGAACATTTGTTGCATTTGAAAACCTATTTTTAGAGTTTTTTTATTTGCTTCCTTTGATTCCTTTACATTAATTTGTAGTTTTTGTTTCTTTGCATATTTATAGAAAAAAATGTAAAAAGCCAAAAGACTGATGCTAGTCTCTTGACAAAATCTGTGAGCATAAATAATCAGCTGTACTGAGTTAAAATATGCAAGAGAGACAGAACCGGAGGTTCACTGGACAAAACATGGAGACAATAGTGGAACCAACTCAGTGGCCTGGTGCCAGTGTATGGCAGGGGTCACTACTACCCTGCTTCAGTAATGGCTGCTCATCTGGATCAGGTGTGTTCAATCAGAAACTGGGCTGATTCAATCCAGCTAAGCATCCACTGAAGCTGCAAAACGAGCAGGCCGGTAGGCCAAGAGGAACAGCGTTGGTGACCCCAGGGGGGTATTCCAGGAAGCATGTTTAAACTACCCTGAGTTTAACCCTGAACTCTGGCTAAAATCCGCCTGAACTTGCTTACTCTGGGTATGTCGGTTCCAAAAGACCGGATACGAGTTGGCGTAATTACGCTCGACTTGGTAACCCTGGGTTAATGCACGTGAACGTCAAGTACATACAGACATTCTCAATAGATTGCCGATTTCTGGAGTCACCATGGAAACGCGTGGAGAACAAAAGAGAGCGCTATACTTCAGTGAGACGGAGTCGGAGATTAATGACGGCATATGAAGATTATACGTCCATCAAAAAGTAATACTGCTGCATCATCGAAAGAGTTTCTGCTTGTAGCAGAAGAACAGACAAAGTAAACGCACGAGTTTCTGATCTTATTTCCATTTTCTTTGTGACGCATATATATATAACTTATCCAATTTTGCCAACTTAAATGAATTACTTCTATTGGTAATAAATAATTGAGTTAAATTTATTCAACCTAATTTCTTACGTCTATAAAACTCAATAATTGTTTATACAACTCAAATTTACATATTTATCTAACTAAATGTCATATTACTCCAATTCAATTAATATTTTTTCCATCTTAATTAATTATATTTCTTAAACTCTCATATGTCTAAGTTTGAGCCGGCAGATATACTCATTTTTATAACAATAAAAAGGACAGAAAAAAAAGGACAGAGTGCATAAATTCACTATTGAATGTACCATCATTGCCATTACACCATGTTATGATAGGGGTGCTATATAACCTCATCATCCTCTCATTCACTCTCACTCATGGTGCAGAGACTTAAGCATAGTAGGACAAAATAACAAGGCAAAACACAGTAAAACAGCTAAACAACTAAACACATTTGGTCAAAAACCCACACTTAAACCCAAATCCGTCCAGACAGGCAAAGGGAATGGTATCCCACAATCCCCTGCGGTGCTGATCTAAAAGCAGGACCAAAGTTACACCTACTTAATTGAATTAACTTGAATGAAAGTAAAATAACTGTCTGAAAACTACGTATTATTTTTAAGATAACTTAACAAAAAAGAAAATGATTTATCTTAACTGAAGCAAATGATTACGTTAGATCAAAGTAAAAAAGTTTCCAACATCCATGTGTGGTCTTATCACCCTCTCATGGTGGAAAAGGTATTATCTGAGCTTCTTCATCCACTAAATCATCTTCAAATGCACATGCCATGCTGCTTCAGCTCTCTGAAAACAAACTAACCTTCAACTAAACCTGCTCCAGACCAGGTTATGTTCAGAGCATGAGTTACTATGGCAACTTGACATATCCTGAAACATAACTCCATTTCTGGAACCGAAAGCTGAGGTTATCAACTTGCTTAGCCTCAAACTTACCGTGGGAGCTAGCATAACCTGCTTTCTGGAATACCCCCCTGATGTATGGGGTCAAATTACGATCAGTTTAAAAATAAAAGAAATACCAGATTGTAAATTTGAAAAAAAAGAAAAAGAAAATTTGAAAATAGTTTTAAACTCAAAAGCAAACACCGTTCACTTGGACATATTATTGAAAATTTGAAAATAAAGTTGTAAATTTGAAAAAATAATATTGTTAATTTGAAAGAAACATTGACAATTTGAAGAAAAAAAATAATAGTAAATGTAAAACTTGTGTAAAAAGAAAACTCTAAACCTAAAACTGTTACCAAATAAAAAAAAATCTTCGAAGTATCAAAAATTTTATTATTATTTTCAATAATTCCTCCAAGTTAGCAAAGTGTACTTTCAAGTTTCAAACTGTACTGAAATTTTCTCTATTTTTTATGTACAATCTGGCTTCTCATTTATTTTAAGCTGATCCTAATTTGACCACATAGGGTGTCCACCCTGAGACACACTGAGTCACTGTTTAGCCGAAACTGCTGCATTAAACCAAAAACAAAAGGTAAACACAAAAACTACAAACAAAGCAAGACACAACAACCAGAGGAACACCACAAAAGGTATAGATTCTGATGTTCTAGGAGCAGGTGACAGAATGAAGGCTTTATGACAAAAATCTTGGATTTTTATATATTTGAATAAAGACCTAACATGACCCAAAATGAAATAGTTGCTGGATTTATGTAACTTTTTTAGTAATGGAGTCAATAATTATCTTCCAGATTTGAAGGAAAGAAATTGGATTCTTGTGAGTAATCCTGTTCATTTCAGCAAACATATTTTCACTCAGTGCTCCCTATTTGTGTTGTCGGTTTAGCTTTAATGGTGATTGCATTTGGGGACATTTACATTTCATGTTGTACCAGAAAAAAGCACTCGGGGTCATGAAACCCTGAGCTCTACAGTGATCCCACAACGGTCCAGCTCATTTGTTCTGCTTATTTGGCCATTTTTTGAAAGGACCTAAAACCATCTGTGTCCAACACATACCACAATAATTCTGACATTACAACAGGCAACTGAAAAATAATTAAAAACCATAAAATAGACAGACGTTTCATTTACCCAAAGGAGATCCACTCTTAAAATTAGGGATGGGCCAATATATTTTTTTCCGACAAATACAGAAAACGATATTTCCTCTGCAACTGTGGCTGATAAGCGATATTTGTATGGAACAAGTATCCCTTTAAAACTCTCATATAAATATATATCTGACAGCATTCAGACCATTTATTGAATATTGGACATAACAGTGAACCATTATTGCCAGGGATCTATTAGGAACAACATGCGTCTCTATAAAAATTACATTTACCTGAAAACAGCCAATAACTGACTATGACTGTGAACATAAGCTTCCCAATCTATTAGAAACAAGTATACGTTTAAAAATAAAGTGTTTCTGAAAACAGTCAGAAAAATATTTGTCGATTTTTTAATATCAGCCGATAACGATACTGGCACCGGTATGTCGCCCATCCCTACTTAAAATAAACGTATCTGTGCATTTACAAGTTTGCCTATTTCGTCTTTAAAAAACACAAACTAAAAATGGACATAGGTAAGATTAAATGTAACAAAATATTTAACAAATATTCATAATAGGACATTTTTTTAATCAAATATGAATATTTATTATCTAAGGAAACTAACTGTTATAAGGACTGATTTAAATGTTTTCTTCCTGAGTGAAGATTAAGTAGCACATGGGTCGAACGGTTCCTCCTCTAAACAAAAATGTGTTCTTTACTTCCCCCAAACTCAAAATAAAGAGAAGAGTTTAAGTGTTTATGAACATTTTGGAGTTGTACTGAAATCTGCATCAGTTCAACCCAAATTTTACAATGACGTGCATAGCGCCCACTTGCTGCGTCAAGCCTTCCATCTGGCATGCACTTGCAATTTTATGATGGGAGGGTGTTTTTGGAAGAGGGCTGTACTCAGCTGAATCCACTATAGATGAAGCATTAGGGGAAAACCAGGAGGAAAACCAGGAAAACCTACTTACCTGCAAAACAAGACAGGACACCACGAATGGAGGTCATGAGGAAAGAGAAAAAGAAAAGAAAAGAGAACCACGTTAGTCATTCAAGGTCAAAGCAAAAAATTGAATTATCGGTTTTATAGTCTATTATTTAATAAGTAAGTATTGACTTGTAAAATAGGATACTTTAGATAAAAACTTGTAAATAAACAAACTGATTTGATCAGGTCTTGATGAATTATTGTGGATTGGAAAAGTTTGATGTAAAACATGAGAAATTTCCATTTTCAATATCTAATGAATTCCTGATGTTGCACATGAACACACTTAAGAAGTGCTGCCTAAAGCTGCCCACCCAGTTCAGCTCCTAGCACAGCATCCATGGCTCATGCTGCTTTGGGAGTGACGTAAAGCCCATAAAAGGTGTTTTATAGCAGACTTCCTGAAACCTTCAAGGAAGCGCTCAAGCACCTGTTTTAGTGCAAATACAACATTTGGTTTCTTCTGCTGAGGTCGCCACCAAGAAGTGATAAGCTGTTGAAAAGACAATTTTACAGTGTAAGCAGGATATAAACATCACTACCAACAAAATACGAGTCCTGATGTAAACATGCTGGTCATAAAGAGAGGAAATCAAATCGAAGGAGCTAGTTCCTGCCTCGAGCCTTTGATGGAAGTTAAAGCGTTACAATGAAGTTCATGAAATCTTGTAAAAAAAAAAAAGAAAGAAAGAAAAAAGGAGGAAAAAAGCCTTCAAAGTTTCAAGCAGGACTTTTAAACGTTCAAAGCTTGACTTGCAACATGCCAACTCCAAGCCACACTGGAATTAAAGGCTCTAATTTGGCAACAGTTGGGGGGGAATGTTTCCAATCAACAAGCCACACCAAGTGGGTGCGTGAAACAAAAACCAGCAGCCAAAAAGGTTGAGCTGCTCAGCAAACAATTTGTAGAAAAACACAACTTTGGAAGCATAATTTTAGAAAGTGAAAACACAGTTTTATTTCTTTTCAGTTGATTAAACTGGCAAACATCTATTAATAGAAAGAAAAACAAATAAAAGCAACTCAGCGAGACCTTCAGCAACATAACCATATTTTAAATCTGTCCAGACAAATATCACATACGGTCAGTAAAAAATTAACCTTGGGTTAGGCTATGAAATCATCGCTGTAATTTGTATTGCTGCAACACATATGTTTGACCGATGTAGTATCATTAAAATTTTGTTGTGAAGTTGAAGCTTGTGAGATGGTTCAACTCCCTGGTCGTGTCCTTGAAGAAACATGGAATCTATTTTGCCACCCTGGAAGGGGGGGCTGGGACTTTACACATATAAGAGGGACCAAACAGGAAGCCCTTATGAGGACAAACAGCCAAATCATTTTACACCTTAGTCACATGCAACTGTATTGGCCGTGGAACTCTCGGGTTGATGCAGGTTTTTGGGTTGTCTGGGTTCCTGGAGGGTCATAGAGAGGAGTGGCCACACCTAAAGCGGAGAGAAGGTGTGTTTTGTGGATTTGAGGTGGCCATACGAGCCTCTAGGAAACTGCAAGACACACCTGGGCATCTAAAGGGGAGCGCAGGTGCTTCCCTTGAGGAAAATGTCATGAAATTGGAACGTACCATTGTTGTGCGTGTGGTAAGTGTATTGTGAAGTACTTGTAAGTTAGACACACTTATCACATATGGGTGATGATGTCATATGGTGCCCTTGCAACCACGCTGTAGTCGTTAGGTGTGCGTACTGGCCCCGTCCTGACCGGACATCAATGTTTCACTCAAGGGTTGTGTAGGTGATACGTAAGTACCCGTCGGACGCGAACACAACCTACGCTCTGACTGTCAAATTTCCTGATTTCTAACAGTCAGGCTGCACACAAGGAGCACACAGTTACCACATGCCCAGCACTAACGAGCTCCTGGGACAGTCTGCAGGATTTGGAGGGAGTTAAAAATAAATAAAAAACCTTACAACAGGCTTGTTTCTCACCTACTTCTCCTTTATCATTGCATGTTGTACAAGTCTTTGCAACAACTTGTAACCCACAACATGTCCATAATTTATTTTTGCATGAACATGTACGCTCTACGGCCTCACCAAGTGATCTAATAATTCCTTTGTGTGTCCCGTACAGATTTGTCCATTTTGTGCCTTCACAAAGCCCGTATCCACCCATAAAGAGCAATTGTGACTAAGGCTTGCTAGAGAGAGCTTGCTAGATTTTCAAGACAAAATGCATGTGTGAAATTCTTCAGGTAAAGGTGTGATCTGGGGGGTCCTGCAGTGTGGACAAAGCTCAGGGCCTCTCAGATTCTGGCACATCCTCGATGTGACTTGAAAATAGGTCAGGTGTCTCTTTGTGCATGCTCCTATCACAAATGTGACCAAAGGGCTGGATTGTATTTCAGCCGATTTTAATTGATATTTGTGTGGAAATTGTTCTGCCATGTTTAGGTGGGCACAAACATTCCAGAGGAATTGAGTTGTTCTGATGCAACGGTCTGAAGACTATCAAGTTATCAAGTTCCACAATCAACTTGAGTGTATTTGCAACCAGAGTTATATTTTGTGTTTGAAAACCTGATTCAAGCTAAATCAACTTTGCTTAGCCTATCTCTGATGTGCCCATTGTGTTGTATCGCTAAAAACAAGCTGTACCGAGGAAGTTTGGGTCCGACCATCCCGGTTTTATATTCAAGACCGGGAAGGACAACAACCAAAGTGAGACACCAACTCTTGACTTTCAATTTGATTTGATTGCACACATCTACAGACATGTTCACCAGCTAGACAGACAGTTACTCTCATTAACTTGCAAATGACGACAACAAGATCATGTAAATTCAATTATTTATACTAAAACAGCTGCAGCGATGCATTTCAAAAGAATCATTTCCAGCCCAATCCTAATGACATTGTCCTTGACCGCTCATTCCACCAAAAGTCAATCTGACTTAATGTGGGGAGTGGGGGGCTAAACAGAAGTGCTTTCCCTGCAACAGATGCCCCTTTATAAGCTCCTCTATTGTTTCTGACAGTAGCAATCTGGAGACCAGATTAGAGGTGCTGTTTGTCACCAGGCAATCCTTTAAAGAGCTTAGTGAGTGGGTCTCGCCTGCTTCCAACAGCGTGCTGGGTCAAGCAGGCACCCGTTCCGTTACCCACTCCACACTTGGAGCTAATCCCGTTTCCTCTAGAGCAATCATGACATAGCAAAGCAGAACACACATGCTGTGCATGGACGGGAAGAATACAACCCACTGAGGGAACATGTGTGTTCTTTAGATGACAAAAGGGGTTCACGAGTGAACCAAGCTAAGTTTGAAAGACATGCTGGGGGGCTGTGCTGCGTTATTTCTAAATGCAGTGTAGCCGGGATCAGGAAGATCAACGAATCTGACAAACACAAAAATGCTGCAGTAATACAGCTTTTATGCATTTAGTGCTTCGTATTTCATTGACTTGGATGAAATTCAAGTCAAGGTGGGGACATTTTAAGGAAAACGCCATAGCAAGTTTGTGAAGTACAGATTTATGTTTTGTTTGTTTTTTACTCAAAGATTTGAGTCTTAGATCCAAGGTTGGATCAAATCTAATGCAGCCAAGTTTAACCCTTTTACAATGTACTTTGAGCTCCATTGCTTACATTCTTCTACCTACTGTAACTCCTCAACTACTGAAACAACTGAATGCAATTCCAGTCGACTCTGAAGCAGAAAAGGCAGCTTCGTGCTGATCTGCCATACAACTACAATAACAAAGTGTTTATGTGATCTACATAAATGAGCAGGTTTTGGTGGAAAAAAGCTTTCTTGCGCTGTTATGCACTACTTTTTCTTTATAATGTGTTGCATATCGATGCAGATCTGAAATGAATAGCCGGTTTTCTCCACGTCAGAATCAGCTGATTAACAATGATCGCGTAAACAGTGGAGGAGTTAAGATATGTCAAAGCGTGTGTTATTTTATGGCCTCACGTGTGAAACTCAAACACTTTGATTCATGGTCTGTGGATATCGCCGGACACTTGCCAGTACATCGCCCTACTAACAATTACAAACACAGAGTCGCTGTTCATGTTCCTGTTTGCTGCTGTTCATCCCTGAACTTCCATCATTTTTCCAAACTAATTCAATATTTCTGCTTAGTGGCTGCATGAGCCTCAGGAGGATTGCAAGTTGGGACTGTGCTCCAATTAAGAATTAGCTGCTCCTCTACATGACCCTCTATGTGCCCAGACGACCCAAAAACCTGCATCAATCCCCAGAGCGGTGCATGTGACTAAGGCCCTAGAGAGATGTTACTAAGGAGCAGTTTAGTTTGATTAGTGAGAGGATTTTTAAAGCACACAAATGGAGCAAAAAGTTAAAATACCAATAAAAATATGTTAATAAAAATAAACAGGATCATTTATGTTGCTATGAAGCTCTCCTGTTTGTCTTTACCCTTAGTTGAGTTACTCATCAAAACAGTGGTTGCGACCCACAGAGGCTGTGAGTGCGCAACGAGTCAGCAAATGACAACTGTAGGTGTGATGAGTCAGCATCACATATGACAAACAATGTTAGATTCTGCTTCTTATAAACAATCTGCATAATATGATGATGCCGGACAACTGGAAAGCAGCGTGCCAACAAAGGAGGAGGATATAGGAGCTAAGAACGGACTGAGGCTGTGAGTGAGAGGCAAGATGGGAAACAGGGGGGTGGGGGTGGATGGGAGTTTTCACTGGAATCGACCGAGCCCCAGAGCATCCTTTACAAGCCTCAACCATGTCAGATCACATCACAGTCACTGCTAGCTCTTTAACCTCCTGGCACACAAGTGGATCAGCATGCACAACACCAGCAGAAAATGCGCATCGGCGTTCCACACAAATGGAAGGAAACATGAAAAATGGGTTCAATAGATGAATTTTTGCTCATCTCCTCCCTCGACTCCTCAGCCCTGGAGATTTTCTGCCCAGGCCCCACACAGGCACGCACAGGGCAGGCTGTGGTAAACGTGGATGTGTGGAGGTAAATGCTGGGATGATAGGTGTGACAAACTGTTCCCTGAACTCGACCCCACTAATGTCCAGCATTGCTGTCTTGCTCCCAGGCATCATGTGACCCAGTTCAGTTTTGACAGTGTTTGATTCCCCATGACAACCTTTGGCACAGCAGCGGCCTCCACCGCCTGGCAGTTCACTACTGCAATTATACATTAATTAATCTCCTGTCCTGACTTATTAAAGAAAACACTGAATGTTTGGACTCCAGTCTTTGTGCTTTCAAAAAAATAATGACACATTTGAGTCAACCCTGCTGGGTTCAATGTCCCATATTAACATATTCTCTGTCAGGTTGTGGCCACATGTAGTTTTTTTTTTCCTTTTTATTCTGAGTCTCCGTGTTTTGTGCACTTTATTTCTGTATCAGAGTGGGACTTCTGTGGTTTTTGCAGATATTCATGCTCTCGGATCATTTTTAGGTGGGGTGCTGGAAAGGTTGTGGCTCCCATTGGAACAGGGCTGAGGGAAGCAGCCTTTAAAAGCACAGTCTGGACTTCCAGACCTCGAGAAGGGAGCTCTTCTGCAACCTGTCTCCAGTCCAGCCTACCTTTCTTTGCCACTTGATATGTAAACTTTGTTGAGCAGAATAGTGTTGCTCGTGTGTGTGTGTGTGTGTGTGTGTGCGTGTTTGTGTGTGTGTGTGTGTGTGTGTGTGTGTGTGTGTGTGTGTGTGTGTGCGCGCGCGCGCTGTCTTTGTAGTACTTTGTGTTCAGGCCCACTCTGTGTTCTGGGTAGATGAAGCTTCGTGAAGCATTAAAGCCTTTCATCCAAGTTGTAGTGATGGACAGATGAAGCTTCATGAAGCACTGAAGCCTTTCATTCATTTGGTTCACTCCAGTGCAATGCTTCATGAATCGTCATTTGCTCTGGGAGGACAACTAGTGGATACAAAAATATCAGTTGAATGTGGCATTTTGAAAAACAGTCTATGAATAAACATGTCAGAAAAATAAAGAAGTAAACAAAACATGTATGAATGGATGTGTGATTGAGGATATTCTACCCTGCGACAGACTGGCGACCAGTCCAGGGCATCCCTTGCCTACGCCCAAGTGGCCGGGATAGGCTCTGGCAACCCCGTGACCCCGAAAGGGAAAAAACGGTAAAGAAGATGAATGAACAAAACATGTGTGTTGCCGTGTAGTTTCAGTGTGTGTGTGTGTGTGTGTGTGTGTGTGTGTGTGTGTGTGTGTGTGTGTGTGTGCGTGCTTATTGATACAAATAAATAAATAAAATAAAAAGTATTTTTCAACCTCGAAGGAAAATTAGGAAATCACAAAAATGATAGTTCACAGTGAGGTGGGATCAAGGATGGATTTAGACTTTATGGGTGCTGGTGCTGAACTAGTACTTTAAAGGTGGGGGGTTGTGTGTCAGTCTGGGGGAGGTGACCCTATTTATAAACTAATTTGCTTGTTCCATAATATTTTTCTTTGTGTACAAAGCATTTATTTTTTTGTCACCAAGTGTGATACAGATGAATATTAATGATTGATTAAAACGGTTCTAGTCTCTAGGGGGTTGAACAGGTGCTTCAAAAATAAATACATAATAAAAAAAAACATGCTCTATGCACCCTCACGCCCTAATATGAGCCCGCCCACAATGCTGGAAAGGTCAAATGATTGGCTAGAATTGCGAGGCAAAACTGAATAGAAAACAAGTGATTGACGTGTATGAAACAAAGCACCACAATCTTTGTTCTTATTCAGCCCCGGTACCGACTTGGCACCAAGTTTGAGCACTCATCCTCATGTGAGGGGGGTTGAGGTTTAGATTATGACCCTGCTTTTATAATATTGAGTTCAGGCCAGTGATTGTTTAAGGGACACAGTCACAGTTTTATTTAAGAAAAAAAAATCAGCTAAATCTCCAGATTCTCTCCAAACTAGCAGAGAATCAGTCCAAACTGTCTCCATACTCTCACTGAGACTCTCCTTTAAATATTCACATTTTGAACACAGCCTGAAGAATTTATGACCCCTGGCATTCCAGCCAGGAAGTACCCGCTGGTTCCAAGAAGCCAAAATCCCATAGACATCTATAGATAAATAAAAAGCTTATACTCAGCCGTTCTATTGGTCAGAATTCCCATTCTTGGTCTGATACCTTTTTTTTTTAAACATCTTCTTGTTTCTTGTTTTTCCATGATATTTTTTCTGTAGTTCAAGTTATTTACATCAAAAAGCATAAAACATCTGACTGACTGACAGATTTTGTATGGCCTGCTCAAAATGGTAGAGGTGTGAACTTAGAACAAGCTCACTCCTGATTGGTGACAGTGGTTGCCATAAAAACGATGACTAAGACGATTAAGACCAATCAATGCTTACCGACGATTTGTGGTTCCAACGCCAATATGGTGACGTTCAAATAGCAAAAAACACGGCAAATGAATTGATTGACTTCCTGTCGTTGGAGACAGACGTAAACCCTTTTCTATGGGTGATAGCATGCTCACTGGGTCCAGTTCTCAGAACCAGTCGATGTTCCAAACACATTAATGGCTCTCATTCAGCAGCTCCCATGAGTACCTGAGAACATCCTTTTTTCTCACTTTGATGTTAAGTTAAATGTCTGCGTTTTCTGGGAGAAATGTCACTCTGATAACTGTATTATTGAGCATTGTTATCAGCTTTTTATAAATAAAGATGTAAAGACAAAAAGAGCAAAATGGTTCATAGTTGTGATATGTGATAAGTTTTTTGATTCTGGACAAACAAAGATACAACAAAAAAAAACTGTTTCACTATATGCAAACACACCTTTGGTTATTTGTATTTAATTTACGATTATATAGACCACTTCTTGTGCTTTTTTTATATAAAGGTTTGATTCTAAGCTCAGCTTTAGTTGGTTTTATGCCTTCATATCTGTTAGCTGTTAATGAGCCCTGAGATTGCAGGACCTGGTCTTCTGCATTCAGATCACACTGAAAGTTGAATGTGTTAATGTGACTGGCTGCAGTGAGGCAGAACTTTTGATGAGCGCTGTAGTATAGAAGAAACACTGGAAGATCTGCTTCCTGTTAAGCACTTCTTTGCAGTCGGTGCCCCTCCCTCTTTCTGGGAATCACGTTTCCAAGACAGATCAGCAGAAACCGTTACCATGAGTTAAGAGATTTTAAATCAAGGATCCTCACATTTGTATGGAGGGGACAAACAAACAAAATAGACCATGAACTGTTTGGGGTCATTTTCCTGTTTTACTTATTATTTTACAGGGGTTTGTTTGTCCTTTTCCATTTTATCTTTTTTATCTCTTTTTTTTCTTACCTTACAAATACAAACCAGAATTCTAGAAATGTGTGGATGTATCTACTCAGCTTCTTCTTCACTCTGCCGTTTTTTGTTGCCACCGGTTCAGAAGGAACAATCTATTTCATTTAAACCACAAGAGCTTTTTGAATAAGATCCGGCTTTAATTTAAGTTATGTCTTGAAGATTCTGACTAACAGCAATTAATAATGATAATAATGGATTGGATTTATCAGTGCTTTTCCAGACACTCAAAGCGCTTACAATGTGTCCATTATTCATTCATTCCTCATACATTCATACTTGGTGATGTTAACTACTGATGTACCACAGCTGCCCTGGGGCAGACTGACAGAGGCATGGCTGCCGGTTCACAGCCCCTCCGACCATCACCGGGACATTCATCCACAGTCACACACCAGTGGAGCCACACTGAAGGCAAGGAGGGTGACGTGTTTTGCCCAAGGACACAATGACGCTTGACTGCAGGGAGAGGGGATTGAACCACCGACCCTTCAACCGCCTGAGCCACTGCCACCCTTATTACAAAGACATGCTTGTAAACTGTAAAGCTGAGTTCATAATGCTACGATCACAAATACTGCCCCCGCGCGATGGGGTGGCATCGGCAGAATCCGTCCGGCAGCATGTTTGGACGATGTGTAAATGTCTCCAGATGGCGGCCGTCCATACCAAGTGCCACCGGGGTATATAAAGGGCTGGCCATTCTGCCTGTCACTGGTCTGCCACCATGCAACCTCGAAATGTGACTGGACGGCCACTGAACAGTGTCAGGTTCTAGGAAAAAGAATCCCTCTTTTACTGTAAAATTGAACTGTTTCTTAAAACCTTGCTGGCCATCGGGCAGGGTGTAAAAATGTGATTGCTGCCTCCTGATTACAAATCTGCTGAAAAACTTGCATTCAAGTCGCAGCGCAGTGGAATGTTGGCACATGTGACGGCAGCAATAAAATGCATTTTTACATGACTTCAATGCATTTTTACATGACTTCAAGTGCTGTTGTTCACAAAGGGATTGAAATTATGGTTTACATCATGGCTGCCCAACCCAAGTGCTAAAGATCTGTTTTATCTACCAAAGACGTTCATATTCATGCTGCAGTTCTAAACACAACTACAACAAAGATGTGTATACTAAAAAAAGGTGATTAAAGCTACATAAAATCTGAACCCTATTCAACCATATTCACACACTGGGATGTAAACACCACAATTGGACTTGTGGCAGCCACAAAATTTACAGAGGTTTTTAATCTGTGAGCATCTTTACTGTATAGAAACACAATGAGTATGAGGAAACTGTGAATTTCAGAATCAGTGGAATTAAACTTGAATAATAATTACTATAATTAGTGTCATTATTAGTGATGAAAGCCCTCACTAATTATAATGACTTTTCACTAGTGATGGGCGAGTGAAGCCTCACGAACCATTAAGGCTTTCTAAACTATTGTGTCAAAAAAGATTTGAAGCTTCAAGACTTCAATGATGGTGACATCTGGTGGACAAATAAAGCCATAGCAACTTCTAAAGAGGACGAATGAAGCACTGGCACCCATGACAGCAATAAAGTTCAGAAATGTCTGTGTGGTCATTCAAGTGTTTTGATCAGTCATCGTCAATACAACAAAATATTCAGATGCTCTCCCCCGTTCTCTAAAACAGTGGTCCTTTTTCGGGTCACAGACTGTTTTAATGTCAGACAATATTTTCACGGACCAAAGTGGACACACAAGTTTTCTTTTTTGGGCTTCCAGTTTCTTCTCACTTTTGAGGCTAAAGTTTATCTTTATCCTCTGTAAAACATATATATAACACATGTGTCCAGAATGAGTTGGATGTGGTGCATAAATCCAGTAGTTTTCCAAAATAAAACTTCCTTCAGAATTAGAAAGAGAATAAAAATGTGCTCAAAGTCTCAAACAAGATTTGAGATCCTTCCTACTTTGCAAACAGTTGTAGTGTTTGAATTGAGAAACGTTGTTTTTTGTGTGTGAAATGCTTTTAAGAAATCCCTTTCAAGAAAATTGTTTGTAATTTGTGGAATCGTGTGGTAGATTTCTAAAGATTATTCACAGAAGCTGACAAGGTATTCGCCTGTATAGATTTTATTTTGAAAATACTCTCAGTCTCCACATCTCCACCTCCTCAAAGCCCCGTTTTGATGCATAGTGATGTCTTGAATAGCTGGACCAGACCACTCAAATCTGTCGTGTCTTTCAAATTGTTTTTTGGTTAAAATGCATTTATCACCATGAGCCAATGACACAGGTGAAGTCAAGATATTAATGCAAAAAAAAAAGAAAGAAAAAAGCAGGAAGTTAATTTTCCATTTTAGCCCCAAAGTAAAGGTAAAAATTACATTCGCCTCCATTTCTGCGTCACAAGAAAAAGATGACCTGACTCTGAATGTAAATGAAAAACCTTTGGCTAAATGAATTGCTCAGTCCTTTGGTTGGACTTCAGAGTGACGATTCCAGGAGATTGCTTGTTTCTTTTTTTTTAATCGAAAGCTGAAATCTAAATTTCTGACATTGTAAGCTGTGGAGGACCTGCCATAACCGGAACCTCACAGCTCACACTGGGCTCCCTAAAGACCCCATCCTACCAGGCTTTAATCTCTGTGCTTGCAGAAAGCATGCACTGTACTTTGAACTATCAAACCAAACTATTGATTCCCACATCTGTGGTACGACCATACATATTGATTTTTTTAAACCCATTTCAAGAGTTTTTTCTTAAATCAGTTCTCTTATGTATATACAGTGGGGCAAAAAAGGTTTTTGTCAGCCACCAATGTGCAATTTTCATCATAGGTAAATCTATTAGAGCAACTTTTAGAGACAAAATGATAAAAAAAATACAAGAAAATCACATCGTCTGATTATTAAAGAATATATTTGAAAATTATAGTGGAAAATAAGTGTTTGCTCTCCTGTAAACAAGCAGCATTTCTGGCTCTCACAGACCTGTAACTTCTTTTGTAAGATGATCCTCTGACCTCCATACAATACCACTGATAATCTCCCTCCTTCTGGGGCTCCCTATAAGATCTCACCCGTGGTGTCAAAAATGATCACAAGAACGGTGAGTAAAATACCAGAACCACACGGGGCACCTAGTGAATGACCTGCAGAGAGCTGGGACCAAAGTAACAAAGGCTACCATCAGTAACGCACTATGCCATGGGCCCAGACAACCCATAAACCACAGCACTGGTATGGGTGCATGTGGCCAAGGCTTTAGGTTCAGGTTTTTTTAAGCGTTCCAGAGGAAATATTCCACACTATATATTTGTGATCAATTCCCAAGTTCCTCTTTATGTACTCCAGATGCAGTCAATGCTGCATGAGGGTCTGCAATATTTTAGACCATCTTAAAAATCCTCTGAAGTACAGAACATGCCAACAGTTAAAAAAGTAAAAAAGCATGCAAAACACCATTCCAGCCGTGTGACGCAGCAGTGACATAAGCTGCTACGATGAGGCGCCATCGATGTGTGGATGTTACTCACAGCAACTGGGTTCATTTATTTTTCTGTAGCTCTTTTTACAAAACCAAACCGCTTAAACAAATCAGCTTCTTCGTTTGGCCTTTTAACCCTTTAATACCAGAGCTTTAGCTCCAGCATTGACATTACTTTCAGTACTGTAACCGTTTACGCAATTAACGTAATTCCAGCGAATTCTGAAGCAGAGAAAAGCAGCCATGGGCTGATATGCAACACTGTGCAGCAGTCTAGTGCTTACGCAATCATCATAAATTAGCTGACTCTGTCGCAGAGAAAATTGTCCGTTGTGCAACACTGTACGTCATGCAGCATTTCAGTGGAAAGCTGATATGAAAAGCATATTGATCATGAAAACAATCGAAGACTTACGGGGTTGTCAAAGAGCGTGTTATTTAGTGACATTGTTGATGTCAAAGGGTTATATTCATTTTAACTTTGCCACAACCAAATGTTTTTATAAAAATCCCACATGCTTACATGTTTGTGTTTTTTGCTCTCTGAGCCAAACAGTCAGATGGGAGGCAAACGGGCAATTTCCCAAAAAGGCTACATGTATACTCTTGAAATGGGTCTTTGGAGTCCATCACCAGCAGGCACGACTGCAGGGTGTCTTTATGCACAAACGTCAGCATGCGCACATCACCATCGTCTCATTACTGTTGTAAAAGGAGCCCTAAGTCGACGCTGCACAGCGGCAGAATTACCAGTTAGCCTGCACTCTGTTCCACAATGCTGTGGTTCAGTGTTAACATGCACAGAGGCAGAAATACATGTACTCAATCAGTTATTTCAATCAATACAAGCAGGTTTGCAGTGTAGTTAGTAACTATTGAATGGAAAACACGTACAGAGCTGATATTACATTATACATTGATTATACATGTAAGAAAATGGTTACTGTAGGACAGGGGTGGGATTATATAAATTTGCTTCCTTTCACTCCCTTTCAAGCAATCTTTGATTTAATATCTAATTATCCTAAATTTGATACGTCTTTGAATGAATGTAAGAATGCTAATTGAATTGTTTTGTGAATTATTCTGTTTAATTTAAAATAAACAATTTCAAATAAAAAAATCAAAATCAAAACATTAACTTTGCTTCTATGTGCAAAAAATATTTAAATATATTAAATTAAAATATGCAAAAATAAAGCAGTTAATAGGGTTTTTCTGTGATTAAAAAAAGGACAAAGGACATGAACTCCTGTCATACAAGCCTCCAGATTGATCATGTAAACATACACGCTCGCTGCTACCTAAAGAAAGCCTTGTGCTTGCGTTCCTGGTCATGGTCTTTGTCTGCTGTTTCCGTGGCAACATCCCACCTCACTTTGCAGTATATCCATGAAATAGGCTGAAAAGCAGGGAAAAAATAGCAGGAGGAGCGGTTTCTGCTCATTAAGCACTCAGCGTGCGTGGCAGCAGCAAGTTGTTCAGAGCTTCACAGTTTCTCACGTGTGGACTGCTTTGACAACTGGAGGGAAAGAGTCCAGTGAGCCACTGAGGGCAACACGAACATAATACAAAAAAAAGCTCAACTATGGCTTTAAACCCATTTTTGACTTTACTGATAACAACCAGAAAGTACAGAAAAAGTCAGCTTTCAGTGTGACTCTCTCTCTTAATCCAGTTTTTCTAACAAATTTAGTTTTCAAAATATGATTTGTCAACACAACAAATAAGTTGCAGACCACTAAATGGACGTTTGAAACGCTCAAACATGAGTTTTTCTAAAACCTCTAAAGGAAGATGATAAAGTAGAGGAGGAGAGGACAGCTTCACAAGTAGTGATGCTCAAAATCAGGGATTCTAAGATTCATGGCCTGGTAGGGAGTCGAAAGAGTCGACTCTGAAATGACCGGAGCTGATTCTTTTTTTTGCTGCATGCTCTCTGGCTGCCTGTTCACACTGTGTGTGTCAGTGGCATCAAGTCTCAATGTTAAGTCAATGGTCAGACGCGACCTGAGGTCCTGCGGTGTGATTTAAGCATCACCGTGCATCGGTCTGGCAGCAGCGTGATTTGAGAGTTCAAATTTCTGAACAGCGGCATGGATGCCGCATCGCATCAACCAGTCATGGATTCAGCTTTGGGCATGTGACGTGTTCAGTGACTTGATCAGTACGAGGAGCATCAGTCCAAGCACTTTCACCCAGAACTTTCATCCATTTTCTTAACCCACTGTTACCCTTTCAGGTCGGTGGGGTTGCCGTAATCCCTCTCCTGCTGGGTGAAGGTGGGGTACAACCTGGTCAGGTCGCCAGTCTGCTGCAGGGCCCATAGGGCTGGCGCGAGCACGCCCGCTACGGCTGCGGCATGGGGAGGTAGCCTCCTTGGGCCTTCTAAACATTAGGAATTATTTCTTATTTTCATCGAGAAAATAATAAAAAAAAACGTTGTTTATCCCTTGTCTGATTTATGCGGGAGAGCAAGTCTGTTTAATTTGTTAAGTAAAAAAGTTTAGCTATTTATTTATTTGATTTTTTTGTTTATTTACATCAAGACAATACAAAAAATATTAAAATTTTACACTACACATTAAAGCTTTTTTTGGCATTATATTTTGGAAGTTTATGGTAAAATAAAGTCTCACAAAATAGATACAGATTCTCTGTGAACAGGTGAGGGCCGAAAGAGCCGATTCTTTCCCAGGAATCAAAAGAATTGGCTCCTGAGGAAGAATCGAAGTGCCCATCATCACCGAAAGGAAACAAGTACAAGTTTGGTTTCAGGTGAGCTGGTTTCACTTTGAACCTGGTTGAACCTGGCAGTTGAAACATGTAGGTTACTCCCTTCATGCTCCTCCCCTTCCTCATCAGCTGCAGCTAAGGTTCACCTTCACATCCCAGCCTGACCCACTTCCTGCTTCTCAGCTGGTAGGAGATGAAAGTGGGCCTTGATCTGGGGTTCATGACGAGGTCAGTCAGAAGGTATTCCGACATGCCTGCACTTTTCAGGAAAACCAAACTCTGAGCTCCGAGTGCCAAAGAGAAGATTTGAGGCTGTTTGCAGGCAGTGCTGGAAGAGGCAGAGTTTTGGAAAACATGGGGTGTTCCCGTCTAACAGCTGTAGCTGTCTGACATAGTCATGACAGTAAAACATTGATAAAACTATAGATTTAAGAACAACAGTTCATAAAAAATAAGCTTCAGTGTTATGAATGTTGCATCAATTTACAAAAGTAAATATATTTTAAAAATGTTTGTTTCCCCACATCCGTCTCTGAACATCACTAAATGTCCTGCACTAAAGACACATATATCAGAGAATTCTTTTAAAATCACACTTGTTTTTAATGTAGTGTAAAAAAACTAACATCTAAAAAAAGGTTTTAACAATGTAAGCCCACCCTCGATTCTCCAACACACAAGTGAAGATGGGATTATTGCATTATTGTCTTTTAAGCTAACAACAAGCAGCAGCCTTTCAAACAGCATCTGGATGAAAGGATGAGCCATCTCAGAATTTACATGTAATTTAAAATGCATGCTTGATTTATAACTTCAGTTAGCACGAGTACAGACTAAGCTGGTAAAATAACATCTTTTTGATCTAATGAATCCCCCATACCAGTTTTAGGGATGCTTAGAGTTCAGAGGGGTGTCAGTGTGAGTGGGTCGCTACAGGTCATAGAGAGGAAGTGAGTCATTTCTTCTGCTGAGGCCTGGAACGGACCTTCTTTCTCTCACTGGCACCAGTCAGCAGCTCCTGCCAGGAAAGTTTCACTCACGGATAACAAACTGTAAAAATAGACTTGTGGGTAATAAAACATCAAGGCTTGGAGAGGCAGAGGAGGAAGGGCAGCCATAACAAAAGGACATCAAGTGTCATGTCTAAAGTCAAGAAGATGAGGGGAACAATGCATCAGGCACCTGAAGAAGAAAAAAAGTCAAACAAAAAGGTCCGAGTGAGTTTGGTTGATGAGTTTTCTTTGGCTGCAGACCCACAAGCAGCTCTGAAACTCAGTGATTTGGTTGTTCTGGTCTCAACACATCTGCCAATAAAAGCAATCAACAAAACAAATGCTATGAAAAACTTGGATTTCTATTGGAAATGTAAGTGTGAAGGTTTGAAGGAGGAAGTTAGAAAGAAAAAAGGCTAAGAAAGGGAGCCTAAAATGCTCAAACAGCTAGAGCTGCTAAGTTTATTACTATAAGGCAAAGGAGCAAAAACAGGTGTTTTTAAACAAGCTCTTTGAATTATAAAATGACACCTATCTGCCACTAGTGCCAAGTTAAATGTTCATTTAAATACACAACAGAGAAACTAATAAAGAAATATACCACCAAAAGGCTAAAACTGGTCGTTTTTGACTATGGTTAGTTTACAGTAAACACTGGCTGGACAAAGACAAAGAAAACTGAAGTCCTGAATTGGTAAATAAAGGTGAACGCAGAACGTGAATGTGATTTTACTGTATGTAGTGTAAAACCGCTTCATTCCACAAGCATGGTACATTCCATTTTCATGAAGTCATTTAAGGTTGTCAGAAGTTGGAGGTTTAGGGCCCAATATGTAGGAGAACGGGCATGAAAACATAATAAATGAACCAAAACCATGGGAGCAACAAAAACATGGCAAAGCAGGACTGATGAGCTGACAATGACAGCAGCCTGAAGAAATGAAGACAGCTGTGGATGATCAACATGAACCAGGAGAGACTGACAGGGGAACAACTCAACACAGGACCAAACTGAAAGTCCAAACTAAAGCACAGGATCCTCACAGAGGTGGCCATCCGAGCCTCAAGAGAACTGCAAGACACACCGGCAATCCCTGCAACCCTTGTGCTGTCCTAGGCACTTTAACGTTGGGAGTGGGGTCATCTAGACCCCACTAGACAGTGCACTGAACACTGAGACTTGTGCTAAACCACAGGTTTAGCACAAGTCTTTTGTTATTGTGTTTAAACGAAACAGATAGCACCCTCCTAAATGTTTGCTTGTCTGCGCTGCAACGCCTGAGCTCTTGGTGTGCAGGACTCAAGGCTGATCAGGGAGAAACATGACGGCGAGCCCCCTTGTAAGTTAGCTGGTTCTCCATCACTCTGTGTCTTTTGGTTTTTCAGCACAAATGGACGGTTTTATTTCAAACTGAGATGAACTAAAGTTGATCTAAGCTACAAACTGACATTTGTTCATCTTTAACCCTTGTGCTATCCTAGGCACTTTACCATTGGGAGTTGGGTCATCTAGACCCACTAGACAGTACTCTGAACCTTTTTTCTTCAATGATTTGTGATCTTACATGGAATCTTTCCACCTTTATCCACCTTTGTCATGGTAGGGGGAACACGTCAATGTAAGGGTGGGGTCATCTAAGGTAGCACAAGGGTTAAACTCATTTTGTTCCTTTCGGGGTCACAGGGCTGTAGGAGCCTATCCTGGCCACTCATAGGCAAAGGCAGGGTACACCCTGTACACCCTGGACAGGTGGACAGGTGGCCAGTCTGTCGCAGAGCCACAATCACACACCCATTCACACTCACATTCACACCTAGGGGCAATTTAGAGTAACCGATTCACCTATGTTAAAAGCATGTTTTTGGAAGGTGGGAGGAAGCCAGAGTCCCCAGAAGAAATCTACGCATGCACAGAGAGAACATGCAAACTCCACACTGAAAGGTCCCCCACTGACACTGATGTTCTGTTACAGGCCCCCAGCCGGGACTTGAGCCGGGGGCCTTCTTGCTGTTGGGTAAGAGCGCTAACCACACAAACTGACACAAAAAATCAAATGTGTTGAGTAAGTGACTTCAAAACTGTGAGACATTATTGGCTCAACATTTTGTCCCAGTAATTAAAGTCAAAATTGTTTTAGAAGGCAAGTCCTGGTTTGAATCCCAGCAGGAACCTTTCTGTGTGGAGTTGTTCTCCCGGTGCATGCGTGGGTTTTCTACGGGGACTCCAGCTTCCTCTCTCAGTCCAAAAAAATGCTTCCTAGGTTAATTGGTGTCTCTAAATTGTCTCTAGGTGTGCATGTGTGGTTGTGTGGCTCTACAACAGACAGGGCACCCGTTCACGGTGAACATGGCTTTCACCCAATAGTAGCTGGGTCAGCTCCCATGACCCTGAAAGGGCTACAGCAGGTTCTGAAGATGGATGGATGGATTTAAGAATGCTTGAGGTGACTGACCACGAGCAGAAAAAAATGAAAAAAGGGACTGTCAAAAACGTTCTTTATCAAGACCCCCACAGACTTTACTTCAAAATCTATTAGCGTGTTGTAATATGAGTTACTGAACATATTAGGAAAAAAAATCATCAGTAATAGCTATGACTGCATTAAAGCAATAAGGAGTACTGTATGTCACTGTCATACATTACTTTTGTAATGAGTTACTCTTAATGCCGCACACTGAACACATGCATTGATGAAACACTGTGATGCAGTCAGCTTCCTGTATGTCATTAAATACTAATCATGCTAAATTCTCTGAAGTTCTAACAAATGATAAATAAACTCAGTAGATTTTCAGGAACGTTCATCATTTGAGAGTGAAGGACTTGGACAGATGTAAAATCAGCAGGAAAATATTCACAAACTACACTTCTGTAGATAAAATGAGCTTTCTGTGCTTTGGATTTTTAAAGAAACGGTTAAAAAAAAAAGGCCCCAAAACAAGTCCAGGTGAGCTCCGTTCAGTTCCAATCTAGAATGCAGGGGGAAGAAAGCAGCGACATCTAGAGGACGATTGAAGAAACTGCTGCATTGTTCATTACTTCTTTATAACTACATACTGATTGTTTTTCCCCCAAAAACTAAATGTTTTCAGATGTGTCTTATTGAGACAACCATTAAAAAAGAAAACCAAACAAAACACACATACAGAAAAAAAACAAAATAAAATCAAAAGTAAATGCCAGAAACCAAAACGTAAAAGCATGATACAAGCAATTTTCCAGAAATGCAAATGTTGAAAAAAATTAAAGAACAAAAGGACTTGGAAAAGGTAGGCATTATGGGACATGACTGATTGGACGATGATGTTTGAGTATTTAAGATGGATTTTTGGCCTGAACTGTAGTAAAGAGAAATCATTGAACCCGTGCAGTGGGCGTGGCCAGAAGCTTCCAGAAATATTGTCTGATGGAAGATATCTCTTCCAGTTGAAAAGGTGAACAAACGTTATTGCTCAATCTTTTCTGGTTGTTTTATTTAATTTTTGGGAATTGTATTTTACGGTTTTGTTTTCTGGAATTTTGTTTGGTCAGTTTGGTTTTAAAATGTAATGCTTCATTTTAATCATTAGTTTTAGTTTTTCTGATTTGTCGTTGTCATCTTTAATATATTCTGGTGTTGAGTGATTCGCTCTTCAGGGCAACCGCACAAACATAACAAAAGATTGATCACTTTTTACAGAATACTAGTTAATTTAAGGCAGGACATGATGAAAATAAATAAATAAATAAAAATAAAACAACAACCCTTCCATTTCTTTTCTCAGTCCCTGAAGTATCAATTTTTATTGAAGTTTGAAAACACAAATTCAAAAATGAGCGCACAGTGGTTGAAAACTGGTTATGACTCTTAATGTCAAATACAAATATAAAGATGCACCTTCAGCATGTAGGTCATCGATGTTTCCGAAAAAAAGAGAGATGTGACGCATGCAGGTACTTTCTTTATATATGCATCTATCCAAATCAAAATGTTTTGTAACTACGACAAAGCAGCGTCAGTCAAATGTATGAAACTCAGACATATCTGAGAGACACATTGGAAAAGTGAATCCATGTAAGATCTCATCACACTCCAGCAGCTTTCACCCAGGGGGCCTCATTCATTCCGTTAAGCACTCTGCACATCCTCTGTAAATGAGCAATGTGATTGTTTTTTTATAAACCGGGAAACGCCCTAAAATCCCTCTGCACATCATGAAAAACTGCCTCTGGGGAGATGATCTGGATTACCCTCATCTGCATAAATCTCTTCTTAATGAAGACATTAAATATGATCAGCGGTTATGAACCCCCGTACACAGAAGACGCTGCATCCCATTCACTCGTGAGTAGCTCCTTTAATGGGATGTAGCGCTGCGTGGAGACACGCTGCAGCCTGCTGTTTAACATGCATTGTTTCTGCAGACAAAAAGGATGAAGTGGCGCTGAGTCAGACTCATCTGAGACAAAAAACGTGCCACAGCTCACAGCTCTGAAGGGATCTGACAGCAGAAACAGCGATGTCGCTCTAGCACTTCACAGCAAAACAGATTCTGTCAGAGCAAACAAACCGGCTTCCGTGATTTATGACAAAAGTCTTTAGAAATTCCTTAAAGGATCCGTATCTGTTCCTACTTTGTAAACAATGCTTACGTTTTTATTTTCACATTTTGAAAATATATGTTTTGAGTGAGAAGAAACTGCGTCAACAATAAATGGAACAACAATTAAACTAGAAAAATGTAGATGATAATATTTCTGTTGACATTTTTATGTATAAAAATGCCCAAAAAGAAGTCTAAAGATGTTTGCTGCTGAGGTGTGTCATGAAACAGGTTTTTGTGGATGATCATAGTCTCACAAAATAATGAGTCTGTAAACTAATCTTGCAATCAAGACTGAAGTATGTAGCTGTTTGAAGGCAAAAGGCAATCACTGGAAAAGTGTTTCTGATCTTTGACTGATTTTTCCTTTTCCTTCCACTTTTCAGACCAGAAATCTGTGATGGACACAAATTCACACATTAAGGCCACAAAATCCAAATATTAAAAATATTTCAAGGATTAAACGTCTGATATCTAAGCAGGGCCTGCACTTATCTTTACTCAACTTGACTACTCTAACTGTGTTTTTACGGCCAAAAAAAACTGTCAGAAAACTGCAGCTTTTTCAGAGTTCTGCCCACCAAAAAGTATACCACATGAGTCCAGTTGTGAGGTCTTCACACTGGCTGCCTGTCTGCCAGAAGATATACTTTAAAGGTCTGTTGCTGGTTTATAAAGCTTTAAATGGTTTGGCACCAAAACACATGACTGATCTCCTGACCCAGTATGAACCAGCCAGACCTCTCCGGTCATTCGGATCCGGTCTTCTTTCAGTTCGTAGGATCCGAACCAAAGCTGCATTCAGCTTCTATGCTCCACAGATCTGGACCAGACTTCCAGAAAGCCTTAGATCAGCTGGAACAGTGAAATTCAGGGTAAAGACCCACCTGTTCTCGGCTGCTTTTGGTTCGTTTGTATTCAAAAGTTTACATATGCACTGTTTATTTATCCTTCAATTAAGTTATAATTTAGTTTCTTTACATTTTCATTGTAAAGATCACTCCTTAAACAACAACAATTTTAGCAAATTTCGCCCACCTAGGTGTGTGACAGAAAGTGGGACTTTCTTTCTAAATATTTTTTAATGTTTATTTTAATTGTATGTATTGTGAAATGACTTTGCCTTTCCTCTTTAAGGCACCAGCCTGGCATTTTACCAATACTAAAAAAAAATACCGTCAAAGTCCAGTTAAAATATTTCCTAGAGGGTTTTGTTCATTTTTTGTGAGACTTCCAAATGTCTCACTTTTTCTGACATTACAGGATCCACCACAAGAGGGAACCAAACAGACTCAATGTTGTGGGAGAAAACTTAGCAAATCATAAACTGTCTGACAAGAAATAAATTCATCTGAGAAAAACCAGGTCTTAAAAATCTGGATCATGAATTCTGATGTTGATGTTAAATAAGACGTCGGCTGTCTGCACTGCAGCAGGATCTCACACATTTGTAGCAAAAACAGGATGAATAATGTAGAAAGTGGGGAGGTGGGTCTCTGAACCCACACCCAATCCAGAGACAAGTGCACACAGGAAGAGGAGAGGGCACTCAAGATTTAGTGAGACACACACAAACGCACACACAGGGTCTCCATTACTGTGTGAGGAGTCCTTTTCTGAACAGAAGGAGCAAAGAGGGAGGCCTCTCTACAAAGAAGAAGACAAAGTAGCTGGATCCATTAGGAGGTCTGTGGGAAATACAACAAATGAAAAGGGTTTCCATTGGTGGGCTGTTCAAGCAGCCCATTACCTCATTCTCCCACACAAACACACTCACACCAGCCCACTGCCGCCCCCACTGCCCCCCGTGTCAGCGCTCGCAGACAGATTTACTCTGCAGGACAGGACCAATTAAATAGTGCCGGTGATGTTTCAGTGTCAGTATGCCTGGATGAGAAAGACAGCCGGACAAGACGAGGAGCGCGAAGGGGGGCAGAGGGGGTTTCTGGGAGCTCCAAGTCAGTCTGTATGCATCTTTGTTTTTTTTTTTTTTAAATGGCTCCTTAAAGTCACAACTGTCCCACAAAACTTTCACATTTTCACTCATTATTTGTAACATTAGGTGGACTGAGTGACTCCTCCCCCTGCATTCCAAACAGGAAGTACCCGCTGGTTCCAAGGAGCCAAAATCCCACAGACTTCTATAGAGAAATAAACAGTTATTACTCAGTCATGCTTTTGGTCAGAATAACCATTCTTGATCTGATACTTGTTTTAACCTTGTTCTTGATCTTCCTCTTTTTTTCCATAATATTTATTTGTATTGCATGTAATTCAAGCTATAAACTGACCAATCAGATGTCTCAATAACAGTAGGTGCTCTCAACTAAAACGTTCAAAGACAGATTCTCCTGAGCCCATTTTCAAGTGGTAGGGGTGTGGCCTTCCAACAAGCTCACTGCTGATTGGCGAGAGTGGTTGCCATAGAAACAGGAACTCAGACCAACTTTGACGACGTCTGGCTCCAACATGTTGACATTTAAATTGATTTCATGTCATTGGAACCAGAAGAAAGCCGTTGTAACGTTTTAAACTTTTGATGTAAAGCATCACACTGAACACGTCACTTAACCCTTAAACGCCGGAGCTTTAGCTTCAGTGTTTACAGCGCAGAGTGTAAAAAAGCGGACTGATATGCAACACTTTTTAGTGAAATACCTAAGCAGTCAACGTAAATCAGCTGATTCTGTTACGGAAAAGTGACAGAATCACCTGATTTACGCTGAACGGTTGAAAAGTTACTGGAAAGAATCTAGGTGTCGGCGGCGCTGTTAACAGGTTAAAGACTGTTTGGTCACATTTCTGTACATATATGACTTTTAAAAGATGTCAGGGGTCCACATTACATCAGTTGTTGTGCTGAGCTGTCTACTAGGCGGACCACAAACTCCCATTCTGATGCTTCCGCTTGTAGACGACTAGACCCAATAACGTCTTGGTCTTTCTCGTCTGATCTGGAATCTGGACCAAACTGTACGGCTTGATAGGTCCAGTATTGCTCACCATTATTGTTGCACCAATAATGTTGTATTGGGGATGCAAGGGGCTGTAGGCTAACAGGAGATGGCTCACAGTAATGGCTGATGGGAAGGTGGGGCGCGGTCGTGACGTGTAAACGGTCCTGCCCACAACTCAGAGGTGAATTTCTGATTAACTCCTGCCGCTCTGCAGAAACTTGTCTTGTGTCTTAGAAAACACATTCTGATTAGAACAAAATAATCACAATTACAAGACCACTGGGAACACTTTGAAAATAGATCAGAAGAAGATCAGGGTAGCACTTTAAGATTAACAATGAAAAGCTGAAACTATTACCGGTAGTTACTGTTAACACATCTGTATCAAACCCATCAATGCTTGTTTAAAAAACTTAACAAAATATTCCCATACAGAGATAACATTCAGTTGAAAGTACAGAAACTCACAGTTTCTACAGGGCCTCTAAAAACATAAACTTGTATCAGAACAGAAGAAAACAGCTAAAGTCTGCAGAAACCCTCGTTTCACACGGGTGTTGTCTGAGCAGAAACAAGCAGCAGAAACAAGCAGCAGAAACAAGCAGCAGAAACAAGCAGCAGAAACAAGCAGCAGCCCAGCAGCGCTCGTGAAAGATGTGTTGTTTGTGCATATTAATCAGACTATGTGTTAGCCTCATCTTGTCTACTCTTTTATTCAATATGGCCCTAGTCAGGTTGATTAATATGCTAACTGACTGAATGGAACATCTATTATGCATCCATAATTAGTTAGTATCATTCAGCTCCAGGATAATTACCAGACATGACATTCTAATGTTAATTATTCATTCCTATACATAAACAATCATTCAAAAACAACATCTATCACACATGAATATGGCCGTGTGCAGGTGCAACCTCTTTAGATGTAGAGGGATGACCTTTAACCCGCCTGCTCTGTGCCAGGTTAACGGACTGCTGATGTTTTACATCTGAAAAAATGTGTTTCGAGGTAATAAACTACAACCAGCTGCCCAGTGCCTGAAAACAGGAAAAACCGAGCACAAACACTGCTGGTGTGGTCGCTGATACAAACCAGGCAAGATACGTTTAGGCAAATCTGGAGAATACGCTGAATGATTTCATATTCCTGTGTTCTGTTCTCATCTCGGTTCTCACGCTTGGTTTAGTTTTGTCTAATGAGGTTCCACAGGGAGACTCAAATCTTCTCATTCAGTTTATCCCAACTTTTAAAATGTGTATTTCTTAAAAACTATTCCCATTTCTCATCTCACTCTCACAGCTTCACTAAATGTTTTAGGTGGTGCATGAATGCTTTGACCTGCTTCATATTTGGTCAACTGAAATATGGAACCTGAGTTCAGCAACAGTCTTAAAGAGATTCAAACGTGTGTCAAAACTGCATATCAGAACTTTTTGTTTCCAGACACAAAATTCATACTATGGTTAAAATATTTATTTCATTTCAACTTCCTGGGTACAGCTGGTGAAGCTGTTAAATCTAGAAAAGTTATATTAAAAGAAAATTACATGATTTATTGTAACCGCTGTGTAGTTCTGGGTGATATGATGATATATTTGTCATGTGGGCGATGGAAAAGTCTATATTGTGTCATTTCTATTCTATCGTTTCTAACCTAATTCTATCAATTATTACAGACATTTTTTATCAAATAGCCAAAGACACTTACATAAGTGTTTGCTTGTCAGTATGGATACTCCAAATTTCTATAATAAAACACGATTTTCAGCAAAGAAACTCCATTTTGTGGTTTTGCCACGTAAAGCTGCTTTGAGTTCTTTGATTATGTTACATAACGCATGAGTGCAGAGCGACGGACAAGCTCAGGAGTTAAAACGGACAGATACACCGACGCAGGCAGCTCAAGAAGAACACTTTTGGCAAAAGAGGGAGTTTGTCCGAGGCAGAGCAGAAGACAGCAATATGCAAACTATGCAAGAAGACGCCTCCACATCAGCCACATCTGTTCTCATTTGATTTATTTTGCTGCACTAAAATGTATTTTTCTCATTTGTGACTAATCACTTAGAAAATAGAGAAAAGTAAGCAATGAAAATGTTTTCAAATATTTTTCAGAGAATAACTGAAAAGATACTTTATTGTGGTATAGCGTGATCTATATCATAATGGTGATATGAAAGAATTTATATTGTAATGTACATTTTTTTCATATCGCCCACCACTATCGCTGTGAAGTTAACAAAACTGATCAATTCTTTATGTATGAATTGGTAGAGTTTATTCCGAAATCTTGTCGTTCACCTCTTGGCATAATACTTCAGAGGCTGGAACAGCCTGTTCTGGTAGAGATTTGTATGCCGAATGCTCTTCCGGAAACCAACTCTGTATTCTATCCGGGCTGGTGACCAGCACATGGCGGACTCAGACTTGGGGCCAAGGACCCACACTAGAAGCTCATCGCGCCCCCTGGGAATCAAACTCTGGTTTTCCATGTGCCAGTCCTGCACTAAACTATCTGAGCTATCCGGCCACTTTCATCCAGAAATCTAGCTGCAGCAAGAAGCTAAAAGAAAAGTTCATGTGTCAGGCAAAGCCCCCTTTGTTCAAGGGACATCCTACAGCCACCGTACACTTAATATTAACAAACATTTCTTGAAAGGTGAACAGATAAATATTTGTGACCATGTTTAGGTGATTTCATTGAACAAAGCATACAATCACATCACATCAGCTGTCAAGTGTGGAGGAGAAGGGTGTGCTCATCTGGATATCTCAGTCACTGACTTGACTACGAACTGCTCTCCCTGGTATCATTGTTGAAATGTGAGGCCATCAGTTGAACAACACAAAGCTCGGCTAAAATGAGGCCATGCAACACGACCACAACAGCAGTAAAACAATAACAAAGGTGTTTCTGACCCAATTTCAGCAACCTGTCTGTGTCTGTGTTTGAGTCTGCTCAAAGAAAGGGTCATAAAGGAATGTGGTCTACAACAATGTAAAAGGCTTTAGTCGTAGTCACACGCACCCATATGGGTGCTGCAGGTTTTTGGGTGGTCTTGGCCCGTGGAGGGTTGTAGAGAGGGGTTCAAGCATAACTAGCAGTTCCCTTGAGCCTCTTAAGGGACATCATAAAAATGGAGCATATGATTTTCGTGTGTGTGGTGAGTGTGGCAGGAAGCATTCGTAGGGCAAACAGAACTTGCATACGCCTATGATGTATGGGTGATGCTGTTGTACGTTCATGCCACATTTTAGTTATTAGTAAGGTGTTATAGTAAGTAATGTAACCATAGTGCCTGTAGGAGGCCCGTGGGATGTCCAAACACACTACACTCTCGAACAGGACTGGCGCAGTGTGAAGGCTTTGGGAAGTTGAAAAAATGAGAAGTCTGTACGAAGTGCTTGTGTCTGACCTACTTCTCCCTCACTTACTGTTCACTACAACCTGTTGTTCGCAGCATGCCCGCTTCGCTCTACAGGCTCATTGAGAAGTCCATGACATTGATATTTTATTACATTTTTGCCCATTTTTCACTTGCACACAGCCCTTATTCACCAGTTGTGAATAAGGTTTAATTAAGCAAAAAACGTCCGAAAGCTGCTAACAAGCCGTTTTAGAACTTCAAACTAATTGGTAGTGCTGTAACTTCTTTGTCTAAGACTAACACACCACAGTCAATGCGTGGTTGTGTTCCTCTCATTTCAAGACTGCGTAACGATGAGACGCCTCATTGGCAAAGACATGATTTGTTAAATAGGCAGCAGTTTCTCTTCCATGACATAGAAGCCTTCAAAATCCAGGTCTTTCCGGTGGCTTTGAGTTCTGCTATGTACCTCGCTGGGGTTGATCTTCCTCCCCCTTTCTTTGGTGTCAGTACAATGCCCCCAGTAAAGCACCTGAACAGCTAATGGGAATCTGTGGGCTTGTGCTGCTGACATGCTCCTAATAAACACCTCCCTCCCACTCCATGTGCCTGCTGTCCCAGAATGCTCAGGGACAGCTCCATACCAGGGGTGAACACACAGCTGGGGCAGCCACCTGGCTGCCACCTACAACCGCCATCACACTCACGTTTGCATTTCAGGCACTGAAACAAAAACCAAATCAGTTGGATTGAAACACTGTTTGTTTTTGTGTGGAAACATTGACTGATGGTGAATGAACTCAGATTAGAAAGGTCCTGTGTTTTCGCGCCGTTCTACTGTCAAAGGAGGCGTGGCTCTGAGCGCCAGAAGCTGAGCTCCGCCTCTCCTCCTGCTCAGAGTCTGCCGGCAGTAAAATGCTCACAAATTTGCCGCAGTCATGACAGCTCCTTAAGTAATGGTGCATAAATACATGGAATCCACGGCCCCCTATGAGTATTCTCACTCATAAATAATCTAATTGTGTCATTTACCATGTCCACTGGGGGAAACACAGAGCGGGAGTCTGATGCTTTAGCCTTCTCTCTGAACAGCGCGCCATAGCACACATGCTGTGAGCAGAGGCTCATAGATAGAAAAACATCATTATGGTAAAGTTCAGAAATACTGGCGAAACTAAAAAGCATCAAAATGTGCCGTTTAGAACACATGACACCCCTCAGCCAGCAGTGTTTACCGCTACACTTATTACTTTAATATCATGAGATACGTCTTCACGTCCTATCTCGGGTTTCCTACCGTCACTCTTTTATAATCAATTTTATTTATTTGCATTCTCTCTCCTCTCATCCCCCTCTTTGTTCCCTTCAGTTTCTCTGCTGTACGAGTCTGTCATAAATAAAACATCGGGCTAATACGAAAAGGAGAACACAACAAAAGAACCAAGTGGAGGATGGAGGGATACGTGGAACCACACGGCAACACCTGCATGACTGTCTGAGCCGATGGGGGGTTCTGATCTCCCCACAGCTGCAGTCACAGCACCTGAGGTTACACTCAAAATAAACCCTACCCCCCCCCCTCCACACACACTCTCCTCACTAGCTTCCTAATCATTTCACAAGTCTGTTCTACCTATTCTTCAAAACCTCTCCTTCTGTTTGTCCTCATCCTAACAATGCAGCTGACTCCCTGTTTCTGTACCTGAAGAGTTTCCTGGGAGCATTTTACCATCCTAAACCCGAAATTCCCATGTTCAACTGCTCTTCCCATGGACCCCTCCCCCCCGGCCTTCAAAGTTCTCGTTTGAATATTTGCTACTTCCACCACGATCTGCCCCTGCAGCAGCTCCACCCAGGTTCGCGCCCCAGGCTTCTGTGCGCACCGTGCAACCTATTCTCATAACTTTGAGAATAGGTTGAGATCGTTTCGGCCCCAAGGCCTCTAATCATTCGCTTTACCAGATAAAACTGCCAGACTTCGAGCCCCAGCTATCCTGAGGGAGACTTCAGAGGGAACCAGCTTGTAGATGGTTCAATTAGTCTTTCGCCCCTATACCCAGGTCATACGACTGATTTGCACGTCAGGACCACTGCGGGCCTCCACCAGAGTTTCCTCTGGCTTTGCCCTGACCAGGCATGGTTGCGACAGACTGGCGACCTGTCCGGGATGTCTCCCGCTTTTGCCCACGAGTGGCCAGGATAGAAGATGAAAAAAGAAAAAGAAAGAAAGAAAACATTCTTTTTCAGAACCAAACTGCCATCACCTCTTTGGCCTCTCATATTGATTTTGTTTGTCCACTTTTTATCAATGATCCTCTGAACGGAGAGAGCCATTTGGATTCATCGCTATTAATCCTGAACTGTCTGACAAATCGTCCAGATAAGATTTTATTCCTCCTGCTGTTAGAGCCTCTCTGACTCCTCGTCCTCCTCCGTGCTGGCCTACTGACAACAAGCAGCTTTTAATGCCCAATTGATTCTGTGGCCTATTTGCTGGTGTAACAACAAGAGCAGCAAATAAATGGCGACGCCCCCAGATGAATGACCCAGCTGGGGCAGATGATGGACAGCAGCACAGAGGCGAGGTAAAGACACTGAACAAAAACTCATGAAAGCAAACTTCAAGGCCAAAACCTCTGAGATCCCATGGCCTAGTTTACTATTCAAATATGCATGTGTGGGCTTATGTATGTGTAATAATGTGGACACAATGAGGACAGAGAAGGTCATCATGGCAGTTGGTTGGTTCACCTGTAGAGGCAGCAAGGAGCCAAATGAGAGAAATGATCTATGGGAGCTGGCAGGCTGTTTGGGTTCTCAGCCCCATTCTATTGTGTTTCCCACAAGAAGGAAAAGCATCCCAACTATCATTACCACACTCACCATCAACCATCTATAAACACCTACGTCTACCTCGCCATCATCACCATCCATCATCCGTGTCAGCAAGAGAAGGCTAACTGGCTGGCCAAATATATGTGAAAGTAATCTCTAATTCATCTCCTTTGTGGCTGAATAATCTGGAAACCAACACCTGGCAGACATTATTGTAAACTGCACTCATGTCACCTAACCCTAACCTGATTATAGAATATTGCTACTTTTATTTTGAAATGCTGTGTTTTATTATACAAAAATTAAGCTTAAAGACCCACGTTGATCCTCTTTTAATTTATTTTCAAAGTGTTCCCAGTGGTCTGCAATTAGGATAATCTCTTTTTTAGTCAAAATCAATAAACATAGTTGTTTTCTACTAAACAGTTTCTGCAGAGCAGCACTATTCAATAGAAATTCACTCTTGAGTCGTGCGTGGGACCAGAGTAACCCCCTTCACCTCCTCATTGGTGAAAGCTTGCAGCAGGCAGCTTGTGGCCCCACAACATACTTTCTGACACAAATAAGCTCTTCTTCCAACTGCATTTTGTCATCTGCTCCCCATTCACGATTTGAATAAAGAAATACTTGAAATTGTAATTGTATGCTAAATTTTCTTCATCATGAGAAAAATGCTTCAAGAAGATGTTAAAAACACCTGAAACCATTTTTTTCATCAGAGTGACTCTTTCTGAGGAGTTTTTTGTAAACTAAATAATAAATGTAATTAGGCCAAAAAAAAAGGTATACTGCATATAGTCCTTTATAGCCATATTCTTGTGTCATTAGTCCATATGGTAAAAGGATGGGAATCTTTCAAAAGTAAATTCAGATTTACAACTAGACTCAGATTTAATATTTGTGCATTAGAGGGTTTTATGCAAAAAAACATCTAGCTATAATTTTACCTTTGAAACCTGCTGAGTAAATATGTAGAGTTGATCATATTTGGCTTCCGGTTTGGTTTACTGCCATACTTGGATTCACATCAACAATCCATTGAGTAAGAAGTTAAATGGTTCTAGCATATTTCTATTTATGTCACATCAGTACCTTTGCCCCTCTATCACACCCCATTTTGCCTCAATCCTTCTCTTTACTTCCATTCCTTTTGGTTTTCTACAAATGCATACATAAACTCCAGATTCTTCAGAACTCTGCTTCCTTCATCTTTACCAAAACTTCTTGGTAATGCATTGGCCCTCGACACAAAAACATGTTAAAGACCAAAATGACAATTAAAAAACCAGCGTTACAATTGAGAAAACCTAACACAGGTCCAGAGACCAAAACGCGAAAAACAAAAAATAAAAATAACATTTTGGAAAACAAAAGTAATTTCAGGAAACAAAATGAAAAGTTAGAAGAACGAAATACAAAGGAATAAGTAGATACCAGAGGACATCACTGATTGGATGAACAGCTCCAGTATCACTTCATGATGAAATGATGGACTCATGTCACCATCCATCAGGGATGTCCTATAGCATCTCTCTTTTCAGTTTTCTTATTGTTTCATTTTTTCTCATTTTATTTAGTTTTCAGTAAATTACTTTTGTTTTCCAAAAAGTTTTCTTTATTTTTGTTTTTTATTTACGTTTTGGTGTCTGAAATTGTGTTTTGTTTTCTAAAATGGTTTCTTTCATATTTGTATTGCTTTTTTAATTGTCGTTGTGATCTTTAAAATGTGATTTGTTGGTGGGGTTTGCACTTCAGGACCACCTTACCTTCACAACCCCATACCCCATTCTTAAAAAAATACGTCACCGTTTTTTTCTGTTGATTCCAGAATTTAATTTAGTATCTTTCTGGATTTCTGTACCTGTTTGCCGTTCACGACCTCTCCCCTCAATATTTTTCTGATCTCCGTCAATCGCTTCCTCCCAAACATCCACTCTCTGTTGAACTTTTCATTTGAACTCAAAACACATCTGGGTTTTTTTTTTCCAAAGGATTTTGTGAAATGGACTTTTAAATCAAATTCTTATAACACCAATAGTGAACCACATCCAGGAGTCGGTGAACACATTTTTGCTTTTTTTTTTTTTTTAGCGAAGTTCAAGTAAAAACTTTTTAATGTTTACTCTCCTGTTTGTCGCTCTTGTGCCTTTTTACTCACTGCTGTCGTTGCTCTTTAGGGCCTTGCCATCCATTCTATCTGCATTGGAGTCGTTCTGTCATCGTGTGCACTGCGGCCAGCCCGAGACCTGCAGTAACACTCATATCAGAGTGACATTCAGAGCAGGACTGTCCCTCTGGGCCCGGACCAATCACTTCAAACAACTCACCGGCGTGTCAGCAAGGACAACAGCCGCAGGATTCCACCGCATCAAGACAGTACATGTACCCTATAGGTATTCAATGGATGTATTTGCATATTATAAAAGATCCAGTCGATTTGTACAGGGGTTTAAATGTGCATTCACCTTCAGGACATCTGCACTTAACCCTTAGTAGTCTGGGGCCCTCTTTAGCCGTTTTTACTTTACAGTCTGCACTAATATTTGTCTTTAAATTTGTCTCAGAGCTTGACATCCATCTTACCAACTTCAACTTCTTTTTTTAACAGCTATATTTTGGATTATATTACAGAATAATTCCATTATGAACCCGAAACTGTCCGAAAAGTTGAATTCCGACAGGTACGTTTGATCATGTTTTAATAACAAAAATTGAGATCAAAGTGTTTTTGTGTTTTATAACAAAAGATTAAACATGTAAAAACAAGATAAAATTTTACAAATCCAAAAACAAGGCACAGACATGGTGAAAATAATGTAAAAAAGGTTAACCTATATAAGTTCTAAGAACTTATCCCGAGGGTTATCAGAATTATGTGTCATAACTCTTGTTATGTCCTTTTTACACAAAAAATGTCAAAGCTAAAACTTTTTTTAAATCTTCTTGTTAGATTTTGAAAGAAAACGCTGCTAATGGGGGGGTCAGCGTCATTCCTGGATTAATGTAAACGACTGATGTGATTGGCAGGCTAACCAAAGAGTTCAGAGGCGGTTAAAGCTATTCTGCCCTGACGGCGATGATGGAAGATGTCTTCACAAGTACGTCTCTAACTTCAGCACTGATGTGTCATAGAATCATTTCAAGTCGCTAAAAACCTGACGGGGGCAAGAGGTGAGAAACGCATGAATGAATGAATAAGCAGAGGCGCGGGACTGATCAGAAGGGGGGCATTCGAGTCACGCCCGTTGGCTGGCGTTGCTCTAAGTCACAGATAAAAACGCTTACTAAAGGAGACGTGCTGCTCAGAAATCAGAGTGAATGAACTCGGACAGGGGATTTAATACGACCTTCCCTCTGATTTCTCTTCCAAGCTTCTCCCAAGAACACTGGGAAGAGTTCACATTCAGTGCAAAAGCAAACAAAAGGTCAGGAAGTTCTCCACCTTTACTCTATCAAACTCAACTTGTTTAAACCCCAAATCATGAAACTAGAAAACTGTTGTTCGTATACCTCTCATGATGGAGCCTTAAATGATGAGCATTGTCAGCTGTAGGTCACACAATGTTCCATTTTTCCCATTATCTGATGTTTTCCAAACACATCCTGTTGGAAACTGATCCCCATTATCAGCTTTGAAATGTCTGTTTTTATGGATCGGAGAAATCACAAAAAACAAAAATAATTGATGGTATTTTGTTTTGACGTATCGAATGCTATTGCTGTTGGTATAAAATACCACAAATGCAGTACTTTTGGTTTCAAACAAACAGAGGTGCAATATTATTTCAACTTTGGCCCATTTTTCTTGTGTAATATTATGAAAGCATTTTTTTACTTTGTTTAAAAAAGCTATTTGACCTGCTGTTTTGTGAATTAAATACAGTTTCAGATATATTTGAAATGTTTTTGTATTTCTTTGTATTACAGTTCAAATTTTAATTGGTCATGGCACAGTTGTTAAGGAGAACATTTTGAATCGGCACTTCATGTCAGAAACATTGCTCATCCCTGTTCCATAGCATGCAAAATCTATTTTTTGAGGTTTTAAGTGTATTATAATGTTCATTCCTTACAGAAAACAACCCCAAAGCGGTCTTTTCATCCGTTCATGCATTTCTGAGTATTCCTCTAAAAACCTGTGCTCTGACCACCAGCCACTCCCAACCCACGAAAACAAGCGGGTTCTCACGAGCTGGCGTGAGAACAGCCCCTTCCAGGAAGAGTCTGTGCTGCCAGCCCCACCCCCAAGCTAACACACACCCACTTTCTCAGTGGAGTTAGGGGTGATCGGCTAAACGCTTTCCTTTTATATGCACAAATACACATCCATCTTTACAAAAGTTTGGATGTTTTTTGTTTTCCTAGGCGAAACGCAGACATGCTGCCGAGGTTGACAGTAGGTTGACATCATGTGGCAGTACCCACAACGAGACAAATGCGGAGCAAAGGAGATTGAGTCGTCTTACTTCCGGGTAGGAAAATGAACTGTGAAAACAATTCCTAATTCATTAAAAAATGATTGTTTATTGTGCCAAATGTAATTTATTATCATATATATGGATATAGTTTACTCTGAAAGGCTTAAGAAAAGCATGGTATAGAATCTTTAAGTGTCTGGTTTCTAGTACGGTACATCCTCGTCAGGTCATCTGCTTTGTCACCACTTTGGGTTTTGGTCATGTCTACGTTTATACGCTACATGGAGTAAAGAAATGAGCCTTTGAACTGGACTGCCCTACATGAAAAACACACAACATGTGATTTAAAGGTGAGGGTAGAAAGCTGACACGTTTTAAGTGGCGAAGGAGTGAAAGAAAATTGCTGGTGAATGAGCAGAGGTGCAGGCTGCACCCTCTGTTTAGAACATATGTGTGAACAATCATGCAAATGAGGACTGGACTGAGTGAGTTCCACGTCACTCATAGAAAATGACAAAATGGTTTACGTCCAGCTCCAATGAAATGAAGTCAATTCAATCTGGAGGGAGACCTCATCAGTAAGCAGTGACTAGTCTGAATCAGTGTGAGTTACAGTTTCTATGACAATCCAGGGTCGGCTTGTTGGAAGGCCACCCCCCACAGTTGGTAAAGGGTTTGGGAGAATCTGTCAAACAAATGTTTCAAACATTCAACGTGAATTGAATGTTTGAAAAAGTATCAGATCTAGAATGGTTATTCTGACCAATAGAATGACTGAGTAACAGCTGTTTATTTCTCTATAGAAGTCTATTGGAATTTGGCTTATTGTGTGGGAGGGGTCACTCAGTCCAGTTCCCATACAGTCAGTGGTACAGATAGAGGCTTTTATAGAGCAGGGCCACAGTGATGACAGCACTTACAGCCTCATAGAGCGGTGATTACACTAAGACATGTGCTCCAGCTCTGGAGACAGCGCCGCTGCGCCAAAGGCATCCATCCTCACACCCCCTTACAACACTTTTCCCGAAGGAGCAATAAACAATCTGGCTCTTGACAGGCAGGCTAGAGAGGAGTCACCTTGGGCGGAGCCACTGGCTTCTGCACTGCAAGATCTTCACTTACTAATGATTCTCTTTCCTCCTTGTTTTACCATTTATCTTCACACACATGCAGCAGAGCTCAGCCGCCATCTCCCTTAGCCCTGCACAGTGTCCTCCTTTAAATAAACTCTATCACTTCCACAAAAGCCACACACTCCTTAAGCAGACCCCTGCTGCTCCCGTTGTGTTCCTGTACAGCACAGAACCATCATACAAATGGAGCCATTGGAACCCAAACACACAACAAAGCATCAATCCTGTAACTAAACGTGGTAAATCAGAAACATTTGCACTGAATTCCCTCATCCTTGTCTGACAGGCCTTCAGTCTGAAGCCTGCTGCCTGCCAGTCACCTTCAGTCACAGACTTTCTTCACCTCCCACTGATGGGACACACATTCTTGTTTACAGGCGTCAGTGATCTCAGCATGACATGCAATGCTTCATACCATGTCATGGTCATGGTCCACGGCTCAATTTACATCAAAGGAGAGGCCTGTTGCAGCCAGGCTTTGATACAGAAGTATCCAGTATTATTTTCTTATTTTTAGCTTTCACTTATTTATTAAATTCTCATTTTAAAATTATGGAATATTATACTATCAAAAAATTCAAAATGATTACCGGTACTAAACATAAAACTATATAATCAATTGTTCTCTACTTTAACATGAATGAGAATTTGCACCAGTGGAGTTTATAGATCTGGTTTCGAATTATGTTTAGAAACTGCTTTAGGTAAAATAATAGGAACACATGATATTTACATTTTCACAAATTGAAGATCTTAATCTATCGAAATCAACTGCCTACCTAGATGTGCAAAAATCTACAACACGTAAAAAACACACAAAAAAGCTTTAGGGATGAAAGGGATTCTTTTAATATCCTGTTTAGTAAAGAGAAAGAAAAAAACAAGAACTTGATAAAAATAGCATCAAGGAAAGAGAAGATCAGACTGTCAATGACAGCAGAAACTACACTGAGGCAAATGTGTTAATTTATTCAGTCAGTCTTTACCACTCCTGTAGCTTTGGCAGTTCCATCTTTAATGACTTTCTCCACCTCTGCAGTGTTTTAAGTCATACACAGAATCCCTTCCAAAGCAATCATTAATATAATTTTTAACCACCTTCATGCAGCCTCATTTGTAGGGTGTTAAATAGGTGTTAACCTATTTTTTTCATATTGCTCTTTCGAGTTACAAACAGTGATAACTGGCTTTGTGTTACAGCTAAACAGGATCTGAGTTTGTAACAATAAGCTGAGATGTTGTTGCATTCATAACTGATGCTTCGTAGTGCAAGAAACTGAAGGCTAACCCCTGTGTCTCCTGCTCTTGAAATGGCTCTTTTTGTCGGAAGTCATTAAACAAATCCCAGTCTGGGTCTAAATGTAATAAAATGATTAATGTAACAGTTTAGTTCACAGTCTGCAGCGTTTCTGGAATGCAATAAAACTTTATTATTCCTTTGAGAGTCCACAAATATGTGCAAATAGGTGTGTGCATTTTTGCAGTTAACATATATTTTGCACCTGCTCTTCTCCTTGGAGTGAATCATAATTATTTTAAACTTAACAGCAGGTTCTCCTTTGTTGAAACAAATTAGCTCTTGCAGCTCCTTTGAACCAGAGCGCAGTGTGCCAGTGAGCCGCCCCGCTGCGCCGCAAAGGGAGGCCTTTCCACTGTGACTCTACAGCCTGCTGTGGTGACCGGCAACACTGACACTGCCTGTGCAAAAACAAACTACGGATGTTTGTAACAGATAATTCAACCTCAGAGTTTAGGCATTACACTGAAAAAGATTTTAGAAGCAAAGTTTAAACCATAAATGCCACCTTATAGAGAACTCCCCTTAGAAATTCCATAGGCTTAAATGTTAAACAATAAAATTAGAACACAGGAAGTGGTTCCAAAAAGCCAAAATCCCGTAGACTTCTATAAAGAAATAAAAAAGTCATTTTATTGGTCAGAAAAAACATTCTTGATTTAAAACATCCTGTTGCTTATTGTTTTTTTTCATTATAATTTTTTCTTAATTGAAAGATATTCAAGTTAAAAATTAACCAATCAGATGCCTCAATGTGACGCCTGCTGGCCCCCACGTCCAATCTTTAATTGATAGGTTTAGTGGAGCTTGTTTTCAAGTTCACTCCTGATTGGCAAGAGTTGTTGTGTGACGGTGTGGCACCGTCACATGTTGCCATAGAAACGTCATCTTTGACTCGGACCAATCACTGCTTACTGATCTGGTTAATCATCTGGCTCCAAAATGGCAGTGTCTGTATCACAAAAAAATGGCAACTGAATTGACTTCATTGGGTTGGAGCCGTAAGGGGGACGTCCCTCACTCAGTCCAGTTCTCATTTACAGTCAGTGGTTTTAACATACATTTTAGGTTTAATTTAAAACACAAATATATATATATATACATATATATATATATTTCTTCCAAATTGCAAAGAAAAAAAGTATATATATACCAGTGAGTGCTGAAAATCAATGTATCATTTCATACTACAAACAAAAATCCTTATTTAGTCCTTGATTTTTTTTACCTTAGATACAATGTGGTTGAATAAATCATCTGTTACAAACAAGACAAACATGATGTAAATTTTGCTGCAATAAAATCAATTTCTGAGATGGGTAAATTAACAAAATTGAAATGTAGTGATGAAGAAAAATATTCTGTGGATGGTCTGTAGAAGAGACGATTGTGCCGTGTTGTTTCTCCAATTAAAAAAGGTGAAATTCATGTCCACCAACATTCAAGTATCCCTGCAGATCCTCCAGATATAACAGCCTCAGAGTTCATTTATATTTTGAAGAGCAAATTCAGCAGATATGTGATGACAAATATTTGGTGTGATGTAGATGAAAGAAGTGAAACAGAGGGTTTCTTCAAGTCTCTGCAAACCAAATCCCTGCCTCAACCCTTTGAACAAAGAACACATAAGACAAAGCACAGTTTCACCAAACACACACACAAATGCACAATGTGAGCCTCAGTTTCCATAGAGACAGGGCACTCTGGACATATTGAGGATTTATTAAAAAGCCTCCCTGGCAGCAACATTCTCTCTGCACCCCTTGAGCAAAGACACCCGGCGTCATCGTTCTGCCGCAGCACAGAGAGCAGAGACAAACTCTTCCTGACCTGCTACTCCTAGTTTCCTGATTGTAATCAGGCTAAAATTCAACTACAACCATCAGCTCAAAAACTTCCTTACGAGAGCTGAGAGTGAAATAGTTGAGATCGCCCCATTGGGTTCCTACCAAGAGTTTACTCTGTAGTGGCTTCAGTCTGAGCTGTATGAACAGCCAGACACGTTCCTGATACGTTAGCTTGCTCATATGGAGCAGTCTTGCAGTCTTTCTGAATTCTGACACTGTGCAGAAAAACTTAACTACTTTAGCGAATGTTTTTTAGTATCGTTGCATCTTTGGATAGCTAAAACAAGACAGTCTCAATGAGAGAGTTAGGACCTAATCCTCCCAATGTTCCCATTAAAAGACAACTGCTTACCTGCAAAACAGCTTTAATGAACAACATTTCATTTAATGAAAGTTAGAGAGCAGCTTTGAGCCCTGAAGTCCCTAAAACTATAAAACTGAACAGATAGAAAACACCTGAACATGGCATCAAAAACCAAACCATTTGATGGCTCCTACTGGTCATGACAGAGAGTGTCCAATAAGACTTTTCCAAAAAATGTTAGAACAGAAAAGTGAAGTCTCACAGTGCAGAGGGTTGTTTTGGTTTAAATTATTGGTCTAAGTTATTGGGGCGGCCGTGGTGCAGCGGTAGGGCGGTTGACCTCTTATTGTAAGATTGCAAGTTCAATCACCGCCACGTGCCGAAGTGCCTTTGGGCAATACACTGAACCCCACCTTGCCTCTGGTAGAAGGTTGGCGCCAGTGTTCAGCAGGGGAGCCGCCACCAGTGTATAAATGTGTGTGTGAATGGGTGAATGGGTTAGTGACTGTAAAGCGCTTTGAGCCTTCGAGGAAGATAGAAAAGCGCTATTCAAGTAAACGCCATTTACAGACCTTAAAGGACCTATGTATCATGCTATCATGCTATTCTAAGCCTTTCAGAGTAAACTTCATCCATGTATATGATTATTCTTTACCTTTGGCACACTAATGAATGATTCTCATTCAGCTACCTCAAGGGACGTCATGTAAATGGAAAGTGCCATTGGTAGGTGTATTGTGCAGTTTTTCCCTGCATTGTGTAAGTCAAACAAATTCTTAATGTACTGTTGTAGTGCTGTCGAACTACGCCACACTTTAGAAATAAGATCATATTTTCCCTATTTTAGCTGCACTACATTGGCTGCTTGTTCTTTTAGAATCCATTTTAAGATTCTTTTATTGGTTTTTAAATCTTTACATGGCTTGATACCTGTCTACCTCTCTGAGGTGATGCAGCCTTATGTTACCTTTTTCTTAGATCAGCCGATCCGCTTCGTCTAAATGCCAAAACAAAGTGCAAGTTTAAAGGGGACTACACTTTTTCTGCAGCAGCCCCAAAACTGTAGAATGATCTTCCACTTCATGTTAGAGTGTTCCTCACTACCTATTTAAGTCTTCTTTAAAACCCAACTTTTTTAACTTGGATTTTATCACACAGTGAAGGGGCTTTTCTTGATATATTCCTCTGCTTTGTCAATGATTCTATTTTATTGATTGTGTAATGTTGTGTAACAAGGTTATGAACTTTTCTATGTACGTCTTAATATATTTCGTGTAGTGCATTTATATCCTATTGTCTTTCTGTTTAGATAACTGTACTGGACTTTGGGACTGAACAGACAATTTAAGTGCTCTATAAATAAAGTTGGTTGGTAAGGTGTAAGTACTGGGTTTTTACTGTTCACCTTTCAGAATATCTCTGTAGGGGTTGCCACAGAAAATCAGCTTTCACTGATTCCCACAGGTGGTTTGGCCGAGTTTTTACACCGGACGCCCTTCCCGACGCAACCTTGCATTTTCAAGGTACAGGGAGACCCAGATAGGCACTAGCACAAAACCTGGGGGGCAAACAGTGATAGTCCAACACCACTGAGCTATGCAGACACCCCAGAGTACTGGCTCTTTACTGACAATGAACAAATGCTATGCCCACGGGTTGTGCAGGTGATACGTAAGTGCCCATAGGACGCTCCCTTGGGTGCACTCTGATTGTCCAATTACGTCATTTCAAACAGTCAGGCTGCATATAAGGAGAACACACTCATCACTTGAACAACACTGACAGGATCCTTGCATTGTGTGCGGGGTTGAGGGGGATTAAAAAAAATACCTTTACGTGTTGTTTAAGTGTGCTGCAACTTGTCACTTGCAGCATGCCGGTGGAAAAAATATGCATGAACATTATCTGTCCACGGGCTCACCGAGCGGACAACCATCTAGAAATGTCATGCAGGCCACCTGCGTGCCCTGTACAGGTTTCCCCATTCTTCGTCCGCAGACAGCCCAGATCCACCTGTAAGGGCAGATGTGACTAAGGCATAAAGCAGGCCCATTTCCCTTTAAAACTGCTGTTTTTCTTCAAGACACCACATGCAGCTCTACCACTCTAAAAACTAAACCTAAATGAAGAAAAGAACTTGTTTTGGGAGAATTTGTTTCATTTATGTTGCAAGAAAAACAAGATCAGTAGAAATTTTGTATTAGTCAAATTTTGGCCAATTGAGTTTTGTTTTTGTTTTTTACAATTTTGTCATTTGGAATCAGATGTTTCAGTGTTAGACATTTTAAAAGAAAATCTCCTTATTGTAAGGATCAAAGCCCTTACCCAGCGCTTACATTTTGGAATGGGGATGACACAAACATTTTTGTCTGCTTTTGCAACTTAAAACGGTCCAGTAGTGGTGGGAATTTGGAGATATTCCTCTTAGTTTTGCCTAAATCAAAATCATTTTTCTTCAAGACTGTTTAAGGAAAACTGTGAACATCTGTTTTCCCAGCAAACATTGTGGTAGTTTTAGGAACAACTGTTCATTTAAAAATACAGATCAAACACCTTTTTAACTTTACCAAGACTTTTCATTTAGAAACATAAGAGGAGCAGAAAAGAGGATTGACTTATTTCCAGATGAAGACGAGAGGCATAAAACCAAAGTGTTCGCCATACTCCAGTCAAAGAGCAAAAGAGTTTCAGCACCAAAGACATGCAGGGGGGAAGGAAAGATGAAAGCAGAGATGACGGATGATGGGCCGATGGTGGGAGCAGCAGAGTCAGGGCTGCTCATTTCAGGAAGGGAAATCAGTTTCCTCTTGGTTTCCCTGAGGCTGTTCCACATGAGCACCGCCGTTCTCTGCTGTCTGCATCGAAACACCAGTCAGCAGTGACATTTGCAGCCTCAAAAGAGAGAGCATAGAGAAGTACATGGCATCCATTGTTTCATGAACAGTCCAGGAAAAATCTTCGTCCAAACCAGAACTTGGGAAGCATGCGGAGGGATGAATGTCAAGAGAGTTTGGCACAGAGAGTAAATCGGAAATGGAAACAGGGCAAAATAAGAAAGTCGTTCTCTTGACTGAAAAGATCAAATATGACTTTGAGGGCACGGCAAAGATAATGAAAAAGGGCAACCAAGGCTTTCTGAAGACAAAAGTCAGACAGACAGAATGAATGTGACTGCCTGAGCCCATTTGTAGTCTTCAAGTCTCATGAGGTGTCTCTTGAATCCCGCTTTCACTTTAGCAGCTCCCTCCACCGCCCCGCCTCACCCCACAGACACGCGTCACACTACCTACCTTTGAAGTTTCCAGGCGTGCTGAATCTTTTTATGATCACTGCCGGGGGTACAAGCCAGACAAGCAGAACGTGGAGCCTGGGACGGAGGAGAGGCCTCTGATTTACGTTCAAGTTCACACAGTCGGCCGCACTTCCAGCAAAGCTCAAACTGATGGGAGATAACTCCCCAGAAAAGTCCTTATAGCATTTGAAGAGGGTCATATGCAGCAGCCCCGCTGATTCAAGCCAACAGGGGAAACCAACTACATGTTCACACTTTTGCCAGCCTGTGTAAAAGAGAAATTGATGCCCTTCAGTATGTGCGTGACTGGAGATCAGGGTGTGGGACACTCCAGAGTTATCCAAACTGTTTTAGACATATGTAACTAATAAAACTGGTGTTCATTCAGCTTTGTCTGCACTGAAAACTATTTGATACTTGCAAATATTTATTGTTTTTAGGCATTCAAGATTTTTTTTCAGTTTTAGCTTATCTTTGTACACCTTTCCAAGCTTTTCACAACATTTTCATCTTATTAAGAGCTAGAATTCACATTTTATTATTTCAACATGAAATTCTCATTAAAATTAGTCAAAATTCATTTGCTCCAAACTTTTTGATTTAATTTTAAGAATGTTAATTGTCAATATTTCTGAACCAGAAATTTTGATTTATGTTCCATGAATAAGTGCTAGTTTTATATTTTTGAGGCTTTATTAAGATGGGCCAACTAGAACTACGTTCATATTCTCATTTTGCTCACATTTAGTTCTAAAATGAGTCATTTAGTTTTTTGTCACTGTAATCAAAATAAATTACAATTAGGTACATAAAAACTCAAAAAATACAATCCATTAGCCTAGAACTGGCAAAAGAATACTCATTGGGATGTACAACACTCAATTTGAAATATTTCTATCTAGGAGTTTTTTAGCTTGTTTTTCCCTTTTTGAATGCTTGTGTGCTCGTTTCTAGATTTTAAAATTGTAAGATTTCTGGTTAAGTTAAGCTGAGTTTCTACATGGACAGATCATTTCAATACTTTGTAGTGATTTTCTTAATGATTACTGTTCTTTTCTTATTTTACGGCTACCTCTTCAGTCATGTGCAGCAACGAAAGCATCAAGAAAAAAGATGTCAAACACTCAAAAGTCCTTCCTGTTTGTCAGTGAACCAGTTTGTCATCAGAATCCAAACAAAAAATGTTGTAGAAACCAAGTTTCTTATTTCACTTCTGCTTTTAAAAGCACTTAAAATTTTCCAAGATATAAATAAAACAGCTCTGAGCTGCAAACCCTGCCAGACGCAACATCACAGAGAACGTCACATTCAAAGGCAGTGAGGTGGGGAGATCAAGGATTCCCTCTACCACGCTTTCCTCTCACTCTTTTCTTAATTATGTATTTATTCAGTCTATATTGCTTTAGTATTTCACACATGCCCCCCTCTTCATTGGGGTTTTCTTCCAATCCATTATTTGTTTATTCCAAATGCCTACGTGCCGTCCCGACAGCAGTGAGGAGCAGAGCCGAAAGCTTTCACTTTGTGTTTCCATGAGGTTTAAACTGAAAGCAATGCATGAAGGAGTCAAAGTCTGTTCAACACTTTTTCTTCTGTTTCCTCAACATATAAAAGTAATAATGGAACTCATATTTAATTTTAAATCTGTGGGCTTCATCCAGTGAATCACCATGTCAGTCCTACACCGTTTAAACTGCAGCAAAACAAAGACAGTATTGCCCAAAATTAGCTTTCTTTTTAACTTGGAATCTTATCAAAACCCTAGACGTGGGAAATAGAAGCTCCTTTAGAGGGAAATAAACCTCTTCGAACTCCTGTAGTGCAGCTGAGAGTTCACACCTCCAGGTGAAGAGACAACACCAGAAGAGATTTATACACAAACGCAAGACAGTGCTTACCTATGCTTCTGTCTGTTGTAGTGGGAGAGAACCTAAAGCGCTGGAGGACTGAAAATGTTCTTTAAGTTCTTGCTGTTTGGATTTGAAACACAGACAGCCGAGTGTCAGCAGACACTCAGGTGAACTTGGACCTGATCAGATCTTCTCGCCTCTGCTTCCTGTTAACACATCAATCATCACATGAACAGGTTGAATATTAACAAGCTCACTCTCTCAGGGTGAATGATGGATGACGTGAAGCTATAAACACCAAAAGTGAGTGGTAGAAAAGCAAAGAGGGAATATTAGCTGCTCCACAATGTTGAATTTCCTACACCTTAAGTAGAATTGAGATCCAATACTTTTCCAAAAATAACACTTAAAGTGGGGAAAATGTATTTCTTAATCACTGATTTCTTCCTCATAAAAATCGGAGTTTGGTGTGTAATGTTCCTCACTTCAACTATGAGAGACATTTTAATAAAAGAATCCAGGAAATCACCCTGTAAATTTTTTGAAGAATTTACTTGTATAATGGCGCCAAAAATATTTATTTGGTCAATAAAACCTTACCTGAATACTTTGCAATGTAATTCTGGTCGTCAATGACAGATGTCAAATGTTTCCTAGGAGTCTTCAGCAGACTTGAACTGTAGCTGCTACTTTGGTCCATTCTTCCTTGCAGATCTTCTCAAGAGCTGGGATGTTTTGAAGCTGATATTGGGAAACAAGGACTTTTAACTCTGAACATAGATTCTTGGTTGAACTGAGGTTTAGAGACTGGCTGGTCCACTCCAGAACCTTGAAATCCTTTTTACGTAGCCACTCCTTCATTGCACAAACGGTATGTTTGGGATCACTGTCATGCTGGAAGATCCAGCCATGTTTTAATCTAATTTTTCTCACTGACTGAATGAGGTTTTAACACCTCAAACAATTTTATACAAGAGAGAAACTATAAAACTTTCCTTTAGCTCTTTTTTTGCATTTATCCCCTTATTTATTCGTAACCAAATATTAGGGGTGTAACCCTACACGTAGTTGAACCGAACCGTTTTGGTACGGCAGTTTTGGTGCGGTTCACTTCTGTACCGTCTCGGTACGTTTTTTCTTTTTTTTCCCCGCATATGCATTGTAACGACCCAGCTGCTTTGTCACTCACAGCGGGGAAACGAGAGCCGAGCTGATAATGAACTAGCTGCGTTGGCTGTCCTTGACCATACTACACACTCCCTCAAACAGTCTCTGAGAGAGAATAGACAGAGACATAGATTTCTCATTCTCCTTTCCGGCAATAAACTCATTTATTATGAATAAACACGAACAGCGTGACAACATGAACCTCACTTCTCTTCTTAGCTCTCTCAGTGATGGTGAAGGATTCAACACACAAGATTTCACACTTCCCATGAGTGGCTATAGGCGGGGCTAACCCCCAGGTCGCCACAGTGTTAACTTTGCGCCGAGGTGGAAGTAATGTTAGCCGTGAGTTTCCTCCGAGACGCTATTATGTGACGGACAGTTAGCATGTCAATATATGGCTAATGCAAACGCAAGGCCAGAGATGAGGACCCCCCCATCTCCTTATGCTTTCCTGCGCGGGAACAATTTTGATAAGTCGAATGCCGTGTGTTGACATTATCACATAAACATAGCGTATGCCACAGGTAACGAACGCATCTAGTCTGTTAACCAAATTAAAATGGCTTCATCCGATTGTAACAATTGGGAATTGTTACAAGCGGAACAACAACAAAAATGTGCAAGTTAAAATGTTTTTTTTTCAGGCCAGTGTTCAGTATTCAAAGTTTTTGGTTCCTGACAGTTAATAGTTTTTCTCATCTTATTAAGCAGATAATCTACATAGGTCAATTTTATTTATTGTTATGTAAAACCAATAAATGCATTTTGCAAGTAATTATTTTCTGCCTTATTTTAACCGCAAAAATACCAAAAATAGATAGATGGATGAATTTCCTGACTTGAAGGACATTTTCCCATAAAGACACAGAAAAAAACAGATTCTACAATACAGTTATAAGGACAAATAAGTCTATAACAGAAGGATTTGGACACCAGAACAGACAACAATAGTAAGAAAGGCTCAGAATCCCAGAATCTGTTTATAACTAGTAAAGAAAATCTTGGTTATCCCACTATGAAGGGACCAAACAATCTCTCTGGCAGCTTTAACAGGGTGTGGCACTTGAAGGCAATTAATTTAGGCAACTAGCTGAGCAATCTTGTATGCATGCAAAAGACTAGCAGCTAATCCAAAGTGCAATATGCAACATATAATTAAAGACTTGTTTGGTAATGTTTAATTTTGATGCTTGATAATAAAGGGGTTGTGGCTCTCAGAGGATTCTGCACTCCTCTGGTTCTTTCATTTCCCGCTTTCTTACACACACACAAATGCATAAGCACCTCATCACCTCACTTGCATACCAAATAGGTCTCTACAGCTTAATAGCAGTTCTTTTTCATTGAGAGCTTGTGCTGCAATAAAGCATTAATAAGGTTGGGACCAATGAACTCACTGAAGACATCGTTGATGCTTAATTGAATTCATGTGAGGTGACGCGAAGGTGATAACATACAAATTTACCCAATTGCAGCTCAGGCTAAACATTTGTATCTGTCAGTAGATTACTGGTAATAAATATATGGCACATTAACAGGAATGAGTGGGAATAATAGGTACAGTTGCCGCCGAGGCAGAGTGGTGAAAGAGGAAAGGAAGAAGGACTCCCCATTTCATCATTGGCTTCATTCTTCCAGAATCCCCGACTAAATAAACGTGACTTGAGATGACTATCAGGCACGGCGACGGTCTTCAAACCTCATCATCCAAGCCGCAGCAAGCCTTTGGTGGGTCAGAATGAAGGTTTTAGATTGTGTGCATGCAAGAAACATTGAAAAGCTGGAAGGTGGATAATAAAAAGGCTTCAAAAAAGGAAATAGTTTCAAATCTTGGAAAAATAAAATCCTCTTTTGCAAAAAACATCCCAAAAAAATAGTAGCATGTATTCTATTACACAATACAACACCTGTTAAACAGTGACTTGGTGATTAGGGGTTAGCGCTCTCGCCTGACGGTGAGAAGGCCCTGGTTCATATCCCGACTGTGTGGATTTTGCATACCTGGGTTTTCTCCGGGCCCTCCGGTTTAATGCGACAGTCCAACAGCACGCTCATAAGTTAATTGAAGATTCTATTTTGCCCCTAGGTGGGAATATGAGTGTGTGGCTCTGTAACAAACTGCCAACCTGTTCAGCTAACAGTAGGTGGGACAGGCTCCAGTGACCTCGAAAGGAATTCAGCAGATTCTGAAAATGACTGATAGCAATAAAACAATGTCTGCCTGTCACTGGATGTACAGTCATCTTGAGATGCAGCAGTTGCCATGTCTAGCACTGTAATTCATGAATTCATAGAGGAGTCCAGCTTGGGAGCCGGAGTATTGTTGTATCCCATCGGCCTCAGTATTAACAGTAAAATGACCTTGGACACATAAATCTCCTGGAAGCAGTTGTTACAGCTCAACAAATTGGAGACAACTATCACACAGTGTCTAAGTGCTGGCCTGCAGATCGCGTCGCAGTGTGGTCGTTCCTGCTGCACAGACGTCAATTCCCTCAGTTTAGCCCCTCCATAAAAGAAGTAATCTCCCTGAGTGTAATCTTACTCAAATTCACTTACTGGGTTGGTTCTCAATGATGTTCTGTGTCCTCTGCACCTTTTCTCTGCTTAGCAGCACAAAAAACCAAATGAATAACATCTGTCATGTGCATGTTACCACGGTAACCGTCTCTGGCAACTAAAGCAGCGGTTGACAGCCCGAAAGGACTTCCTGTGCTGCAACACCAGAAGACCAAGACATTTAGCAACACAAGGATAATAAAAGGAACAATTTGAACCAAACAAAACAACATGTAGCCCTTCAGAAACTTCTTTTTGTTTGCTTTATTGCTTTGGTATTTGGCATCACAGGATTAAGTTGTGATTATTTTTGCTTAAGTGCTGACATGGCAACTTTGCTAAAACCTTGAGGAACCAGCATGAATAGCAAAACCAAACAAATGTTGTAGGAATCATTTTCAGACTATTATCTAGGACAACAGTTTGTTCCTTTTATACATATAATGTCTGACAAAGGTTACTTTACTAATAAATAAAAACAATAATAAACACATTTTCTGCATTAAAAGGTGCATTTAAAAGTCTTTTTTCCCCCAAAGAAATGCCAGGATGCCGTATAATCCAGACATATGGATTAATTCTGGTTGTGTTTACTGATTTTGAAGCAATTTTCAAAAGTACACAGCGCCCTGTCACAATGTCAGTCTGTTTTCACAAATTGCAAACAAAGTCGGGAGTGACAGGTGTTGTTAATATGCTAACCTGCTAATGTGGCTAACGTTTAGCGTAATACAAACAAGTTCTAGAGTTACTGTGAACACAGTGGATAAAGTCTGACTGATGGACTTATCTCAGACTCTTCTCGCTTAATGCAATTTATAGTACAGTCAGCTTTATATATGAAAAATAGGGACAACAATAGACCAGTCATTAACTGTGCACCTTATAACCCAGGGCCCTGGGACCTGTCATTGTATCATCATAAGTTTTTCTTCTAATCAAGTAACTCTATTTCCAATCTGTCCCTGCAAATAAGAAAAGAAAACAATAAAAATTTTATTTGGTTTATTATTGTTTTGTAGTTATTTGCAAATCTCTTAAAATGTTTCTGTTCATTGTATGTTTTAAATATAGAAACCTGGAAAAAAAGGGGATGGTCCCAATATTTCTAAAGTGAATGAAGTGTACATCACTTAAGCAAAAGCTTTTTCCGATTAATTCAGTTTTCAGAGAACTATTTTCCATTTATCTCCTCTAGTGTTATGAAGCAATACCACTGGGATATTCATCGTCCTGTCCACTGCCAACTCTTCCCATTCTCTGCATTTCAGTTTGGGCTGGTTTAATTGGTAGATGCCTTTCCATCGTGTCTTCAGCCTCCAGCTGTCTTTTCTCTGCAGAGCCTCTGCCTCCCTATTAACCACCGTCACAAAAAGCAGCCCAGTCCTCATGATGTGGTGCTTCCACATCAAGGGGGGAACAATCTCCCTTCCTTGGAGACTGAGGTCTTTCAGGTGAATTATCACAAAAGTCCAACTCTGGAAGAGACTTGGCTGTCTGAAAAGACAGGAACAGTTCTGCAGTTGCAGCAAATTAGTCTCAGGGGCCCAAAATTCAAAGTTTCACTACATATCTCTGTTATTCATCCTTTAGAAGGGGATTGGGATCACTGGAAACTGGTCAGATTTTGCCATTGCCCAATGTAATGTCTTGTATAAAACCCATCTGTTTTGCTGTCCATGCAGCTGTGCATTTGACCTGAGTTAAAACTATAAAACCAACAAATGACCACAGGGTTGGTCTATCTTTTATCAACGTTCCACACCGCTTCATCACCAGTTTACAAACCTAACCAAGACTTAAAGACCCACTCTGATAAAAGTCCTGTTTTTGGTGTTTTTAAAAGACCTACACCAATCAAAATCTATTTTTTTGTGCCTTTAGGTGTATTATAACGTTCAATCCTTGCTATAACCACCCCTAAAGCGATATATTGATCCATTCCCACATTTCTGAGTATTCCCTCTAAAAAACTTCTCTCTGAGCACCAGCCCCTCCCAACCCACGAAAACGAGCGGTTTTACGAGCTGACAAGTGAAGAACTACGGAACCCGTGTCCTGACATTAAGATATTAAAATATATCTTGTTTCCACAGATTAATATCTCGTTCGCACGAAATATTATTCCGTTCCCACAAGATACTATTGCGTTCCATTTAAAATACTATTCCGTTCCCTCGAAATGATTAACTTGTGCGAACGCAATAATTAATCCGTTCAAACGCAATAATTAATCTGTTCGAACGCAATAATTATTCACATCATAAGTCATTCACGCGGATATGCTCTCTGTACGCCGGCAAAAGCCGCTTTCAGCGGTAACTTCCGTGTCTCTATGACCCACATTCGTTCAAAAAAGGAACATGAAAAACAAAAATGATCACTTTATTACTGTCTCAATGAATTTAAGAAAAATATCAAAAGATTTATGATAACTAGGCTGCTTTGTCATACGATAGCTCCTGCTAGGCTACTACTAGCTCCGCCGCAGAGCTCTCTGATGTATGCCGGCATTTGGGAAACTGACTGGTCTGTTGACAGACAGCTGATATTGTAGTTTAGGGTCGAATAGGAATAATAATATTCAGGACTTGTCTTTTATTAACTTTAGCAGTCAGTCGCTTTACATTCGAAGGCTATTAGGCTACATGCTAACTGACTAGCCAATCATTTATCCTGTTATTAATTTACGTCGTAGATTTACAGCAGATACCTTCACATTTCTGTCTGTGTGTGTCTCATTACATTGCATTGAAGACACGGAGGATGTTTAGAAAACAGATTTATTTATTTTAAAAAGCACAAAAGCATCCATCGTATTCACGTTCATATCTGGTACACCCTCCGTCATCTTGCTGCATAAGCCGCTTCCTGCCGCTACTTCCGTGTCTCTGTGAGCATTCAATAGGGGTAAAAATAAAAGTAAGAATGGTCGATCTGTTATTGTCTCGATGAAAATCTGAAAAAAATCATATTAAGCTGGCTGCTTCACCTAATGCACTTACCTTTAGCTCGTAGCATAACAACAATAGCAGTACGTCACGTTTCCCAACATGCTTTGCGGCCAATCATTGGCCAATCACCGTGCCCCTGTAACCAAGGTGTAACAACAAGACCAATGTGGGTCACAGAGGGTCACAGAGACACGGAAATTACCGCTGAAAGCGGCTTTTGCCGGCGTACAGAGAGCATATCCGCGTGAATGACTTATGACGTGAATAATTATTGCGTTTGAACGAAATAATTATTGCGTTCGAACGCAATAATTATTTCGTTCGCACGAGTTAATCATTTCGAGGGAACGGGATAGTATTTTGAGGGAACGCAATAGTATTTTGAGGGAACGCAATAGTATTTTGAGGGAACGCAATAGTATTTTGAGGGAACGCAATAGTATCTTGTGGGAACGGAATAGTATTTCGTACGAACAAGATATTATTCTGAGGGAACAAGATATATTTTAATATTTCAATGTCAGGACACGGGCTCCGTAAAGAACCGACCTTCCAGGAAGAGTCTGCACTGCCAGCACCCCAGACTAACACACACACCCGCTTTCTCCGTGGAGCTTGCAGTGATCGGCTCTAAGATGACGTCATGAAATGTGCGGCACCCACAAGGACCCAAAGGCGGAGCCTCAGAGATCGCGTCGTCTTACTTATGAGTTAGAAAATAGCTTATCAAATAACTTACTAAATAACTAATATTTAATTAAAAATGTGTTCTTTTGTGTGCCAAAGGTAATATATTATATACATGGATGTTGTTTATTACAAAGGCTTAAGAAAAGCAAGGTAAAAGCTCTTGAACTTGTTCTTGTGGCATTTTTCTCACAATTGAGGATATATTAAAAGAAATTAAGCCTAAATATTGCATTTCTGAGCATTTCTTTATTCAAATCATTGTGAATCAGCCGTTTGAAAAAGAGCTGGTTTCATTAAAAACCAGCCTAACTCTACAAGTGTGGAATAGAAGCTACAGAGGACCCACAATTCTAGTCCAATTGTGAAAAACATGTGAAAGCTAAACCAAACAGAGAAGGACAGAGATTAAGAAAATGAATTTAAGATGGATTTTTGCACATTGCCCGTGCTGCTTTCAGTCTGTGAACATTTTAGAGACCAGAGTATGGGACAAAGATCCGATGGACAATTGAGTATCTTAACAGTAGTTAAAATACTTATAGAGAATGTATAATTAAATTAAAGGGGTCCATCCAATTGGTCAAATCCATTGCAGGAATTTATTTGAATCGTTAAATACTTCAAGCTGCCATAAGATTGTTTTAGCAAATTATCATTTATTGCAATTTTCCCTGACTTTTGCAATATGCGTCTTGCACAGCCTGATATCGCAATAACGACTAATTTACGATTTATTGTGCAGGCCTAATTTTTATGCAAATGTAATCTTATTAGACAGATGGTTGATCAAGCTCAGCAGTTTAGAGGAGTTCCAGCACCAAAAGAGGAGGAGTCATCTAAATGAATTCTTTATTTTTACCCAACCAATTTTAGTTATTTTGTATGGTTTTTTTTTTATTAAAGTATTGTAGAACATAAATGTCTTGACTGAAAGAGTGTCCATTAAAAAATTCCCCAAAACACAAAAACTGGCTTTAAATCATGAAAGGTAAAATACAGCAGATGTAATGATGATGATGTTTAACTTCTTCAGACTGACATAAATGTTCAGGTCTCCATTCACTCTCTACACTGACTGTCAGTAGTAAGTGTGTTAGGCCAAAAGCTCAGTCTCTCTGTGGATTCACTTTTCACCAGACTATAACTATTGCAGTGAGCTGCTAATCACAAGTGTCAACAAATATATCAATCTCCAGCCACTAATGGCCAAATTACCATGAGGAAGTTGAACCCATCACCACAACCTGCCAAATGTCTCTGTCACAACTCTGGCTGCTAAAAAGAGCAAACACCCACATCTGCCAAGTCAGATCCCTGGAGAGCACAACAGCCCCCCAGCCACTGGAACATCACTCATCCTCCAACCAGCACTTCACCACAACTGCAGATATAAACTGGTAGATTTGTATGGAGAGACACAGAACATCTACAATTTCCCAGAGGGAAACGTAAAAAAAAAAAACATTTAATCTCCTAATATCCCTGGCTTCAAAATTTCTAGGTCAAATATTTAAATTCGGGCTGCACGGTGGCGCAGTGGTTAGCGCTCTTGCCTCACAGCAAGAAGGCCTCCGGTTAAAGTCCCGGCTGGGGGACATGAAAAACAACATCAACGGGGGACCTTTCTGTTCGGAGTTTGCATGTTCTCCCCGTGCATGCGTGGGTTCTCTCCGGGGTCTCCGGCTTCCTCCCACCGTCCAAAAACATGCTTCATAGGTTAATTGGTCACTCTAAATTGTCCATAGGTGTGAGTGTGAATGGGTGTGTTTTTGTGGACATTCTACCCTGCGACAGACTGGCGACCTGTCCAGAGTGTCCCCTGCCTTCGCCCACAAGTGGCCAGGATAGGCTCCGGCAGCCCCGTGACCCCGAAAGGGAAAAACGGTTAAGAAAATGAATGAATGAATGAATATTTAAATTCAGCTCAGTGGTCAGAGGCCCATATCAATGGCAGAAACACATAACCTCTTATCTGAAAACTTTTAGATTTTTACATTAAATAGTGGGAAGTAGTACACCTCCACATTTTCAGTGAATCTACAAGAAAATCCTGCCCTTTTTTGTGACAAAGTCACAAAGTCACAAAAAAGTCACAAAAAAATGGTTTTGTAAATTATAAAATAAGTATTTAGTCAATAACAAAAGTTCAAATCAATACTAGTTATATACCCTTAATTGGCAATGACAGCAGTCAGAGGTTTTCTGTAAGTCTTCATTAGGTTTTCACAAACTGTTGCTGCTATTTTGGCCCATTCCTCCATGCAAATCTCCTCTAGAGCAGTGATGTTTTGGGGCTGTCGCTGGGCAACACAGAAAGGACCTTGAAATGCTTCTTATGAAGCCAGTCCATTTCCCGGTGAGTTTATTTGGGATAGTTGTCATGCTAAAAGACCCGGCCATGTTTAATCTTCAATGCCCTTGCTGATGCAAGGAGGTTTTCACTCAAAATCTGATGATACATGGCTCCATTCATTCTTTTCTTTACACGGATCAGTCATCATGGTCCCTTTGCTAAAAAAAAAACAGCCCATGGCAGATGTTAAAGAGACCACCACATTTGGCATAAATGTCCACTTGTTTTTAAAAAAAAAGCACAATTGCCACGAGAAAATCCAAGATTTTAAAATATATATAATAGTATTTTGCAGGTACCAATCATGTTTAAAGACTGCCTTTTGTGCAATAACAGGCCATGTTGTTGAGACTGGGGTAAATAAAATGTAATATATTTGTAACAAAGTGTGGTTGCCATATTTTAAAATGGCAAACATGCTTTTCTGAAAGTGGGGATCCTAAGACATATTGATTGCAAATTTGGTGCACCACAAAATGCACGATTTGTCTAGTATGTCACCCTGATCCACAGAAAAGAGCAACAATCACCACATTTTCAATTATTTGTGCACCTCCTTTAGAGCAATAGTTTCCCCTCAACACTCTCTTATCCAGGGTCCAACATGGAAAATGGAACCTTTCAAAGATATCATCTTTGGTAAAATAGTATTTAATAAAACATGACAAAGTTCACACCTTCTCATCTCAATGGCTGGATGAATGGCAAAGCTGCCATCTCACATGCGTGAAGAAATCATGCAACACTGAATACTCATCGCCCACCTCCTGGTGCCCAAGGGGACCATGACTGACATTCATTAGTGGTCGTGCACTTAATTACCAGCCTCATTTTGGGAAGACAGGCCAGAAGTCTGAAGGAAGCCTTTTTTTCTGCTGATCCCAGCAGGTGTGTGGGAGCAGGCTGAGGAGAGTCGCTTATCCCAGTTTCTGCTTTGTGCCAAAGAGGGTGAGATTACGCCACTAATCCAATGTTTGTCTGACACCAATACCAGTCTCGTAATTTACACCGTGGCTGCGGTGCCATCGTTTACCAGCAAGTCTGCCAGCAGTCCTAACAGGCATACCACTCAAACACCCCCCAGGATTACAGACACCAGCTGTTGGGCTCAGCTGCACCAAAATGTCTGGTAGTGTCTGTTTTTATGTGCTTAATGGTCACATATGCAGTATGCATGTGTGAATACAGCTGCAATGTTGCAATGTATAACTCACCGTATACTTGATTAATAGGTGAAATTGTCTAATGTTCAGGTGCTTCCAACAAACAAATCATGAGGGAATGGTAAAAAAAGAAAGAAAAGTCAACGCAGCTAACATTGCAATGCATCACTGATTATCAATGACTCTTGCAGTCATAAAAACTCATTTCATGCCATTGCATGGTAGTAATTTAAATTGTATAGAAAATGTAATGGCTTGCATACCTTTCAAGTCTTTTTGCATATGTAATGTATAGAAGGCAGTGGTCCCCAACCCCCAGGCCGCAGACTGGTACCAGTCTGAGGGTCAGTTGGAACGTCCCCCGGAAAATTGTAAGCCTCCTCCCTTGCATTTTAGTGTTGCAATCACCATCTTCAAACTCCATCTGTGATTTAAAAGAGGTCAGAGAGCTGGAAGCGCTGTTTTTCTGTGTTTTCCCATATTGATTGATATTAAAATAAATGTTTAAAAAGTAAAAAAAAAACTCACAAGTGTGAAGATTTTTTAGAAAACTTAATTTACAAAAAGAGGATTAAAACCAAGGAGAAAGAGATCCATAAATAAAATAGAATCCGGTGGAATAACCCTAACAGCAAACCATATCACAGAACTACCAGCACCTACCATTCAGAAGTAATCAAAAAAAATCAAATATTAATGAGGCCATTGAGATTTGGCGGTTTAAAGCTTTTGGAACAGTGAGAGTACTTTGATCTTGTTATTTTCACAATAGGCAAACTATTTGGTATTTGGTGTTGACGTGTTGTCATGGTAATTGCCGCAGAGCCTGTAACAACCTCACTACGCTGATTGGCTGGAGACTTTGTCAATCAATTTCCTCCATGCTGTATCTAGTATTCAGATACATGCAGCTCTCTGAATCGAAATCTTAGATCTTTGTAAAATTTGACTCATTTTCATATGAAAATTTAAAGTTTGAGATTTTAAACAAGAAAGAAGAGTGGGGAAAATGTTCCTGTCTGTCTGAGAAAAGCATCTAAAGTGTGTAGTGAGGCCTTGGAACATCTGTAGTCTAGTGATGGGCACTTCCAATCTTTCTCGGAAGACGATTCTTTCAATTTGCCTCCCAGGAAAGAATAGTCTCCACTCAACTTTCGACTAAGGATTTTTAGCGGGCCTTAATTTTACCAAAACTTTGCAGAAAATAGCGGTTTGTATTAAAAAAACTCAAATGTAAAGTGTTTTTCAAGAGAAGCCTCAGAATTGCCTAACTTTATGCATTTATTCCATTACAAACTGGGACGGGTTCCACCAACCCCACAGCCCTGAGGTTAAGTAAATGGATCAAGACGCTTGGATTGATCCACTTTATACTCCACCAGCTGAGTCACTGAACGCATCATGTGCCCAATGCTGAGTCCCTGATTGGTTGATGCGACGCGGCAATCTCGCCAATGTTTAGATATCTGAACTCTCGCTGCTGCAGTATCGACATGCTGTGCCTGGCGTTGAAATTGCACCACAGGACCTCCGATCCCATCTGTACTATTGAATAAAATCGCCTATCGTGGGTTATTTTTAGAATGCACTGAAAAAAATCCATAAAACAGCAAGACCACCAAAGAGGAACCACAATTTAGCAAGGGAACACTGTAAACACTAAATGTCATGGTAAGTGATACGAAGTATTTTTTCAGATAAAGTTCACCTCTTACCGCTTGTTTTTTTTAGATGATGAAGCAAAAGTTTGTTTTAACGAAACAAAATCCATAAGTGGTTTCCTAGACCACTTTTATAACAAAAATACCCACTAAAAGTATCAACTAAAAATGTCACTCAATAATGACCGTAATAATAAAATTATTAATGACATTTATACCATGTTCCAGGTGCATACTCAATTCTGATTGGCTGCTAGGTGTCGATTAAAAAGTGATAATCCACAGGGACAATGTACACCTTAAAAAGAAATTCCGGTCACATAGCTTAAATGTTCTATATCACTGCGCTGGCTATATCACTACTCCGCCACCCTGCCTGTTTTCCAGCTCTCCCAGGATCAGGTGCAGTCAGTCAATCAAGATGTGGAACCACTTGAGTCAGCTAATCAGCAGCATGCTGGGCAGGGAGAGCTGGAAAACAGGCATGATGGCGGCTCTTGAGAACCAGGGTCGGCCAGCCCTGGATTTGACACTGAGCCATCAACCCCCTGACAGCAGACTAAAATATGAAGATATTTTACAAGTCAATGAAGAGATCGGTTCTAAAAGAAAATGGATACAGTTTCAGAGACTCCAAGTTAACAAACTGTTTGCTATTCACTTACCCTATTTATTAAGTGTTTTTTGATCATTTTCCCTTTGCAAAAGCTGTACATTTTGAGCATTTTGAGTGTTGCAGTTTAGCGCAGCTGATGTTTTTAAGCTGCAATAAATGAATACCTCAAAACAAAGCACCCGTCCTACCTGTGAACACGAAGCTACGAGACTCCAGCTGCTCTGATCAGAGACACGGTTCGCTTGTGTGGAGCAGCAGGTTCATTCTAACAGCCACAGATCTTTTTACAAAGTGGGTTGTGGCAAAATCTTTCCATAAACATCACAAAGAATAATGTCAGACACAACTTATGAGGTAAAAAACTTTGGGTTACCAAAAGTAAACGTGAAATGAAAATATGTAGAGACCGAGCAGATCTCGACGATACCTAGTTTGTCCAAGTGGGGCTACCGTAGTGTGACGTTATCCTCAGTCGAAATGACCCCAAACGGTTATTGTAGGCCGAATAGTTTTGGTACCTACACAGGCAGCCTGTTGCCCGCCCAGCGTATTTTCTAGCAAATACTCTACAATCTTTTTTGAAACTGCATTTTTTTCTTTTACTCCTGATTCACAACAATTTGTTTAAAGAAATACACAGAAATACATCATTAAGCCTAATTTTCTTCATAAATGCCCTCCATCTTTGGAAAAATGCCACAAGAACATGTTAAAGAAACACCATTTTCATTGGAGTGGGTCTTTAAGAGACAAAGTGCTTCAAGTGCAGCTTGGAGGCTCTAATTTTATTCAGTGTTTTAAAATATGTACACGCAAGACAGATTTTTAAATAGGGCAAACTTTCCAATTACTAAACTGAGGAAGTGCATATAACAATGTGTGACCAAAAATGCAAAAATGTCAAACGCCTAAAATGCTGCCAACACCTATGTTAACATGAACAGATTATGACATACGAAAACTATACACACTTTTGATGTCACTATTTTTTCAATATGTTTGCATAAAATTTGCATATGTTTTTCTTAAAACCTTTCCATTTTTTCATGGATTCTTGTAAAGATCACTACATTTAAATTAGTCAGTTATTTTATTTATTAAGCGAGTTTAGACAAAACAATCAACGGTCAGTTTTTCTGGCAGTTTTCATGTAGCTGATGATCCAGGGAAACATCTACAGTAAAATACACAAAAAGAAATAGGGTTTACCTTAATTTAAAAAAGGACTACTTGGGTTTCACAGACTCAAGTGAAAGCATGAAGTCATAATCTGTGTTGATTTGACATTTTATTGCATAAATGAAGTCTGTACATCCTGCAACTGCACATGCTCAACGCATGCACTCAGAAAATTTACACAATTATTCATTCTGATTTTTTTATAGGAACAACATGCATCACATATAACTGGAGGAGCTGAATAGCAGCCAGGTGGTAATGACAGGTTTAAAACCAGTGAGGGAGTGTTGAGCTAGTGAGGCCTGCAGAGGTGTGCTGGCTGTAAAGAGTCTCTCCAGACTTGCAGAGTCTGTGGCTGATATGCAGCTGTGCCAGCAGCAGAAAAAAGCCTTTGTAGTTTTCCTCTATGGGTATAGAAAAAAAGAACCTGTCTCAAATTCCACTGAATCGTCCAGGGGAGCTCCAAGCATCTGGGGGACACGTGGAAGTGTCCTGGTGGATCCGAGTGCCCTCAGAGACCGTTTTCAGGCCCCCTCCAACCATTAAACTTAATCTAGACTGCTTTTTGGAGATGTCACGCAAAGACCAAAATGCAGAGATACACTAAAAGGAAGCAGATGTGCTGATACAGAGGCTCACAGCCAACGATTGCATTTTAAATCAAGATGGAAAAAACAAACAAACACTACCATACCTGTCTACGTTTACATTCATTAATCATTTATAGAGTAAAGATCCATGTGGTTATTAATAACGCTAAATGAATAGGTAAAAAATGTTTTATTCGTAAGTTGTATAAGTAAATAATTTATGGTTAAAACTGGAATTTCAAGTACTTCAGGTAAAGTATTGGTTTTTTTATGAAATTACTTTTTTTCTTTGTTAGGTTATTTGACTGATGTAAATGTGTAAATGTTTGTAAATGAGATTTAAATCAACATCCATAACTAAGAAGAAACAATCATATTTATTATTTCAGAATAAAAGCGAAGAAGAAAAATAGGGGCAGAATTCACTTCCTCCGACTACTTTTAGAGCAACAAATCATTACTACTCAGACCTCTCAGTCCAGAAAAGCGCAGAGACTGTCAAGCTCCCAGGCCTCTGGTAGAGGACCCGAACTTGGGTGAGAAACCACCCGCGGAAGGGTGAGAGGAGCGTTGTTTTTTTTTTTTTTTTATCTATAATAATTCTTTTTGTCTTCTTTAGTTGCATTCATTGTTTTGATTACCTGAAATAAACCAATTCCAAAAGAAGCAACAAAATTTACTAAATCAGCCATGAGAAAAAACAAGGTGAGAGAATCATAGTAGTAGGTTTAGCGGCTGTCATCTGGACTTAGTTATTAAAGTTAGAAGACGTTTCAGCTCTTATCCAAAAGGCTTTGTCAATTCTTGAAGGCTTTGTCAATGAATTGACAAAAATAAAAGGTGAAATGTCTTCTAACTTTAATAACTAAGTCCAGATGACAGCCGCTAAACCTACTACTATGATGGAATCAACCTGGATGAATGAGAGTCTTCATAGACAAGGTGAGAACCTTTTAACCATTTTAAATTTATGAAGAAAATTATTTAAATAATCTTCTGACATTTACGTGTGAAAATTCTAAACTGAAAGTGTTCCCTAAAAAGAATTATCCATCAAAAATGATATAAACTAATAACTTGAACATGCATAATGTGTGAATTTACAGAGAACTGTGCTCTAATTGAAATAAAATGACTTTAGAATGAATCACATTTATTACCTTCTTAATGACCTTACTGTTAAAGTCACGAGCAAGTGGATCCCATCAGGCCTTTAGAAAATCAGTCATGTGATGAAGTTCTGACAATCAGCATCCTGCTGTTTCATAATCAATGACGGTGGAGGGAAACCAGTTTACTAATTCCTTCATCTATCTGCCATCTTTGTCTGTTTCAAGAAATAAGATGATATAGATATGATTTAAGTTCACAGGCATGAGTTGGTGTTTGCTGAAAATACACAGAGCTGGGACTGTGGAGTAAAATGGGGAGTCTGTGTATTGCTTTACAAATAAACCTCAATGGTAAACAAATGATGGAATTCAATGTTTAGACCCATCAGAGTTAAAATGATGTGTGAACACAGAGAGCGTGCAAGCAAACATGCAGCCACAGATTACAATGGATCCTTAAGTGCATTCACCACTGTGAAGCACATGTTAACAGCAAGCTAAAGTCAGTCTGGCGGGCTTCGTCACTTCCATCCCTGCTTCCTCCTCAACTCTCCTTCTGTCAGCAGAAGAGCTTCTGATCTCCGAACACCTGAGAGAAATTGCAGAGCTGCAGGCCAGGTTCACTTTGCACACAGATGTTGGTGCCGATGCTGTGATCTGATCCCACTTAGAATTAAACAGCATGTGCTGCTTTCAGGGTTTCCCCTGGTAACTAATGCTCTACTTATGTGTGGGAGGAAAAAACTAATGTGTTCTGCATCATAAACATGTTTCATATGTTTCATTAGATGCCCCCCTTCCCCTGTACCACCACACACAGACAGTTCCATAAATATTTTATTTATCTACAGCAACCTTTATTAACAACTTAAATCTGTGTTTCTATAAAATAATGCTTCTTCAGGCACATTCAGGTCACAAGCATGTAATTCACTGCAAGTGCAGCTGTTGGTGAATGCAAACAGGAACATGGATAACAGCAATCTTAAACTCCAGCACATGTAACCTTAGAGGTTAAACACAAGGGAGCCACAACCGTTGACTGTATATGAGAATTGGGCTGAGTGACCCCTCCCTCAAGTTCCACACAGGAATTACCTGCTGGCTCCAAGAAGCTAAAATCCCACAGACTTCTATTGTCATTTTCTATGGATGAGGTCACACTCACTCAGTCCAGTTCTCATTTCTCTCGCTCGTTTTCTCACTGTTTTGCAGATTGTTGTCAGTGCAGTTTCGCATCCTTTTTTTCTTTGTTCTGTGATCTGATTGGCTGTAAACCCTGTGAATCAATCTCCTCTGTGCTGTTTCACCTTCACAGAATCCGTCCAGCTGTCACATTTGCATAAATCTTTGATTGCAAGCAGATCTTTGTTTTCATTCCTTGATACTGGATTCATTTTTCTAAAAAGGTTTGAACTTTGAGAGTTTAAAGAAGAGACAAACATGAAAATGTCTGAGAAAAGTGGATAAAGTGTGTAGTGAGGGGTTTTACAGCCTTAAAACATCTGTGTTAAATCTGAGTACATTGCAGATTTTGTCTATCGCTGGTTATTTAGAACGTAAACCCCACAATACAGGAAGGACAGACAGAGCAGATGCTTTCCATGTTCCGCCGCACATCATCTCAGCCTCTAGCGCGGCTTGTATGATCTCTTTGGAAGAAGCTCACCTGTCACTGGTAATGAGGGGGTCCTTCCTTTGAAAGGGGGTTTGAGGCTCGAAGTGTAAAGACTTCCAATGCAATGACAGCACTGTCTGCATGACGGGTTTTAGTTTAAAATCAGAAGCACTGTAGTTTCTGCTGGGAATTGCGCACCTATGGGCTTTTGTAAACGCTCTTAAACCGGCTCTGATGAATCATTGCAGCATTTTCTCAGCGCTACAGTACTCCCTGCATCCGCAAGTCACATTGTGGTGTGCTGTGGTTCCTAAAGGATGAAGCATGATCAGAATGAGGCATGACAAGGCCTATTTGTCCTTTCGAGAAGTAGGCTCATAGATGTTTTAAGGCTGGAACCACTCATCACACACGTTATCTATTTATGTCAGACAGACATAAACATTTTCACACTTTTCTCTCTTGTTTAAACTCTCAAAGTTTGAACCTTCATTGAAAAATATATCCAGTTTTATAGAATGAAAACAAGGATCTGCTTAAGGATGAAGAATTGTGCACCTATGGGCTTTTGTAAATGTTATCTGTACTGGATGGAGAAGACTGATTGACAACAGCCTATCAGGATGCATTACATTGCGCTGTAAAGTAAATTAATAAAAAAGCAGGTAAAATGACACCGAAAAAAATTCTCAAAATAACGAAGGACCGCTGTACATGTAATTCAGATCAGATCAGATCAAATTAAAAATAATAATAAAATTTGAGTATAAAACAAGATTTAAATAGATTTCCACTTAGAAAGAGCAATGTTGATTTTAAAACTATTTTTTATCTTTTTTAGGCAAACAAGCACCAAATGGGCAGTTTATCATTTTATTCATTTTTTTTTTGTTAGTTTTTTTCATTTACTCATCTTGTAAACCTCCCGGACACAAGTTTGTTTCAGAGATCGACCCAAATGCCATCGCCAAGCAAAACGTTATCGCCGTGGGAGAGTTTGTGGAAGTGTCTCGAGGGGTGGTGAAGACACAGGGCAGAGGGGAAGTGACAGTCGCCATCAAGACCCTGGAGCGACTCTGAGAAGGACAGGCAGTACTTCCTGAGCGAGCCCAGCATCATGGGCCAGTTCTTACACCCAAACTTCATCCATGTGGAGAGAGTCGTGACCAATTTCAAGCACGCCTTGATAGTAAAAGAATACATGGAGAACGGAGCTCTTTTACGTATTTATGCATTTAAAATGTTTACTGTTTTAAATGTAAGAATTTATGAACTACATGAGACGCATTTTTAAATTCCTATATGTTGCAGTCCAGTGTACACACTTGGTGTGTTTCTCATTGACCTAAGGCATTTCTTTGTCCCTTATCCTAAAGGTAATTCTAAACCCAAACGTAAAACAAAGGTTTGAAATAAAGACTGTGCATGAAACAACAAATGTCCTCGCAATGTCATTTGTCAGCCATGGTTTGGTGTGTGAGCCTGCACATTGTTTTTGACTTGTTGCCAACGCTTAGGAAGAGACACAAACCTGCATCTGCTGAGGCAAAGCAAAGATCTGAACTGTCAAAACTCAATGAGGCAAAAGCTTAAACATCACACTGAGAATGTAGAGTGTTTTTGATAAGGAGGATCTACCCCTAACACGGCCCAGCAGTGCTCATTAGCCGAGTAAAAGAAAATATTCCCCTTGCATCTGAAGGAATTCTGGGATGGCAAAACCCATGCAAGTTTAATAAGCTACCTTTAATTTTCTTCAACAGGGGCAGTAAGGTCACAAATGCTGTGTGTCTGTTCACCTGCAGCACCTACCCGGCCAAATGCAGAAATAATGATGCACATATGATGCATGCAAATCGAATCTGCCTTCCAAATTACTGAAAACCCGCAGCTCCATACCTGTAGGGTGTACCACCTGCTCCGAGACCTCCTAGATGCAGCCACCCACTTAGCTTGTGCACAAAACCCCAGTTAGCTCAAGGGTACAAAGTAAAAAAACAAGAAATGCAGTTAGTTGTGGAGAGCAGAGGAGGAGAACAACAAAAGACTGGACACGGATCTTTATCACAAAAAGCTCGGCTGCGGATGACATGCCTTAGAGAGGAACAGCAGCAATTAACCTGCCAGGGCCGTCACAGGACGGCTAAAGACACATTTATGGCAAAAACGTGAAGTGAAGCTGAGCTTAAAATCTTCATCTTCAAGCTGTACAGAAAGGCTGCTGGCTGTATCACTAAAAATGGCCAAACATATGTGAAACACATGTAAGAGGATAAAGATAACTCTCCGTATCCGCTTGTTTCTTCTTTTTTCCTATCGTTTTTCTGTAACGAGCAGATGCAACTGATCCATTTATCAGTTTTTTCTTCTGCAAGAAAACCTTTTTATCAAATATTCTCGTTATTTAGCTCCAAGTTCTGGGTTTTCTCATTCATAAACTATGCTCAGCGGAAAAAGACACGTCCCTTTGTGCACAGATTTATCCTACCATAGAGATTTTGTGTGAAAAAGAACGAGGTTTAGTTTTAGAGATGCGGACACGTTTGCATCTGATGCTTTTATGGTCTTGACTTGACCACTTATTTTTAGCATCTTTGTGCAGGATATGGTTTATAGGTGTTGCTACAGGCTGCATCTCAAGTAGTTCTAGTTTTGATTTGACAAAAATGTAACTGATGCTTCTTAACAAAACATTCTTCCATTAATAGGTACTCCTTCAGGCACCAGCAGTGGTTATGTTCTTTAAATTCATCACATAAACTGTAAGAGTGTGAAAAAAATGGAAAATTTAGTAAATAAAAAAGGCTCCAAAACCAGCCGTTTGTGTCTCGTATTGCTCAGATGAAGACTGTTACCCATCACCGCTGATCTGAAGCGACTCTTGGTTAGACTGGCTTTTGTTTTATGCAGCAACAAACAAACAGACAGCACTCTGCATTTGAAAAGCTAGACAAGTTTGTTTTTCCTCAGGCACACAATACAGAACAGCCTCAACCTGTTAGCAACAGTAAAAACGTCCCTGGAGCTAAAGGAACTAAAGCCACAACAACGGAGAGTTGCGCTAAAAGTATGCGCCAAACAAGACCTCACACTCCCCCTCTTTTGTTGGTGACAGAAAAATACCAAGCTGTTAGCTAAAAAGACAAAGAATGTAAGTCACCTTTTTATTTGGTGATTGTTTTACTGTTTTCTCCCTCTTTAACTGCTCTGTCTATTTTTCATTAATTCCCTTGATTTGTTTTTTTTTTCTTTGTTTCTTTGCTGTAATATTTTTAGGAAATCATTTATTACATATCAAACATGCTGCCTGAATAACCTGTCTTTGTTATGCGAGATACCACTGAATTCACGGTATTAATAAGCAGGCTCAGGAGTATTTAGCATAATTCCTACACTGTTAGGACATTTCATAGTCTGAACTGAACTTTCATTTAAACTCCTGACCAATCGGGACCGGATTATGTCCCTAGGCTGATGTGGTGGTTAGTGCTCTTGCCTCAGAGCAAGGCCGCAAATCCCAGCTGCCTCCCTTTTTTTGGAGTTTGCATGTTCTCCCCCTGCATGTGTGGGTTTTCTCTGAGCACTACGGCTTACTCGCACAGCCCAAAAACACCTTTCATAGGTTGATTGGTGACTCTAAATTACCTGAACAGTCCAGGGAGTAACCTGCCTTTGCCCCCCCGAGTACCTCAGGTATAGGCTCCACCAACCCACACAGGACTAAGCAGGTGTAGAAGACATAGAAAAGGATGGCTCCACTTGCAGACTAAAAAAATGTGTATTTTAAATATAACTTCAAGAAATACTAGTAAACATTTCTTTTTTCAATCGGAAAACTCCAATGATGGTGGTCACTTCTTGGTCAAATAATGAGTTGCTGACCATCATCAATGAACAACGTTATGAACCACCAAATGCTTCCCGAGTGTCTGTAGGTCACCGCTCCCACAGGGGATGGGTCCAATGCGGAAACAACTTTCACACACCTAGGTGTGTGACAGATAATGGGACTTTAACTAACTTCAACTTAATGACGTCATTGGCTGCTCCTATTCAGGAAACACAGGAACGACTTTCAAATTCTGTTTTATGATTGAGTTTTGGATTTTTGTGAATCATTTCAGTTCAACTGCAACACATTCAAAACTTAAAATTAAGCTTTTGTCAGATGCACCCCAGCAATTTTGGGTTTTCCAGGTAGGGGAGGTTTGCAGAGAGGAGGGGCTGCATCTTAAGGTGAGCACAGGTGTGTCTTGCAGTTCCCTTAAGGCTCATACCACCACCTTAAAGGACATCATCAAAATGGAATGTACCATTGTTGTGTGTGTGGTAAATGTATTTGTACGGCTAATGGAAATTTAAAATACATTCTGTCGTACTGTTCCCTTAGGTCACACTCTAGTTGTTAGGCGCGAGTAGGTTGTAGGTGCGAGTACTGACTCCATACTGATCATGCTTTAGGGCTGCATGCACGTAAGTGCCCGTAGGACGATCATACAGACTAAGCTCTGACTGTCTTATTTCCTAAAATTCAGGCTGCAGGCATGGAGCGTCCACCTATCCGGTAACAAGTACCTAACGGGCTCCTTGGGGGGGGGGGGGGGGTCAAAATAAGGACTCACCATTTCAAGCCTTGAGGGAACTGCAAGACACAGCCCCCTCTAAGAGCATTCGACACATGCGTGTTGTATAAGCGTTAGCTGCAACCTGTCATTTACAGAATGCCCGTAGCAAAAATGTGCATGAAAATTTTTGCTATACAGGCTCAACAAGTGGTCTACAAGCTTGATATTTGATGCGAGCCACATGCTTCTCCCACACAGGTTTGCTATTTTTTTATATTGTATCCCGTATCCACCCCCAAACACAGTTGTGACTAAGGATTTAATCTGACCCAACTGACAGACTGAAAAAGCTCAGTAAACAGTTTGATGCACACACAAAGACCTTGGAAAAACAAGTTAGTGATCTTTAGTTGCTGTTGCAATGTTCCAACTTTAGCTTTGACGTGAAAATTCTCTTAAGCTGGCCATAACTGATCTACACCAGCAACCTGATAGAAGGTATTTAAGCGTTTTTTCATAGAATTGGAAGTTATTAGCAAATTTACATTCATTTTAAAGATAAATAAAGCCTCAGCATTTGTGATGTTTTATGATATTAAAGGTATTCTCTCAATCTACAACTAAAAGTAGACTAAATTCACAGCAAGAGCTTGTGATGGAGCTGTGTATTGTGTATTACGCAAGAGAAGTGCAACTACTGCATTCAATACTTTTTTTTCTATTTTTTTTATTTATGTTAAATTCAGTGCAGTTGGCACTCTCCCAGGTACCCTGACATTCAGGCTCTGACACTTTAGCCCCAGATTAAATCAAAGCTCTAAAGAAAGCCAAATGAGGACAAAGAGGGGGACCTCTCCTCCTTTATATGCTCCCACCATTATTCTTCTGCCCTGCTTAATTTTTGCTCTAAAAGGTCAGGTCAACCACAGAAAGTCAATGTTTAATTTATTGGTTGGGTTTTTTTGTAGAGAAAAAATGTCTAACACCAGCATCAGGTTGGAGAGCAGACTTTTCCCCTCATGCACCTGCAGTTATTTGGTCGTGCATGCATCATGGAACCATTAACAAAAGAGAGAAATAAAGTCAGCAAGCTCAAGCCTCAGCGTTTCATTTCCAGCATACTGGCCAGCACTACACCAGCAGCCACTCTGTCTAACAACAGGCACACATTCAAAGATCAAATAACACAGTGGCACTCTGTGTGGACGTCCAGGAGGACTGGCTGAGGGGCTGATGTTTTTTTACAATGCTTGTTTTATTATTCATAAAGAGGTTGACATTTCCAGGATGTGGAGCTCATTGTTGGCTGGAGTCCTAGAGCTCCTCCATTCATTGACTCTCCTGCAAACTCACAGACAACCCCCAATGTGGCATATGTCAGGGGGTGGGGGGGCAACAACTGCTCCAGAGGTAAATAAGAACTGGACTTGAAAAGACCTCAGCCATAAATGCTCAACGGTGTCCACCATAAAATTAGACCCTAGAAAGAAACTCCAATCAATGATGCGGTGGTAAAAGCCCAGGGTCAATACCTCATGTCACCACATTATAGAGCCCAACACGAACTCTAGGCTCCAGGTTTTAATAATTTATCAGTCTCATCTTCTATCTCCCTACAGTCAGTCGATATTCAGAGTGGAGGCAGCTGCAGAGTTTGGCATTGATCAATTTTACAGTCACTGTAAAAATAGTTGACTGTAAATGAGAACTGGAAGGAGCGAGTCTGACATCATAGAAAACGGCTTACGTGAGGGCCAACCATTGACAGTAATGCAAACTGGACATACTAAGTACCCGCTAGTTCCAAGAAACCAAAACCCCATAGACTTCTATGGAGAGGTAAACAGCTGTTACTCAGTCATTCTATTGGTCAAAATTACCATTCTTGATCTAATACCTTTTATTAACATGCTCTTGGTAATCCTAAATTTTTTCATTATATTTTTTCTGTAATTTCTGTATAAGGTTTACTAATCAGATTTTCTAAGTAAAAGCATGTGGCCCCAACCTCAAACGTGTGATTGACAGATTCTCTTGAGCCGCTTTCAGTGAGAGGGATGTAGACTTCCAACAAACCTAGAAACGTGACGCAGACCTACGCGAACCAATCAGTGTTGACTGGCTCCAAATGGAAGAGTCCACATTGCAGAAAAATGAAAAAAAGAATTACGATGATCAAGAACATGTTAAAGAGGTATCAGATCAAATAATAGTTATTCTGACCAATGGACTGAATAACAGCTGTTTAGTTTTCTAAAGAAGTCTATGGAATTCTGACTTCTTGAAGCCAGCAGGTACTTCCTGTTTGGAATGCTTGGGGGGGGGGGGGGGGGATCAGTTCTCATATACAATCAATGGTTACAACGAGAGCAGATTTTCTCATGTATGTTACGAAAGGTTTATGTACTAAAAGTGAAGGAAACTCTGTATAACAGCTACCGGTATGTTGTTTTTGGTTTTTGGTTGTTTTGTTTTTTTCGTACTTTCAGAAGAAATCGGCAGAATCTGAGTATTTTCAGTTTAAAGCTCCACACTTCATTATTGCAGGCCTGCAGGAATAAAACAGTGTCTGACACAAATAAAAATCTCTGATGGAATCCAGACAAATGGATGTTTAAAAGCAAAATTAACCTCTAAATTAGTCCAACTCCTCTTGCCAATGATTTGTCCTCAGTACAAATAAATACCACCTGAAGCACTCGTGCATCTCAAAAGTATTAAGCTCTTAAAACCTGGGAAACTTGCACAATATGGTGAGGGGGGAGACAATGCAGAAACCAGGATGGCCTCCAGCACAAGAGAGACAAAGCAGAAGCAGTTGGATAAAGGAATAAGGAATAAGCAGAAAAAAGGGGAAATTGGAACAAGAATGGAAGCATGGGAGTGGAGGCAGAAGAATCCATGAAGGGAGGAAGGTGAGGAGGACAAATTCCACTGGGACAGCAATAATGAAATGATGGATGGGCAGGCAGGAGGAAGACTGCCCATACAGTAAAGATATGCACATAAAGAGCCAAATATAAACACAATCGCTGCTGTGATGTGAAATCCTCCAGTTGACCACAGCACACACCTTGATTTTGTACCATACAGTATCATCCACTCATGAATCAAATTTTTCCAGCTGATGTGGACTAACTTCATCAGGGAAGCTCATGGATGCTTGCAAAGCAAAGCACCTATAATGGCTCCAATCCTGCAGGGCTAATAAGTGGTGAAGAGCTTTTCTTGAGCGGGGAGGGTTGAGATTATGCAAAAAATTAGATGAGCGGCACATTTTGTGCTCCAACAATAAATTGCTGTACCTAAACTATGGTAAATGTTTTGTTTTGGTTTTATTTTTTCCACGACTGCCATAGCTTTTAATAAATAATAATAATAATATATCTCATGGTGCTTATTATCCACAACTGTCCTTACGTGGGCCAAAATGGGCAAACCTGTATGGGGCACGCAGGTTGCCCATATAAATATCAAGCTCATAGGCCGCTCAGTGAACCCATAGAGTGAAATGTTCATGCACATTTTTCTACGGGCACGCTGCGGGTGACAGAGTGTAAACATACACAACACCCAAGGGTAAAACAGGTGAGACCTAGGCATGCCATATGGAGTTTTCGTTTTTACAACACCTCTGAACCCTGAGCACCTGTTGGGCAAGGACCCTGTTAGTGCTGTTCAAGTGATCAAGAGACAGAAGAGTGCTGCTTGCCTGCAGTCTGACTGTTCCAAATGAGGAAATTGGACATGAGGAGGTCCGTGTAACTTCCATCATCTTTACAAATGCTTCCCGATACACTTACCACATGCACTCTCTATGGGCCCAGACAACCAAAAAATACCATACAGGTGCATGTGACTAAAGTTTAGAGGCCTTATAGTGGACTAGGAGTCAATGCATTGGTGTTTTTAAAAAATGACACAAGCAAGGAAATTTGAGGCAAGCCCCTGTTCCAAAGCCACGTTCTTTAAGTTCCACTGAATTGGCTTATTTTGTGGGACTGAGTCACGTGTCAGAAGTTCACTGCTATTACTAGGAATTTTATCAGGATGTGACAGCTGACAGAAGACAGGACGTTGTGACGGACGGGGCCGCTTTAAGCACTGCTGACTTATTATTCAGAAAAAGGATCTATAATACAGTTCTTTTTCAATACACTAAATTTCTAAAATTATTAACAAATTGTTGATTGAAAGAAAATTAAATAACTGCTCCAGTGTTTTATAAGACCACCTTAAAAATTTAACAAAATCTTCCCGTTTTGCAGTTTGTACTGAATATACTGTATTTTGTTATTTGGTAGGGGAAGAAGTTTCCAGCATACTAGCGTATTTTCAGAAAGGAAAATTTTGCAAATATCGCATTCCACGTGTATTCCTGCTTTGTCTCATTTCCATCACTAAACAAACATGGCTTTTCAGACTGTATTTCAATGGGACTATTTTTCAGATTCTGTGGTGAGGATTTTCATCAGCCTTTTTCCAACAGTGAGATCAGGTTGAGGGGTTTATTGTGTTTCCACAGACCTGTGTGTCTCTTAGCTCTGGTTATTGATTCTAATCCTTCCACAGGATCTACTCCTCTCATCAATTCTGCACATGAACCACAGCAGCTTGATTGGTCGCTTCAGCGGAAAAACTCACTTGATTGGCTCAGCTGCCTTCTTCATTAGAGAATGCTTGAAAGGCAAGCTGACCTCTGGGGGGTTCCAGAGCATGTTATGATGAATGACTTTTTCTCCATTGACACCCCCTTCTTCCCTCTTCCTACACACACAAATGTACAACCCATCGTTGTGTGAACATCTACGCCGCAGCACGACTCAAAAACAACCAAAGCTCAACTGCCAGTAGGTGTGGCCTCACACGACTGACAGCTTTGTGACAAGCGCTTGTTGTTGTCTGAATCAACATGCTCAAACAGATTCTTTGCATTTTGGCAGTTTACAAAAATTGAAATGATGCAAAACAAACCTGGTCATTAAAAAACAACAGGATGGCATGAGAATGCTGTGAAACAGTCTGCAGGAACGCCGCAGCTCTGCCACGTTCTGGGTAGACCTGCATCACATCACTAGTCTTAGTGAGGATGAACAGAATAGATGATACCAATTATGTTTCTATAAAAGCAATGGTACAGCTCTCAGATTCAAACATCTCTAATTGGAGTCGTCAGGCTGCACCCTGACTGAAGGAACACCAACAGACCCGCTCCTTTTTATAGAAATTATGAAAAGTAACTGATGACTCACCACAGCTGCAGATATGAGATTTACGCAGGATACCTTATTGTTCAGGACTATCTTTATGCACTCTGTAAAAGACATTATTTAATGTTCTTCTGCAACTCTGGATCAGGGGTCTGCAACCTGAGGTTCCAGGTCCACATGTATACCCTTCCATAGTGACTCCCTGGCTGAAGAAAAATAAAATATTAGTAATTTTCTTTTAAATTGATAAAGCATTAGAATTGATAAAATGTTGATTAATTAATGTATATATTTATGGATGAACTTTTTATATCACTGGTGACCTCAAGAGTCCTTAATAATAATAATAATACGCCTAAACCCGATACGGATAAAACACTTTAAAGCATAAATAATAAAGACAAATTCTATCAAGTTCAAATTCCATTCAAGGCTTTCTTTCGTGCTCGGTGCTCCTTTCTTCGGTTATAGCTTGCAATTCGGTTTGCATTCACGGCTTCACAAACATTTACGATGGTTCTTCTCCAGAGCAGTCGGTCAGCAACCAACTCCTTCCATTGATCTAAAACTCCTCCTGACTTCAGAATACTTTTACAGGTGTCCTTATATCTTAGTTTCGGTCGACCAACAGGACGAATACCATTGTCAAGTTCACCATAGATAGGGATTTTACAGGACGATTGTTATCCATTCTAGATACATGACCGAGCCAGCGCAAACGACTTTTAACTAAGGTGATTTCAATATCCTCAGCATTCGCTCGCTGTAACACCTCTTCGTTGCTTATGTAGTCGTTCCACTTTATCCTTAGTATTTTCCTCAGATGACGCTGTTGGACTGTCCGAAGCTGACTGATGTTATGTCGGTACAGTGTCCAGGTTTCGGAACCATATGTAAGTAATGGCGTCAAACATTGGGTATAAACTTTCAGCTTTGTCGAGGGTGTAAGGTCATGGGAATCGAAAACACGTTGACGTAACCAACCGTACGCAGATGATACAGCTTGTGTACGTGTGACTAGTTCCTCTTTTACTGAACAGTCGCTGGTGACAATGCTCCCTAGGTATTTGAAACGGTTTACATTTTTGATTGGCTTGCCGTTGATGAAAAACTGCTCTTCCGGACCAATGCACATAGTTTCAGTCTTTTGGATATTGATAGACAGACCCATTCGTTTTGCCATGTCGTTGTATGCCACTAGCAATGTCTGCAGACCAAGTGAGGAGTCGCTAAAGATAGCGATGTCATCAGCGTACTGTGCTTCTCTGATAAAGTTAGTAAAGGTTTTGGTTTTGGCTTTCAATCTCTTTAAGTCAAAGAGATCACCATCGTAGGGGAATCTAATTTTGATACTGAATTTTGGCTAATATTTTTGTATGCAAGTAGAAGAAGAACTGAAGCATAGATACCAAACAGTGTGGGTGCTAACTTGCATCCCTGTTTCACACCACTGTTATATTCAAACGATTCGGTCAAGACTCCATCGACAATAAGACGGGCATTAACTTGAGAATAAAGACTTTGAATCAGCCTGACGAACTTTGGTGGACAGCCGAGCTTACTCAAGATTTTAAAGAGAAAGTCCCTGTTTACGGTGTCGAAAGCCTTGGTAAAATCAACAAAAACAATGTACATATTTTGACGTTGTTCTTTAGCTTTTTCCATAAGTTGTCTGAGAGTAAAGATTCCATCAGTGGTACTTCTGTTTTCACGATATCCGGATTGTGACTGGGGATAAACCTTGTCAGCTATGCGTTTGAGTCTCTGTAAGAGGATATCAGCAAACACTTTCCCCACCACACTTAACAGAGAAATCCCTCGATAGTTCCCGCATTGACTTCGGTCTCCCTTTTTGAAGAGGATGGTGATGTTTGGGTCGGTAACTTCTGATGGTATGTTTTCAGTGATCCAGAACATTGAAATAATCTTGAAAAGGAATGCTTTTAGGGTATTACCACCATGTATAAGTACTTCAGGCAAAACACCATCAGGACCGGGGCTTTTACCAAGTTTTGTATTTTTGAGTGCAACATCAAGTTCTTCTTCAGTTATTGGAAGATCAAGTGAGACATCGGTTGGGAGCTGTTCGATATCATCAATAAGACTCGCGTCAACAGTTGTTGGTTGGTTAAGTAGCTCGCTAAAGTGTTCTACCCATCTACCCTTGATGCTTGGGGTTGATGTAAGAAGGGCGCCACTTTTCGACCGTACTGGGTGTGTGGTTTTACTCCTGGGACCGTAGATCTTATTGATAGCTGCATAGAATTCTCTGTGGTTTTTGGACTGAGCGTGACGTTCAGCCTCTGCTGCTCTTTCATGAAACCATTGATTTTTCAAAACCCTGATGCGTTCGCGTAATTCATTTCGATTCTTTTGTTTATCTTTCAAGAGTTGTTGTATCTCCTCGTCTTGATCGTCGAACCAGTCATTTGCTACTTTTTTCTTTTGATTAAAAGTGTGTTTAGCAGCTTCCTGCAAGGTCACTTTAACTTTATCTGTGGATACTGAATTCCTTCAGTATCCACAGATTTCAAATACTTGGCTAAACTTTGGTTAAAAAAAAGATTAGGGTTAGGGTTAGTTTAAAGCACATATCCTTTGTTCTTTATATACTTTTTCTAGTGGATCAATAATCAATGAAGGGATGTTTGAGTTTAGGTTAAGAGCAGTAATGAGTAGGAAAAAGGATGATGGCTGGCTGAAGTAGACCTATAGAGAATAACAAGAGAAAATCCCATTTAGGTCTTTTGTGTCATATGAATGCATTAGTTGCACTGGAATGATCCTGTTTGGCACAGGAAATCTTTAATTTTAAGCAGAAGTCATATGAGTAAAATAACAAAAGTAAAAAGACAGTCACATTTTGAGAAAATGCTATTTGTCTGTTTGTATTCGAGACAAAAAATACATATAATTTATAGTGATTAGAAAAGCAATAATGTATAAGCAAAGCATCAGATTTTCATAAAGAGTAAAATGAGACCTTGCAGCTCCTACTAGTTTTTAATTAGTAAAAAAAAAAAAGGCCAAAAGGGATTTTTTACTGTTTAGGGGTGGCAGACCTTTTTTTCTAGATTAACTTTTTCAAGTCCAGCTGCTCTGAAGATCAGAATCCTGCCTTAAAATGACCTGAATGACAGAATCCTCCCAGACATAACATTAACCTATATTGGTTCATCTCTTTTCATGCTTTTACATAAAAGTAATTCTTTGTTTTTCAGCACCTGCGAGTGCTTCATCAAAGTAATAACAAATGGGAAAAGAATAAATAGATTATGACTGTATTAAGAATGATGCCATAGTTAGCTTCAAATATTCAGGACCCAGAAAGTTCCAGCCAGAGTGCTGCATGTTTGATGTAAAGAGTTTAAATTCCCAGTTGCTGCTACGCTCAGTCTACAGTCTGTATGTAGCAGACATTTTTACAGACGTCTCCACGTGTGCAGCTTTTACATGTCTGTGTGTTTGTTCATGTGCCTTTCATCTGCTGCATTACTCTGCATCAAAGTTCCTCCGCTTCCCTTCCACAGTCCCAGACTGCGTGGGCCCCTCTTATCACTGCAGCTACAGGGTGTCTCTTTAGCAAAAAAACTCACTTTCTCTTTACATCCATCAGCCTGCATCAGCACCCCCACCCCCCACCTGCACCCTTATGCCAGAGCTACAGTTCAGCGAGCCGGCAAAGGCTGGTGGTGTTAAACTGTTAACAATCGCTTGGCAACAACCGAAACAGCTGGAAGGAAAATCTCACTGGGTAAGCAATAAATTAGGCTGCTAAACCCAACAACTCAAACAGCCTTGAACAGAAAAAAAACAGATAAACGTGTTATTATCTTCTACTGAAAACCCAGAGTAATCCTTTTACCCTTTCACAGAAAAGCAAACATGCTGTCATCACATGTACTTTGATTGGATTCGGTTTCACTCTGCAGACAAAAGCAGCATGACAAAAAACCATTAAAAACCAAGCAGCAAGGCAAATAAAGGAGCATAGATTAAAGACTGAAAACAGCCAATCAGTGCAGCACATCTGAAGAACATACTACTGGGAGCCAACTAGAAAGAAAGAGACAAGAAGAATAAAAATTGGCCAATTTTGAAGTACCCAAGGTTAGTGAATGCCTCACACCAAATTATATATCAGAGGAGCATTATAGGGCGGAATTTAACGGATCCTTATGTTTCACATTATTTATTGCTGTCTGAGTCAGACAAAACAGTCAGCAACAGACTCAGCCTTGGTCTGTTTTTATTAACAATATAAGTCGGATAAAAAAAGAGATTGAGAAATAGATTACTGTAGAAAAAGTATTGGATGGATAAATCACTAGATTGTATCATTTTAGTGAGACCCCCCCCCCTCTGCTGGGGGTTGTCCAGCATGGAGGCATGGAAGGTCCCATTTTTAGAGTCTTTGGTTTGACTCAACAGTGGATTTGAACCATCAACCTGCCAGTCTCAGGGCGGACACTCTTACGTTTGGGTTTTTTGATCAGTTAAGAATCTTTACTTTGGTGAGAGTTAGTTAATATTTATATAAAATGGCATTTTTCTGAATGAAGCTTAAAATTGTATTTCTGAGCATTTCTCTAATCATGTTGTTGTGAATCAGGAGAAGGTAATTTTTTTTCTCGTTATTATATAATTATTATTCGTTATTTTACTTTATTTTACTTCCCAACTAATGACTCATCTGCAATAATCCAGTGTAAACTGGGGAAAGTGACGTTAAAAAAAAAAAAAGAAATAGAAAAGAAGTAGTCGGCTGCTGTACTTGATTAGTCAAGTGGACCGATGGACACAGCGACCGTGTCTCTGAGCAGAGCAGCCGGACTTACAGCTTTGTGTTTGAGGGAAAGGGAGGATGCTTTGTTACGTGTGTGCTATGTATGGGAGACGTCGGATTGTGATCCGTCCCGCAGCTCTAGGTGAACGAGCTACCGAACTCAGGAGAACCGGGTCTCCCGGTTAGAGTGTGTGTCCGGGCAGAGCTTGGACCCCCAGCTCACACAGCGGCTTTGGGGCGGTGTGTGAGCTTTTCAAAGCAGAAATGTCGCTCAGTCCTTAGAAACTGTTCAAACAATTACATGGATATGTGTTTAAAGTCGTGTCCCTACAAAATGAAGGCTGATGTTATTCCCACATATTTACGTGCAGCCAAGATGCAGATTGCAGCATTTCCCACATGGATTTTATGTTCATCAAAGGCTAAATGTTGTTAGCCCGTGTTAGCCCACTCTTAGCCCTGGCTTCTTCCAGTTCTGTTCTTTATCAGAAAAAGCACTGACCACACGGATTACAATTAAAATGATGAGCGAACAGGCGCTTCATAATAACCGTAACATTAATAAAAGCACGAGCAGCCAGATATCGATGTATGTAGCCACTCTGCCGAACTCATTTCCTCTTCCGGTTTTTCAAACACTACTGCGCATGTGCGAATTTATTCTGACTGAAAGTGTGACCCATGTGAACGTTTGTTATAATCCGAAAACGTTTTTCTGGGCCCATGTACGTGGTTGAATTCTAATCCGACCATTGATCAGATCGAGATATTTTGCACATGTAACCGCGGCTTATGGTGTCGACTCGCAGCGTGAGGGGGGCGTGGCATCACAATGGTGTCTCTCCATCGTGATGTCAGTCAGCCATCACGATGGACGATGGTATCGTTATAAAAATGAAACATTGGAACTCACGGCTGACTTTCTCAGCACCTCATGCTTGTATGTGCTTCTAAACATTGATTTCTAAATCTCCTTTATGACTGTCACCCTGAAGAAGAGCAAATCAATATGAAATAAATCCAGTCAAGCTTTCCAAGATTTTTGCTTGGCTTAAAAAAATCTACACTAATATACAAAAGATATTTAAAATTTGTAAATAAAGTGTTTAAATCAACTTCGCAACTCAATATTCTTTAATTCAGTATAATGTTTAATTGCATCTCATTGCCTCCAACTGTCAGCTCTTGAAGGTTCAAACTGCTGCTCTCTGTGTGGGTACAGACAGACCAAAGGAAAAAAATGAGTCAAGAACGCAAAGTAGACAGAGAGTCTAAGCTTCTCCCACTTCCTGAATAAATAATTGATCAGATGAGCTGTGATGGGTATTGATCTATACCTTTATTTGTTCTGTATTGACTGTGATCACTGTTAGGAAATTAGTCATCTTGAATTATAAGATCAGTTTGGAAGGTCAGCAGTTTAGTCTTTTTCAAGTGTTTTACGATATCGATGTTCTGGGAAATATTACATACTGGTGTTTGTGCCAGTCTTTCCAGTTTCCCCAGTCCAAATCAGTTACAGCGCTCCCTTTCCACTTGAGATTACATTACTGTAGCGCCCTTGAGCCGCATGTTGGGTTAGCCAGCTGCCGTGTCTGTCAGAAATGACGGGAACCACCAAACCATTGCAGAATCTGATAATGGCTCAGCAGCCTGGTGCGAGGTCAAACCCATTAGGTTGACCCAAGAGATCGGGGAAGAAAAGAAATCCAATAAAGCTGCAACAAGCACCAAGTACTGGATACTTGAAGGGATGATGGCGTCTTTAGATGAAAATCTTTCCTCAGAGCTTATTTTCACAAACGATTAAGTTGTTACAGACAGATCAAATAATAGCAAATCCATGAAATCGACAGTGTTTGAAACAGTGTACAAAATGTATAGGGTAATTAAATGAATTTATCTCAGATGAGCTTCGTGACTTTCCTGTCTGCAAAAGAAATATCTGGAAGGCCAAATGGAATAGATGATGTGAAAATAAAAAAAAGGTACCAACGACTGCCCTTATGGATGAAAACGGGCTGGCTGCGGGGGGAAAGTGGGAAAATCTGTAAGGGCACGCTGGTGACCCGCAAACAATATCAAGTAGGGCTGCACGATATGAGGAAAACTCGCAATATGTGATATTAGTGATCAATACTGCAATGACGATATGACTTGCGGTATATGAACAAATAGCAAAACAACCAAAAACATAATTTCCATTTCACTGCAACAGTTCAAAATTATACTCCATATGACCCTCATCTACATAAGAGGCCAACATCAAACATAAAAGGGCTGCATCCTATTGGTCAACAAAGTGAAGGCGTCCATCCGATTCATGATATATTGAAATGGATTTATTTGATTAATTTAGTACTTCAAGCTGTCATAAGATTGTTTTAGCACATTTAAGGTAAACAATTATTACAATTTTCGCAGTCTTTTGCGATATTCGATTTATTGTGCAGGCCTCATATCAAGGCTGTAGCCCACTTGATGAGCCTGTAGAGCAGCCACGTCGGACTCCACGCCTCAAAGGCTGGGATCTGGATTTTTACAACCCCGGCCCTACCAGCTGCTGATAGCCTGGATGAAGTATGCTCTGCCAACTAGAGTGGAGAGTAAAAACACTGTACGAAAACATTATCCGTACCTCATAAGTGCATGTCACACTAACCTTACAAACACTTTAGGATACAGTTAACACACACAAGACATTGGTACGTTCTGTTTTCATGATGTTCCTTTAGGTGGCTGTATGAGCCTCAAGGGAACTGCAAGACACACCCCTTAAGATGCTACGACCCTCCACGGGCTCAGAAAAAAACTACGCACTCATACGGGTGCATGTGGTTAAGGCTTTAAGTTGCTGATATAGAATTTTCTGCACTAAAAAGTAAATATGACCTAATCATTGTCCTGTGTCAATGATGTACCACTAGATGTGGTTACATGTGCAAAATATCTTTGAACAGATCAAAGATTGTTTTACAACTGAACTGTGTACATGGGTCCGGAAAACTTTATCCGATTATAACAAACATTTACATACGCCACCCTTTCAATCGAAACAAAGAATTTGGACACGCGCAAAACTGTCTAAAATACTGGAAAAGGCTGCAGAAGAAGAAATAGTGAGCTCCGTTGTAAACAAACAAAGCCGTGGCCAGAGCGAGATAAACTTCTATATGTGCTTTTATTATTGTTATGATTATTATTAAGTGCCTGTTCGATCATAATTTTTTATATCCGTGCTTCCAGTGCTTTATTCTTGGCAGTACGGACACAAAAGAAGAAGGGTTAGGATTAGACAAACACATGCTAACAATATATAGCTTTGGATTTACTTAAAATCCACGAGGTCATTGATCTGCATCTTGGCTGTAATTAATATGTGGGAATAACATCAGCCTTTATTTCATCTTGACATGACTGGTAACACAAATCCACGTGGGGCAGAGTATTCTGAACAGCGCAGTTTTATTCTGATCTGCCAGTTATTCCGATTACTTTTGTCCATGTAACCACAGCTAAGGACAAATTAATTCCAACTGTGTAAATATTCCATCAGAACATCAGGCACCATCTCAGCATATATCTAGATGTTCGTTTCTGTTTTCATTGGTTTATGTAGCTATTTATTATGCTTTGGCAGCATCATGTTGTAATGTTGTTTGGTTACGCTGAGTGCTTCTGATTGATGAGAATATTTACTTAACAAGTGGGAAATATGAAGCTAAGAGTAAGTGAATCACATTGTGCTTCCATTATGGGCTAAGCTGCCTTCAGAAGCTCAGAAGAACATTTACTACCAGGGGAGAGCTCAAAACCTGAAGCCATAAGAAAGAAAATCACAGCTAGCATTTTCTAGTGGAAGTGCAGACTGCACGGAGCAGACAGGCTGGTAAAACATGAAGAATTCATGGAAATCATTTTAGTTTTCAGTGGCCCAACATGAGTTCAGGTCATTTGACAGTGTGAACGTTTTTAGATAAGAAAGAAAAAGAAACCTACATTTATTTTAGAATTACACATTGACTACATTTAAAAACTTGGCCGAGTGACCCGCTGGTCCCAGGAAGCCAAATCCCTGCATACTGATGAGGTCCGGCTCCAACAGGACAGCGTCTGTTGACATCACACTCACTCGGTCCAGTTCTCATGTACAGTCAATGGTATTACATTAATAATTTTTTGTAAAACAATTTTTAATAGACAAATATCTTTTTGAGCAAAAAAGTGGTTTAAAATAAATCAAGCTCTGAACTAAAGACAGCTTGGCTGATCAATTGGATTACCTGACTGAAGCACAAACTAAATTTCAAATATAGATGCATCCTTATTATTATGAAGTATTGAGACAAAGTAATTGACCTCACTTAATTCATGTTTTAACATGAGCTCATGTTCTTCTTTGCCCTTTGATGTGAGCAACTTTTCGTAATGAGCGTGTGTGTTTGCCGCATGCTGAAACTGGTGGAGAGCCAGCTGTGGGTGATCAGGTGTCCTTTTCTTGATTCCAAGCAGAACGCCAGAGTTTGGTCTCAGCAGCTGTGCATAAACCATTCCTGGATCAATAATGGCAGAGAGGCCGTATTGATTATGCATGTAAGTGAAACCTGCAAGGAGGTTGTTATGGGAAGGGATATTGGTGGATTAGGGAGAAAACCTCATGGTAATGTTGGAGAGCTGTGTGTGTCTCATAAGCTGATAAACCCATTTCTTAAAGACGTTCTGATCCGACACTGAAGCCTGACTCCACTTTTTACATTCTGTGTCCCAGACTAACCTCTGCGACAGACTACTGTAAAGAAAAAGAATCTTTAAGTAGAAATCAATTTGAGAATGGCTTCAATGGCCTGAAACACCTATGTTTTTATCGGCTGAGAGCACAACACTGCAGTAATTCTTTTGTTCTGGACATTATTAATTACATCTCTAATTATCCTTTGTTTTAATTCAAAATCTACATTTTTTTGCCATTATTTTTCTGTCTCTTATGCCATTTTAATCAAAACTATTCAATTACTTTCGGAAAACTTTAAAAACATGTATGTGTGTGTAAAACTGTATTTTTAGACTGATATTATTATATCATCATCCATAGATGTAGCAGCAACGCATCCGTTCATAAAGCTGGGTACAGGTAGTTTGAGGGTAATACTATCCTGCCTATCTTGCATTCTCCTCAAAAACAAAAATCCTGATTCCTGATTGCTTTGACCTCTTAAATATGTTCTTCTGATATACTGCAGACTCCAAAGACAAATCCTAATTATATGGTCCATTTACTTTGCACAACAAAATAGGTACTGTTTTCTTTCCTTTCTATTATCTACTGTAATAAAAGCACAAATTAGAAACTGAAGAGAAAAACGTTGATTGCCTTTTATCTATATGTGGCCGTAGCCTGGCTGAGCATCAGTTTTCTTTTACCAACCAGTTAACCTTGGAAAGCTCCAAAAAGTAACGGTAATGTCAGGAAGGCGACATGGGGCTCTTGGAGGTAATAAATCATAAGTTATTGTTGGATTTGGCACTTATCATTCAACTACTGACATTTGTAAAGATTTCAGTAACGTTGTGAACTCTGCCTTTGGATATCCAGGTTGCGTTCCTAAAAAAAAAAAAAATCCTTAAAGGTTTAACCCTTTAACACCAGAGATGTTGTGGGCAATACTTAAAGAACACGGTCTTTGACCTACTGTAACTCTTTGATGGTTTACGCGATCAATGTTGATCAGCTAATCTAATGCAGAGAAAACTGGCTTTTCATAACCTCTTTGCACCAATATGCAATACATTACTATCATTAAGTGTTGCATATCAGCACAAATCCACTTTTCTCATATTCAGAATCAGCTGGAATCAGCTTGTTAATTGCGTGAATGGTTGCAGAGTTACGGTCGTCAAGAAAATGTCAATACTGGAGCTACAGCTCCGCAGTTAGAGGGTTAACGTAAACATTTGACAGGATGGAATTTTTCAGGGTAAAAAAAGGTTCATTTAAATAATGTCTTCGTTTAAATTCTATCCTAAATATCATATGAGCAAAAGTAAGTTAAAAAACAATCAAGTAAATATTTGAAAGGCAAATTAAATGTTACCAAAGAACACAGATTCTGATAGTTACTGCCTGGAAAGCTTGCCATCACCTTCCCCCTCCCCCTTTTCTTTGTTTGGAGCTTTCAGTCCAAATGTAACTGTTTTCATCTCTATTCTAATTTGCAGATTTCCACTCAGGCTGAGGTTAGAAGGCTGTAAAGTGGACAGGGCTGAGGGAAACCTCCTCAAAGCAACAAGGAGACCATCCAGGGCTTCAGATGAAAAAACAGCACCTCTTTCCCCTTAACCCTCCTTATCACTTGGAAAACTCCTGGTGTGTAAAATTGAATTCCAAATGTATTTTTCAGGAGGAAGGAGAGAGGGCAGCAGGAGTCGGGACAACCTCTTTAAAATGATGCTCTGCAGACTCAAGATAACAGCCCCATTGTCTGTTTAGAACAAAGAATGAAGTGGACCCACAGTCACTGTAGAGCCAAGTTACACCCTCACCCTGAACTGAACTGGTCAGATGGACCTACAGCAAAAGGAAACAACACTAAATTCTGATTTAATCCTTTATGGCCAATTTTCAAGGTGTTCCCAGCGGTCTTTTAATGTTGATTATGCCATTTTTAGCCAAAATAAAGAAACGTGATGTTTTCTGGAACATAGTTTCTGCAGAGCAGCAGTAGTTCATTACAAATTCACCTCTGAGTTGTGGGTGAGACTGTTCGTGTGGGGCAACCCTGCCTCCCTCTCCCCTTTCTCTTGCTGAGAGCTCTCTGTTTACACGCTCCTCCACTAGCTTAAAGCTCTTCCCAACCTAACAATACTGGTGCAACAAAAATGGCGAGCAATACTAGAGCTGCCCAGCAGTACAGTCTTGATCCAGATGCCAGCTCGGACGGAAAATAAGACAATAATGGGTCTATTTGGCTGCAACTGGAGGCATCGGTATGGAGCAGAGCAGAGAGCTTATGGCCGGATTTTAGTTTGTACATAACAAGTACGGCTTTTTCAATCATTTCATATCTGCTCCTGTTTCACTGCGATATAAATGAAGAAAAAACTTAGAAATGTAAATTTCAGCTTAATTTACCTAATGTGTCCTTTATCATCAGAAAAATATCTCAAGACCATGTTAAAAACAAAACAAATGCAATTTTCATCAGAGTGGGTCTTTAAATAGAATATTTTCATAAATCACAGACATCAGAGTTCTTCATTCATAAAGGCTGTTCGTAATCCATTTCCACCTGCTACACTAACAAACTGCAGGAAAAAGGGGGTTTTTGGCTGTATGCGCTTGTTAAGAGGAAATCCCACCACAGCAGGAGTGGACTGCAGCACCTGTTCATCAGCTGGCTACCTCCCCTGAACCAGACTGAACCAGATCCTGCCCACTGACCTCCTGGATACGGATTACAACCCTGTGCAGGCCGGGGCAACGTGACAATCTGGCACCCTGCTGGCTGAGGCACTGGTGCTCAGAGTCTTTGAACATACATGTTCAAGTTGAAACGTCATTTCACTATTTTTTCCTGTAGGTTTTTTTAAATGTTATATCCAAAATAAGAAATCAAGCATTTAAGGTACAGCTTACAATGTAAAATAATAAACCACTAACAACCCCTGTAGCCCAAGCCTCCGGCGGTCCCACACGTCTGTGCCACCTGTCCTTTGCCATCCTTCAGGGTGGAGGGAGAGGGTGATGACCAGATGGCTATGGAGGCCCGACCAGCATCTCCAGCGAGCAGCATCCTCACAACCCCCAACACTACAAGTTTCATGCCGGTCCCACCTCCACCCTCTCCTTCCCTTCCCCCTAAAGTCCAAACCCCTAAGCCCCACGGCTCGTCAGTGCTGCATGAATGGACAAACACAGTCCTCCACAAAAATTAGCCCCTCCACCTTTCCTCTGCAGCTGTCCAATTTGTAAGAGAAGCTTACGATGGCCTTCGCTTCTTGTCAGAAACTGACGGCCATCACTTTCCCCTAATTCCTTCTCCTCTGCTGATTTCTAGCACCTGAACTGAAAGACTCAATTTCTATGAATCAAAAAGCCAGCCAGCAAGTTTGCTTTAATGTTAATCATTCATCGCCACACTGCAAAGACACAGGCTGTTCTTCAAAAAGGAAACCCGATGTCTCCAGCAGCTTCTCCTTCGTCAACACGTCGTTGATCCAGACAACAGCAGAACTGGGAGCTTGCCACACACGCTGAATAAATGCTGTCGACAATAAATTATCATCCCTCTTTGTATTTTGGTTTTTAAAAAAAAGGAAAAACAGCAAAAGTGTCTTTCAAGATGCTGAACAGCACAGATAATATAATCTCACTTCAAAATTGGAAAAAGCTAATTCAGTTAATGAAAAGTTGAACATTTCTCAGAAGAAAGATGACCCATACCTGCATCTAGGCTTGTGATTTATTATAGTCTCTTATTTTGAAACTGATCTACTAAGGACATTTGGAAACAGCTCCCTCTATTAGTCTGCATGCACTTTGCTATTTCAACACACAACAAATGCTGGAAAAAAAGATGCTAAAAGATGCAATAATTATTTGATGTGAATGGCAGGAGCTTCCATAAACACTGCATCACTGCTGTTGTGATTTCTCCAGGGACTCTATTCAGGCTGGAAGACAACACAGGCAGACCCCTGAGAGCCCAGGTTCATGATTAAGTCCACCTTCACAGAAATGTCTGTCTATGAGTTCATTATGAGTTGGTAAGGGTGAAAAAAGCATTCAACCAGACTGGTTTTATCTCTTTCATTGAAGATGTTTTACCAATGTCTTCAATGAAAAAGATTGCTTTTTTCAGCCATCACATCCATTAGTAGCAAATAGTCTACAAAAAAAACACAAGTTCGAGAGATTGTTCAAGAGAGATTGGAGCTAAATCAATGGTGAAATATGGACTGAAGCTGCACTTTGAGATTTAAGCCAACATTTTAGGCAGAGAAAAGCAGTTTCAACTTACATTATTATATTTTTACAAATATCTCTGGAATGTAAGGAGTTTAAATGAAGTTTGTAGTTATTTTTTTCTCTGCAGATTTGATCAAGTTCAATTGCAACAGCTGTAATTTAATCAAATATATTTTCTGAAATAGCTTGGTTAGAAAACAAAAATCTTGTCAGCCAAAACAGATCTTAACTTCCAGCTCTGAGCAAAAATATCAAATCCTAACGCACGTAAAAATAGGATCAGTTTACAGTGAAAACTGTACTGAAATTGAAAACTGAGAACTGAAAGCAAAGAGAGACGGAAAATAGTTGAAAATACAAATTTGTTTTGTATCAGTTTCAGGTTTAAATTATGAGTTTTATTCAAGTTTTAAATTTTCTATATTTCTTTCAAGTTTAAAAATTTTTTTCTCCTAATTTTTAATAGTTCCTTTAAGTTTACAATGCGTACTTCCAAAGTTTAAAATAGACATTTTGTTTTTTTCTTTCTTTTTTCTTTCTTTTCTTTTCAAATTTACAATCTGGTTATTTATTCACTTAAAGCTGATCCAAATTTGACCTCATACTCCCTTTCCAAAAATGGGAGGACCTGGTTGCAGACAAGATGGTGCCCAGGCATCAATATCCGGAAACAGAAATTCTGCAAGATTTCAGAATTATAACGCGTTTTTTAAAACATGTCCATGTGAATAAACTGTTCGGTGTATGACATGGGTTAAAAAAGGGTTCAAAATTGGAAATTGCTTTATTCCTTTCAAAAAATGTAACTCTTTTACAGCAAAGCTTCAGCTCCAGGACTTAGATTCTCAACCGTAACTTTTCCACTTTTCCGTTGCGGCTTTGCACCGGTACGCAACACTTTATATGCATGTCTGTGAAAAGCCGCTATGAATTGTTGCTTGTTATTAAATGAGTGTTTTTGGACCCCAAAAAATTGTATTTTCCAACTGAAATGGTTGGTGGTGGTGGTGGGGGGGGGGGCAAGAAGTGAACCTCCAGTTCACTCTTCTCAAAATTTAAAACAGCAGTTGTTACAAATCAACTTTATTTTTCATTTCCTAACAGTTTTCGTTTTTTGTTTTTTTTAGTTTTCAGTATTTCTTCAAACTTTTAAGACCCACTCCAATGAGAATGGTGTTTTTGTTTTTCGTTTTTTTGACCCTCATCAAAAGATGAGGGACTGTTAGTTTTTTTTCTTTTGAATTTACTAAATTTTTTTAAGGTTTACAATGTCTAAACTTTAAGCTTAAAGTTTACTTTCAGGCTTAGAACTGGAAACAATCTGGTTTCCGTTCACATTAGGCTGATCCAGATCTGAATCCGTAGAAAAAAATTATACTTTTGTATTCTTTTGTAACTGCGAAACAAATGACTTAGAATTACTGAAGTTAACCTTGCTTTGAAAGCACAAATAAATTTAACAAACACAAAACCCAGATTCTCAGCGATGCATTCCATCTCTGAAGGATGCTATGCTTTTCTTCATAGATCTGTCATTGCTACTTAATTAATGTTAATACATGTAGCAGAGGACGTGCCACAGAAAACCCACGAAAAGAACATCATCCACTTCACTGCAGGACTTCACAGGTACTCAGCATGGACACTGAATCTTTCCACATGAAACCAAATGGAATTTGACAAATGCAACAATCCTACTTTTCTGGTCTGAAATGATTGAAGATGTTTGATGTTCATTATCGGTGTAAGTAAACAACAATCCGTGGAGAGTTAAAGCATCATTATCTGCTTCATTCTTGCAGCTGCAATCAAAGCTTTTCATGAAACCTAATATGTTAGGACTCACAAGCTGAGCAAGGTTCAATAATAAATGTCCTTATAGTCAGATTCTTGGGTAATGATAATATAAGATAAAGATACTTTATTGATCCCAGCTTGGGAAAATGGGTCGACCATAATGTAACCATAATGCAAAAACCAAACATGCAGGAATTTTTGAACTCCATGCAGAATCTCAACAGATGGAAAACTTTAGCTTCAGCTTTCCTCAACTATGCAGGAAAAGCAGCAGCTGGGACTTCAGTCGCATTATTTAATATTCATGTTCTACATGTTCCCAAGAGACTAATTGAACGCACCTGATCAAATCAATAATTCACATGGACAGAATCAAAAAGCCCAAAAAACAAACAAGAATCAGCCTTCTCTGCTGTCTAGCATGTTTGGAGCTGAAGCAATCTTCAAAAAATCTTTGTGTTTTGCCTTTATCCATCTACATAAATGGTAAATGGCGTATACTTATATAGCGCTTTCTACCCTCTTTCGAAGGCCCAAAGCGCTTCCCTTTGTCATTTTTTCTCACTCCGTTTTTATTAGCATTCCAAATGCTTTACACAGAAGCAGCAGGTACTTTGTTTTGCAAAGGATGTCTGGTAATTGTTTGAAGTCACAACCGTGAACAGGCTTCATTGTAGTGCGGTTCAAATGAGAAAATTCACTGTTCGTATTTTTTTATGTTAAAATGTTTTTATTTTTATTGCAATTTAAACCAGGAAGGTTCACCTCCAGGCCTTAAGTGCTACTGCCCTGCTTGTTTTCAAGATACCCCTCTCCATCTGCTGCTAATTACCTGAATCTGGTCTTTTAAATTAAAAAATGCAATGATGGGGGGGTTTAAAAGTGAGCAGGACAGTGGTCCCTGAACTTATATCAACTGCAAGGGACCTTAAGAGGGCTTCTAGTAGCTTTCAGTTTAGATCGGGGGGCACATAAGAATGGGAGGACTTTGACAGTTGGTCAATCAGTCTGCACAAGGAGGGTCAAACATGAGAGGAAATGAATGATAAGACTGGCCCATAGCAGAATAATGTTTTCATGCATATTAATGGAACTGAATAGAAGAAAACTGGGGGGAAATGCACAGGTAACAGGGATAATTGCAATGGAGGAGACTGTGTTAGTCTGAGTTTGATGAACCATCTGGAGGTCTCGCCACCAGGCCTGGGGATCACTGCCAAGCAGCTCAATCTATTCCGTTTTGACTTAAAATCAATTCACAATATGATTTCCAATTCAACACCATTCAATTCATTGCCTATTTATTTGTCTCTTTTCCATTCTGAAACAAAAATCCTTTGGTCATGCTTTACTTGCACACGATCCACTGTGGGTTTTTGTGTTGTCTGCGCCTGTGGAGGATTGTAAAAAGGGCATGCAGGCAAGGTGGAGCTAGGTGGGGGGAAAAGGTTTGCCCCCCCCCCCAACCCATTTCTGAGTCAATCTTCTTGACGAAATGAAGAAATCCTCAATTCAAGCTTCTTTAAACATTAGTAATGGCACCTCAGCTAAAGGAACAGGGGGATTTATGCACCTGTAAGGGAATTGCGGTATGCTACCCTATGAGTTTGGGTAGCTGGTACTTCAGTTAAACAAACCTGACATTTAGGCTACGTTCACACAGCAGGCTGAAACGACCCAATTCCGATTTTTTGGGTATGTGGTCCTAAATCCGATACGTATCCGATCGTTTGAAATGCGACTGCCGTCTGACTGGCCAGGCCACATGAATCCGACCCGTACATCATTGAGACACTACAAACTTCATAATTCTGCGTTGAAGTAGGCGGGAACGAGAACAAAAACATCAACCATGGCGGACGATGCTGCTGAGACCAGTCAGTGGAAAGGCAGCGAGGTCACCGATTGGATTAATATTTGGGGTGACAGCTCTATTCAGGCCAAACTCGAGGGCTCTTATCGCAACCGGGCGATTTATAAAACAATTTCCAGCGAAATGGCAAAGCGTGGTATTGAACCTTCCCCGCCATTACTTTTTACTTTACTTTTACTTACTTTTTTTTTTTCTCCCTTTCCAACCCTGGTCAGCAGCGCGGGGGATCAAAGGCGGATCCTCCTTCGGGGTTCACTTCCCCGTTCGGACCCTTAGATTCTCCATAATGGGTTAATAAAGAGTTCATAGCATTTATTCTGGGGGAAGTCTTCTTTTATTACCGTTCTCTTTCCTCCCTAACACACAACATGAATGTGCGCCCACACTGCCCCCCTCATTCTCTACCTCGCAGCACGTGCTCTCCTGTCTCTTACACACACACACACACACACACACACCCACACGCGGCCCCAACAATTACACATCCCCATTCCACAACAGTGGGTACAGATGATCCTGGCTCCAATGCCTTCTCAAAATGAGAAGATTGAAATTGTGTTGGCTTCTTTGTGAAAATAAATTTAACAATGTAAAAAGAGCTCCGCTGTTGACTACGGTTGGGCGATGTCCCCTAAATTGGCCGTTGACGATGTCTGCTGTCAACCATCGGGATGGACGATGATATCGTCGTGGGGGGGGGGCTCTTTTTTCATTTTTCGTTCTTATATAATTGCTATTCGTTATTTTACGTTATTACTTTATTTATTTTATTTCCCAGCTAATGACTCATCCGCGATGATCCAGTATAAACTGAGGGAAGTGACTTTAACAAAAAAAGTAACAAACAAAATAGAAAAGAAGTGTAGTCCGCTCCCGCACTTAACTGGCGAAGTGGACCGGCGGAGCGCGAACTTACAGCTTTGTGCTTGATGGGAAAGGGGGGGGGATGCTTTGTTACATGAGCGGTATGTTTGGGAGATTTAAGACTGCGATCCGTCCCGCAGCTCTAGGAGTACTAGCTACCGACCTCAGAACCGGGTCTAAAAGTGTGTGTCTGAGCACAGCTCGGATCGTCAGCAGACACACAGCGGTTTGAGCTTCAAAGCAGAAATGTCGCTCAGTCCTTAGAAAACATTCAAACAATCACGTGGATTTGTGTTTCCAGTCGTGTCCCGACTAAATAAAGGCTGATGTTATTCACAGGATGCAGCGCCACCCAAAGCTAATGTTGTTAGCCCGTGTTAGCATACTGCTAGTCCTGGCTTCGTTCAGAAAGCACTGACCACACGGATTAAAATTCAAATGATGAGGGAACAAGTGTTTCATAATAACCAACATTATTAAAAGCACGTTTAGAAGATCATCTCGTATTTTACCGAGCTGATATGTCAATGTATATAGCCGCTCGGCGCTGTTTAACATTGTTTTGTATTGAATTGTTACATTCAATAAAGTTTGGGGGGAAAAAAGCTGTTCCGCGGAACTTATATCCCATTCCGGTTTATAAACCCTACTGCGTTTGTGCAAATGATTTATTCCGACCGCAAGTGTGACCTTAGTGAACGTTTTTATATTCTGAAAACATTTTTCTGGGCCCATGTACACGGTTGGATTCTAATCCGACCATTGATCCCATCAAGATATTTTGGTCATATAACCGCGGCTTATGGGGTCGACTCACAACGTGGCGGGGGCGTGGCATCACGATGGTGTCTCGCCATCGGGATGTCACTCACCCATCACGATGGACGATGGTATCGTCCATCGGCACAACCCTACTGTTGACAACACTGTTGTTGACAACAATTGTTAACGTTAGCTACTTCCGCAAACAACGAGTGACGTCTTTCACCGTTGAGTACTCTTCTGCAAATCGGGTCACTTCTGGGTCATTTCACGCTCACACAGGAGATCAAAAAAATTCGCATTTAATTTTTTCAAAAAATCGGAATTGAGCAATAGGCTCTGCAGTGTGAATGTAGCCTTAGATTCCTTGAACGACTCTGCCCCCTACCATCACTGCCAACAAAGGGGTAGGGGGAGAGTGATGGATGTACAAAAAAAAGTGTCTCACAGTACATGTCAAGATACGATATTTATCACCATGTATTCCAAGATAGTGCCAGAGACAATAGTTCACTATTTTTTTTTTAAAGAATATGACTTTGAATGGGCTGCACAGTGGCACAGTGGTTAGCAATCTTGCCTCACACCAAGAAGGGCCCAGTTCAGACCTGAAACAGAACGCCAATGGGGGACATTTCTGTGTGGAGGTTGCATGTTCTCCCAGCGTATGTGTGAGTTTTCTCCAGCTTCCTCCCACTGTCCAAAAACATGCTTGGTGAATTGGTTCCTATAAATTGTCCCTAGGTGTGAAGATAAATGTGCATGCATGTGTGATTGTGGCCCTGCGACAGACTGGCGACCTGTCCAGGATTTCCCCTGCCTTGCCCACGAGTGACTGTGATAGGCTCCTGCAGTCCTGTGACTGAAAGAGACACAACGGTTCAGAAGATGAATGAATGTGACTTAGAAAAAACTTTGTCAGAATAATACTACACCGTTCACATGAATAAAATTGTGAAATTGATTTTATTTAATTATCAGAGCATTAATTTTACCAGTTGGTATAAAATAATCCTACCAAAGCAAATTCGTGGTGCTTTTCTTTTGGTAAATTAAACATTTTCCAATACTCAACATTCCGTGAGTCGCACAACAAAATATATTGCATTACAATAAAAAAAAAGTTTAAAAAATTAGAAAATAATCAAAAAATACTATGGCTGAGAAAATACTGGTAATTATTTTCAAAAATTTGAAATGTAGCTGAAGCTGAACCGTATTTTCCGGGCTATAGAGCACACCTGAGTACAAGCCGCACCCCCCTAATTTATAAAGGAGAAGACATATTGTACATACACAAGTCACACCTATCTACAGCCCGCATGCCACATATTATAACAACTCAATTAGTTAATCACTGAATATCCTGCACCTTACACAATACGACTACAGTCTCAGAGAGGGGGAGGTGCACAGCATTTAAGCCTCTTTATTTTAACACACACACAAACAGCCAAACAGCATGGACGTCGATTCTGCTCACAGCCCCCTCAGTCATGGTGAGGAACTTTACACCCACGATTCCCCACTTCCCATGAGTCTTAGGGGCTTAGGACGTAGCTAATCCCCAGCTCGCCACACTGTGTTGTAGATTGAGGATGTATATCTGCTGAAACCGTGCGCGTATGTAAGGAGGAGGGAGCTGCAGCGGAAGGAGAGGTGAGCGCGTGTGAAAGAGGGAGCGAGAGCAAGAGCAGCAAAAGGGTGTTGGGGGTGTGTTTAAAACATTTCAGGTGCCTAAACGATGCTTGAACAGGTAGTTTTAAATAAATTGCCACATTTTACCATAAACATTTAAGTATGACAAAAAAACAGCATCACAGGTTGAAAGAGAGTGCTTGAATGTCTTAAGATGCTTTATTTCCTTCTGACAGTCTACAGCGCTGCATCTGAATTTCCTCTATTTGTTTACTTACATTTTGCTCTAACACAAAACAACAACCGTGGGGATTACAACAGGAAACATTTAACACAAGATGGATCTTGTGAGATGTTATTGTTTTGCTGTAGAGCTGCTGAAAGAGGTCAAGTGTGCTGCCAAATAGCAGTCAGATGTGAATTGAATAACTTGCAACACAAAAAATTAAAATTTAAATAAATGAAAAAATAATTTAGAGTTAGCAAGAATGTGTTACAAAAACGTTATCAGAGCAAGAATGGTTATTCTGACCAATAGAATGACTGAGTAACAGCGGTTTATTTCTCCATTAAAGTCTATAGGATTTTGGCTTCTTGGAGCCAGTAGGTACTTCCTGTTTGGAACGCCAGGGGGAGGGATTTTTTTGTCCAGTTCTCCTATGGAGTGAATACTTTAAATGCACACCAAATGATCTGGTTCTAATCTTTTTAACAGACCAGTGACGGCATCAGTGACCATCTAAGTACCTGTGCACATAAGCTCATTTACAGTGCACACTATACAGCAATGAGTGCAGGAGGCCTGGGATCACCTACATCAGAAACTTCAATGACACCACCTACCCTTTAGGGCAGTAACATGCAGAGGTGGACCCTTTTGGATAAACGAAACTCCCTGGACTTCAAGCTGAATACATCTAAAACAAAAGATCTGGTGAATGATTTTAGAAAAGAACAGCACACAACTGTGTAAAAGAACAACTGGAGTCATATAGATTCTTTGGTTCAATCCTGAATCCTAATCCCACAACCAATCCAACAGTGAGTGCAGTTTTGCCAACATCCCTTGTTTCTCAGACACTCAGCAAACTCCAGATTCACCGGCCACTTCTGCCTGTTTCCTATGGATGCTTCATTAATTCATTTTTATTGACATTCATTATAATAGACTGGTTTACAACATTCTGTATTATTTACTGTAACACGCTCCACAAAATCTTTAACTTTAGCAGTAAAATCCTTGAACAAGAACCACTTTTTTCCCACACCAGTCAGAACTAAAGGTCTGTTGACATCCACTGACAGCACTCACACATTGCAGTCAGTGTAGGAAATTATTGATATGTTGATGTTTTAGTGATTTTTGTGAAAGTCAGTACATCAGTTGCGTGGAACTGATGTTAAACCTTCTGTATCTTCTTTATACTCAATGCACTGTAGAGATTATGCTGCTCCACATCCCCTCCTGACATTCTAACCTACTCTAATAAAAATGGTGTTTTTAACATGTTCTTGTGGCATTTTTTAATGATGAAGACATAGAAAATAAAGCTTTAAAGTAAATTTGTGTGTTTTTGTTTGTTTCAAAGGTTTGAGGGAGCAGATGAAAAAATGCAGTTTAAAAGAGAGATTATTTGTGACGTAGTAAATACGCTGACCACAAGTTCCCTGTTCCGCTCCATTCTGATGCATCCACTTGTAGATAAAAAGATCCTTGTACGTCTTTGTTTTCCTCATCTGAGCTCTCAAAACTGTACAGCTGGATAGCTTCAATATTGCTCACCATTTTTAATGCTCCAGTAATGTTAGGTTTGGGTGTGAGGGGCTGTAAGCTAGCAGGAGAGAGTTAAAACAGACTTTTCAATTATTGGTGACGGGAAGAGGGTTGCTCCATGCCAACAGTCCCGCCCACAACTCAGAGGTGAATTTCTAATAAACTCGTGCCACTCTGCAGAAACTATGTCCTAGAAAACAACACTGGTTTTTAGATTTTGGCTAAAAAGGACATAACCATCATTAAAAGACCACTGGGAACACTTTCAAAATAGCTCCAAAAGATGATCAGACTTGGTCTTTAATCTGACTTACATCCAGAAATAGAGGAAGACTCACAAGGCGTCAACTGTTGCAGAAGCAAGAGCTTCAAGAGCTCCAGTACCAAAACCTAAACCACAAAACATGTTGTCTCTTTGATTTTCTACTTTTTTGTGCACACAATAAGCTAAGATTTTTATAAATAACCATAATAATATGTGAACTAAAACTTTAGTTTGCTATTGTAATTGGCTGAACTTTGTTTTTTCTTTTCAGCTCAGGCTGTGTTCAGCCTCTTCCCTAAAACAGGATCCTGGTTTTCCATAACAACACACCGATTGGCTCCATGCCACATTTCTGCAGTGGTTTATGCATTATTATTTTTTTTTTGCTACCCATCACTTTTTTATTTTTTAATAAAGTAATTCTCAGATAGCTGTTTTCATTGTCTGAAGGTTATACTCTTTAATAAGAAAAGGAGTCTTTGACGTCAGTTTGTGTCCATCTTGCTTTTTGAACAACATTACTGGCATCCATCAACTTCTATAGAACATTCTAATGTGCTAAAACTTTAGTGCACAATGGTGTCCGGTTATTTTCCCTGTTGAACCTCAGTGCATTCATTGACCAAAACCTAGCAAACAAGCTCATGGGGCACTCGGCCCCTAACTCACCCTTTTCTGGTCTTCCAATCCGTGCAGCAAAGCTTTCCTCCTCTGGTGCTGATGTGGACTTCCCTCTGCTTCTGCCGCCATCTTCCCATAAGCTCTTCAAAAGTTCAACATTCAGCCTTTCAAAGAAAGAAACACCACCTCAAAGCACTTCAGTCTCCTTCACATAAATGTCTTTCCCAGAGCTGGAGCAGCTGTCTGCCCATCAACTTTGCTCCAGAAAAAATATGATGATGCTCAGTCTTTGGAGGGCTCCAGCCTCAGAGTCATGCTGAGCCTCAGTCATACTGTGTTCTGATGGTCTCTCTTTGGGGTTTCTGGTGCAAGAAGGCAGTCCTAAAGCAAGCATCGGGGCAACGGATGGGAACCAGAGATTTGCCAGCAGGTACTCTCTCCACAAGCTCACAGCTGCAGTGAACACTCAGCGTTACGCAAACAAGAAGTCATCTCGGTTCTCTTCCTGGAGGAGACTTGAAGTGTCTATGGGTCATAAGCAAAGAAACAAAATAAATAGGCCTTTAAGGATGTGTCTTTTTTATGTAGGCTTAAAAAATTAAATTTTCAGAAACTTGGATTTTCATTGGCTGAAAGTTACAATCATCAAAGACAAAAGAGAAAAAGATCCTGTGATGTCCATGTGTGTCCATCCTACTTATTGAACGACATCACTGGCATCCCTATGTGAAAGTTTTCCCGATTTTCAGGAATTTCACAACACAAGTTTACAGATGTGCGTGAGCATACCCTGCTCAAACGACATGCAAGTTAATTAGTGCAGGTGTTGACTTTTTAAAGGTTAAACAGCATGCAGAAAACCCTACTTTGCTCCTGCTTCAGCGTTTTTCATGCTGTTACATCAATTTAAAGCACTAAACCGTCACTTGGCAGCAGAAGAAAAGCATTGTTTGAAGGGTTTACAGTGAGCAAAGAGCGTCCAAAGGTTTTACTGCAGCATCCCTGCAAGAGAATGTGTGAAGGCTAATTGGATGTACCTGTCGGACCGGCTCGGCTGCCTCTCCCGGATGTCAGTGGACTCGTGGAAATGCTCCGCGACAACAAACCCGAGAAAGTGGGCATTCAGACGAGTTTCTGTGCTTCAAACGAACGCCCGGCATCCGCTGCGCCGCCCAGCCGCTCTACAGGAGACGCTCCCAGGCTCGTGCGTAACGCAGTCCGCTCCTCCGTCTGCAAGCCAAGCAGCCAGCGATGCGTTCAGGTGCTGTCAGGAATGAGCCCCACCAACACGGGCGCGCGCACACACACACAATCACACACGCTCAAACACGTGCGTCACGCGTCATAATTTTTCTATCAAGGTATGTTTCCTGTCATGTTAAGCTTTAGCTTGCTTTTCCAAAGCATTTCAGTACTTCGGAAGAAGCACTCTGTGACCCTGTAAGCTAGCACAAAGTTATCTGAATTGTTACTTCTACTCTAGCTTAACTGTTTATTTGATAAACAATAACAACTAAATGTGGAAACAAATCTAACCTAATTTCCGGCTGTCATTCGATTGTCATGCAAAGATGATATCTCCATGTCTGATTTAGCATCCTGCAAACCGCACTGTATTGGACACTTCCACATATGTGGTATGATTTCCGATTGGGATTTGAAGGCACCGTCAGGGTCGCACCTATGCTCTTTTACAGCTAGGACATGACGTCACGACGTTCTTAAAGTTATGCTTGTTTCTGATTGCAGCATCCATGAAAAGCGCCTGTCGGTTTCCATGGTGACCATCAGTAAACGAGGCTCTCGCGCCATCTAGAGCCATAAAAAAAGATCTGCAGAGAGCGTTAAGGCCAAAGAAAAGGCCGTTTGTGCGATGTGCAAACAAAAACTATCTGTTTGGATACATGAAGTATGATTCATACTAGTGTTAGCTAAAACAAAGGTTTTCTAGGGATAACCAATAAGCACTCCATAGTGTTTCTTGATAAATAATATGCACTTGATCTGATCAGGACTGAATGATGGCAACCATGTTAAACATATATAAAAACAAAAACACAATGGGGAGGATTATATAAATTATCTTCTTCTCATTTCCTTTCAAGCAACAAATCAAACTTTACTTTACTTTAATCAATAGTTATTATATTTCATTAATCTAATGAGCCTTGACTGTGAAATATTTACATATCTGCAAATGCGATGAGGAATGGCACAGTCAAGAAGTTGGGATCCTACAACATCTTTAACTTTTTTTTTTCTAATCCAGGTGAGTGGGTTTTTTATGTATCTGTGCTTTGTACTTTTTTTATAGTAGTTTTCCTTTAATTTTATTGCTTGAAATAAACCAATCAAATCAAATTCCTGAAAAGTCTATGGACACAGATTCCTTTGAGGAAATATAGACGGCACATGCTGTGGGTGTACTTACGTTGCTTTTTAGCCCCACTTTTTGTTTCCACGTGAATTTTGGGAGATGAAGGAGCCCTCCTAAATGATACTGCAGCACATAACGATTAATATGCAACCCTGGCCCAAAACAGAACTATGTGTTTATAAATATTGAAGTAAACAAGTGTTATTGGCTCTACAAGAAAATTAAGATGTAAAATCTTCATATTGATAAATTGAACTCCTCCATATAAAGAAAAAAATATTTACATGTTTTATATTTTTGAGTTTGCTTTTTGTATTGTGTGCTCAAAATGCTGTGTAGATTTTTTTAACAAGGACTACATCTCAATTTAAAATAATCTTATGGACATAACTTGAAAAGGAAACCTGTTGAACTAAAATTGATTGTTACTTACGTTTAATTAATTTAAAATAACCTTTCTTCTGACTGTCAAAATAATACAAAAACTACATGAAATAAGACATATCATCCTTTATGTTAGGGAAAGTACCACACGTCTCTACATGTCATTCCAGTGCTTTCTATGCAGTTTGCTTCAGTTTTTCAGTTTATTGATTAAATAAATGAATAAGACTAGACCTGCAACCCTGAAGCCACATGAGGCTCTTTTACCCCTCCTTTGTGGCTCTTTGGTTGAATAGAAAAATTATTTTCCTTTAAAGAAATAAGGTATTTTAGACGAGATGGCTCATCAAGCGAAAAACAGTCAGATAAGTCAAACTTTATTCGAATCATTCCAAAACAGTAGGACAGCGTCACTCCGACAGGCTCCTGACTACAGTACCCATAATGCTCCAGCAATCCATCAAGCACTGTGGCTTTGTAGTTTACCAAAGTTGAACATTTTGACGGATGTTTGTGCACTTAGTATAATGGGAAACCACTTGAAGGTCAGTAAATACGACCAGAATTTCTATTTAAGGTGCACTGGATTATAAATCGGACTGTCTTTTATGGATTAACCTGGCAAGTTATGCTAACATGGCTAAAAGAGCTAACATTGCAATACATTAACTGTCTCCGAAAAACACATTTCTTAATTAATCCAGTTTCAATAACAGTCAATACAACATGGGGGCGCTATTGATGATGAATGGCCATTAGTCAACAACTGTCAACACACTGGTGTGCATAACTAAGGCATGCCAATTGAAAGCCTCAGAGACTCCCCCTTATGTCTCTGTCAGGCTGGTCAGAGCTGCATGTTGTGACAAGTTGATGTAAAATCCACTTATTTCAAAATGGCGGCTTTTGTGTTAGTTTTATCTCCATAGCAACAATTTTCTGTTTTGGTCGCCTGCGGATTTTGAACAGATTGAGTTTCACAAGAGTCTGCAAAAGGAAACTTTTGTATTTCCTCCTCAACAGATGTTATTTCTAACAACACCCACATTCCTAATGAATTCATATCCTATAGTATATCATTTTCTCTCTTGCCAAGAGTTTATGCATTGAATTTTCATGACATTCTAATAAAAAATGTGTGAGTGTCAGCAGAAGCTGTTGAAAATCTAAAACTTCTAATAGCAACCTTTCCCCCCCCCCCAAATGCTTCACAATGACGCCCGAGGATGCTGGGACAGTCTCCGGCAAGCCAGCGACCCCCCCGGGTTAGGCAAATGGATGCTAACATGGCTCATTTCATTAGAAAACGAAATGTTTCCATTGCAGTTTTAAGAGTGAAGTATGTCAGTTACGATACACCTCAAAAAGCTCCTCTTCCAAGCGGAAAAACATTTTTTGGAGAAATTTGATAAACCCAACTGGGTTGTGGCTGTGAGAAATTGACCTGAATGGCTCTCTAAGTGTTAAAATTTGCAGACCCCTGGCCGAAAAATACTTTATTTTGATAAAGATGTGAGTAGAAGGCAATATTTTAAATATGTAGTAAGGTTTTGAATTGTAGTTCAAATGAATTTTTTCTGTTTCTTTTTTCCCTCAGTTCCTGGAAGTACTGTATATGAGAAAACTTCCAATAAATCCAAAGGTAACATCAAAACTGACTAAAAATTATGTTCTTATCTGACTGATAGTGACAATTTCCTCTTTGTGTGCTTAAACGTAGCAAAAATCTATCAGCAACGACATTGTTATAAAATGTACATGGCTGTCAACCCAAGGTAACTATAAAAATTATAATTATGATTGTATTTGAGGGGGAACACACACACAGTAGAGAGCCTAAATTCCTAACAATAAATGATCTACAACACCTAACAGGTCTTATTACAGTTTATAAATCCCCACCACCACCAAAAAAACAACTTTTTTTTGTTTGTTTGATGTTAACGTGTTCTGTTCACACAGTTCTGTCATGAGAAACAGATTACACATCTTATACCATATTAATACAGTAGTGTAGCACACAATAAATGTCAGAATTTACCCTTTGGAAATAATAATGTGCTTTGAGTTAGACTGAAGAAGATGACGTGTTTATTTTTTTAATTTAAATAGATTTAATGCTAAAGGCTGCGTTTTTAAGCACAAAAATCAAATCTCCAGTTTAGATTGGGGGATCCCATCTTGGTCCAGTTCAGATACAGTAGAGATATTTGGCAAAGGTTAGCTGTAAGGCCATGAAGGCACATGGCTAAAGAAGTGATTCCTATGCAAATCAAAGCAAGTTTTAGTAGTTTATTTATTTTTATTAATTTATTTAAACGTTTAAATTTAAAGGAGGGTTTGCCCTTTTAAAATGAAACATCTCATTTAAGAGACGCATTTGTGGAAACTTTAGCTAGCTTGTTTCCTACAAGCACTTGAAGGAACTACTGACTGAGAAACTTTGTTTACGCCCCACCCCTTTGAGTGACGTGTTTGCGCATGTTCAGATTAGGCGGGTCGACTGTGAATGGTCAGTCCCACTGCCGGGTAAAGTTTTTCAAAACTCCAGCCAAGTTGATCAGCGGGCCGCCCTTTGATAGCAAAGAGGAGTACAGAACGCTTACTAGGACTTACTTACTAACACGTATCTGCTCTGTTCAGAGACAATCAGTTCTTGTTGTGAACATTTACTTAAACCACATAACGTCCAGTGGTTGCGCAGGATTTCCAGCGGGAATGGGAAGCCTTTGATGAGAAGAGACGTCGTGGGTTTCTTGAGTAAGTAAGTAAGTTGGATTACGTTTGTCCTAAACGTTTAGAGCTTGTACTTACATCTAGCATGAACTGTAAGAATTTGGGGTGGCAGCGTGTTATAATACCGCCACCTAACCTAGTTAGGCGGATCGCGCCACCACTTCTAGCTTAGTGTTTTTTTTAAAGTTATTATTATTTCTTCGGGGTACAGCGGTTGTAGTGTATAGTGGGACCGGACTGACCGGTTCTGTTTCGTTAGATATTCGGTGAGCGCCCTTCGTGACCAAATCTAAAGTTTGAAGTAGTAGTAAGTTTGAAGCCCGGGTCGTTTAAAATCCCGCCGTATTTGGTTATTGGTGGAATTACTGCTTCATCAAATGCGTCAAAACACGAGGGAAATCGCTGTTTTTTCACCACAAGGTTGTTCCGCGCCAAGGATTTCAAAAACAGTTTACCTGCGCGGGACACCCTCCACTTCCTCTGCGCCGGCTCGTGCCGCGCTTTCATTGGCTGCTTGACACAAAAAGGGCGGGACTCTCTCGTCCGTTAGCCCCGCTGATTCGACGGAGCTTGCGTCACTTACCGCCAATATTAAACTGGTATTTGGATATGTTTTTTTAAAGGTTTTCTGTTACTATTGCAACACAACAAGTAGTGTTAAATTTATATTATTAATTTTTTAAAATTAACTTTAATAAAATAGACTGTTTCAAGTGCCAATTTTAAGTGTTACATGGACGCTACTCTGGTGTAACCTTGTGAGTGAAGTATTAGATTTAAGTTACCGGTAATCTATTTTACAATAATATAAAGTTGTTTTAAAATCATTACAAGCAGATGAAGAAAATCCGGTTGTACCTCACATTTTTGTTTTTGTGGGTCTATCTGCTTTTTTCAATAGTAACAAGGTTGTTTCCTGTTTGTGGGATGAATAAAGTTTTTTTATTATTCTAATGGGCTTAAAGTGAAAACATTGTCACTAGCCATGTCTGCAGATTTGTTTTGTGTTTTTCACTACACTAATAGAAATGATGCGACTCTTGTGCAGTCTTCTTAAGGACCTGACAGCTGGAGAACAATGGGTCCCCTTTCCACACCTAAGAAGGGGATAGAAGCGGGTTCTGTTGATCCCTGGACTCCAACTTCCAACCTGAAAATACTCATCAGTGCTGCAAGTCCAGAGATCAGGAACAGAGAGAAGGAGCTGTGTTTGGACCCTGAGGATCGCGACGCTCTTGACCCGACACTGGTATGCAGTTTTGCTTTGACCCCTTACAGTTACAATGTTCACGGTGAAGATTTGTACTCATCTGTCTTTTTGTGGCAGGACTCTGAAAACGGAGAAGAATCAGAGAAAATGATCAGTAGAAAAGATAAAAGTCTTGGATTGCTGTGCCGTAAATTCCTGGCCCGGTACCCAGATTACCCCAAATCAGCCCTCAATGACATCTGCCTGGATGATGTGGCCACCGAACTGAGTACGCACTTTGATTCATAACGATGAACTACATTCAAAGGGTGAAAATGTTGTAGCTTTTTGAACATGTTTGGTTTCCTTTTCCTGCAGGTGTAGAGCGCAGACGCATCTATGACATCATGAACGTGTTGGAAAGCCTTCATATGGTGAGCCGTTCTGCAAAGAACCGTTACTCCTGGCACGGCCGGACCAAGCTGGAGGAGACGCTGGCCATTTTGAAACAGGTTGGCGAGGAGCAGCGCTACGGCCAGCAGATGCAGCAGATCCGACAGCGCCTCCTGGAAAAGGAGTTTGAGTGTGATGGCGAGGAGAAGGAGAACGCGGTGGCGGCTGCCGTGGAGGACTGTGAGCACGGACAGAAAGAGCTTTACTTCGTAGAACTTCCAGGAGTTGAGTTTAAAGCCGGTGAGATGGGACAAATTTTAAATCTTCAAAACTTAGTTTTATCCTAATGAATCCTCTCAATAGAAAGAATAGACGTCAAACTGTTTTTATCATCCATTGATCTATTTTCAAAGCATTCCCAGTGGTCTTTTAAGCTGTTTTTAGCCATAATCAAAAAACCAGTGTCGTTTTTTAGGGCATAGTTTCTGCAGAGCAGCAGGAGTTCATTAGAGATTCACTTCTGAGTCGTCGGAGCTGGAATCTGGATCTAAACTGATATTGCTCACCATTTTTGTTGCACTGCTAATGTTAGGTTGGGGTTGTGAGGGGCTGAAAGTTAGCTACTGAAAATGTAAAAAAAACTAAGATGGGAAATGCGACCAACCACAGATTGGAGTCATATTTCCAATAAGCTCTTGCTGCTCTGCAGAAGCTCTGTCCTAGAAAACGAAACAGGATTGTGGATTTTGCCCAAAAACGACATAATCATAGGTAAAAGTCCACTGGGAACACATTCAAAATAAATCAAAAGATGAGCAAAGTGGGAATTTAAGATGTTTTCAAATCATATTTCAAACTAAACTTGCAGCACATTAAAACTAAGGATGGTTTGAGCAGCCTCTTGATTTCCTGACTTCTGTTTGGTTGTTTCCAGCCTCCGTAAACAGTAGAAAAGACAAATCTCTGAGGGTGATGAGTCAGAAGTTCGTCATGCTCTTTCTGGTGTCAAACCCTCGAGTGGTTAGTCTGGACGTGGCGGCCAAGATCCTGATAGGAGAAGACCACTCGGCAGATCAGGACAAGAACAAGTTTAAGAGTGAGTTCCTTAAAAGTCGAATGTTTTCCCTGAAGCTTTGACCTCAAACTCCTCTGTGGGGTAAAATATATATATGTAGAGAGAGAGAGATGGATGGATGTATACATTTAAATCACGTATTTGCTCAGTTAAAATGTGTGATATGCAATCTTTAGTGTGACATAAGGCCACACAAGACCTAATAATGATGTGTTTGCAGCAAAAGTGCGGCGACTGTACGATATAGCGAATGTGCTGCGAAGCCTGAAGCTCATCGAAAAAGTTCACGTGACAGAAGAGCGGGGGAGGAAACCAGCCTTTGAATGGGTCGGCCCTGAAGAGTTTCCGCAAATTCAAAGTACGAGATGTTTGACCATGGCTTGGTTTCACATTTACAAAGAAAAGTTTTTCTTGCAAAGTAACCCCCTGTACGTTATGTTTGTCTCCTGTTTCAGAATCCATGGCAGAATGCAGGAAGAAAAGTGTGCTCCAGCCCTGCGCCTCCGTGGAAAACTGTGCCAAAAACCTCTTTTCATCCACAGCCACCAAGCGCAGCTTCACCCGACACCCCTCCCTGATAAAGCTCGCCAAGAAAATCCAGGACGACCGGCGCAAGATCAACTCCGCCCCCAGCAGTCCTGTCAAATGTGCCCTCAGTAAGTACAGATGTTTTTCAGGCCTCCAACAGCAAAAGCTCTGATAATAACACTCTGTTTCTGTTCCTCTGCCTCCAGGTGACTGTTCCAACACGGCTGTTCCTAATAAAATGGCTCAGCTTGCTGCTATCTGTAAGCTTGAACTGGCCCAGGAGTCAATGTAAGTTGCTTTAACCGTCACGTTTGAGTTCCTTAAGGAAATCTGTTGGTTTACCTGCAGGTGAAAAATAAAAAAAGTTTTTTTAAGAACCTTTTGCTAAGCTACAACTAATCAGCAGCTAACAGGACTTGGAGATCTGGAAAACAGTCAGGGTGGTAGATCTGGAGGACCAGGAATGACCAGGCCTGGTTTTGTGTATCTGTGTTTTTATCACCTCACAGTAGCAAATAAATCCAGCCTTTGGTGAGAACAGATCCAAAGCAGGGTAACCCCACCTCGTCTTTTGATCTATTTATTTAGTGTTCGCAGTGAGCTTATCTATCATTTTCTAGGACATAGTTTCTGCAGAGTGGCAGGAGTTCATCCGAAATGCAGTGTTGTGGGCGGGACAGTTGACATGTAGAAACCCAGCCCACTTATAGCTTACAGCCCTTCACACCTAACATTAGCGGTGCAGCGAAAACGGTGAGCCGTATTGGAGTATCCAGCTGTACAGTTATGACGCAGATTCCAGCAACAAAGATGCTTATTCGTCTGCAAGTGGATGCATCAGAATGGAGCAGAGCAGAGAGACTGGGATCACAAGCGTTATTTTTATACTCTGTCATAAATACAAACAGCTTTTATTTTGTCTGCTCCTGATTAACAACAGTTAGAAACACCAAAAACACCATTTTCATTAGAGCGGGTCTTGAACACCGAAGCTATCACCAGTGGTACCTAAACAGCACAAAAGCTTTAGCGCCACCAAATCTTGTCCATCGGTCACATGATTAATGTGAATCTGCAGATTTTGACGCTGAGAAAAGCAGCTTGGCAAATCTGCTTTGCACCAATGTGGTTCCTTGACTGAATCAGCTGATTTATTTTGAATGTCTACGGACTTCACTGCTGGAAAGTTGCGCTGTCCCCCCCCCCCACACACACACACACACACACTTCAGAACCTGCTAGAATTACTTTAGCTGCCTGATCGGTTGAAAAGTTACGGCAGTTGGGGTTAAATGAGGAGTTTGCCAGCAGCGGCTTCTTTATGATGTCGTATGTGTGAAATACCCGTCTGTACTTCTGTTCCAGACCTGCAGGAAATCCACCTGCAGCTGCTGAGAGGCTATGGTCACCCACTTCCACGGATCCACCTACAGCGCCTCCTTTAGTACCACAGGACCCTAAAGCCGGCGCCCCCCCAGTCACCCACACGCCTCTAACCAGACCGACCGCTGGCTCCTTCGCATATATCCCCTCACGGTGCTCGCCGCTGATTCCCGTCATCTTACCTCAGCAACATGGAGGTGGACCCTACGCTGTCTATGTGCACCCCTCCGCCCTCAGGCCCAATCCTCAGGCCAGGCCGCAGCCGACCAGCTTAGCTGTGCGCTCCATGACCTTTGAGGAGAAAACGGGCCACAGCCCACCTGATAGTTACGCATCTAAAAGCCCACTAGTTCCTGCCATGGCGGATGGGAGCCCCTCTTCCCTAAAACGGCTGTTTTCAGACGCTGCTTCTGACAGCAGCCCCTCAAAAGCCAAGAAACCTGACCCCAACTGTAAGGTAAAAGAAACCACTCAGCATGACTTCTGTCCTGTTGTAGTTCATCATATTTATCTCAATGTTTGCATCTAGATCACGTACATACGTGAACACACAACTGTCTGTCAATCTTTTGTAGGACTCGTCTACAAAGCTAGGCAACATCTTGCAGGCCCACCTGAAGTCCCGCCGTGGCGGCTGCCTTACCAGTCGTCCGTCGCCTCGCGCCCTCCACCTGGACCCAGAGTTTCTGAACACCCCCGGGGGGGCTTCAACCAATCAAACACTAGATCAGAGCTTGGAGAACCTCCTAGACAAAGACGACAGGGCGGCCAACTCTGACAGCGAGGCGGGATCAACGCCGGTCCGAACGGTACCCCTCATCTCCGGACAAATCCACTCTGAGGTGACCAGCAGACACATCCGTGAAGATCCAAATTCAAGGACGGGTCTCTATAAATCGGATGCTCTTTCTACTCCCCCCATTCAGACACTACTCCCGGCAGGATACTTGATTCCAATTTCCCAGCAGTCCCTCAACTACAAGGAAGGCTGTGGAGGAGAGACCAGCAAGGCTCAAACTCCAACTTACATCTATCAAACTCCCACTGCAGGTACATTTCTAACTCCTGCGACAAAGTGTCCAGTTTCTATACTGAAAACTGCTAATATGACACATTTTTAGTCTTTTGAAATGACAAAAAGCTTTGAAAGGAGGTCAATTCTTAAAAGAAGCTTAGTTTTGTTTTTGACTGCATCTCATGAGGAACAGTCCAACATCCGAATGAGCAAATCCACTGAAGCTACGTTCACGCCGAACATGAGTCCGGCCTCAGTTTCAGTGTTCACCCTTTAACATGGGAGTTTTAGCTTCAGTGTTTACATTCTTCTGTCTACCGTAGCTCTTTAACCATTGAGGCAATCAGTGAAATCAGCTAATTCTTGTGCAAAGAAAAGTGTCTTTATGGTATTGCATAACGGCGTGAAGCCGCTTTGTAAAGCTGCTTTTCAGCTACTTTGATAGTTTTCTTATTTGTATCTAGACAATTCTAAAAAGATCCTCTAAATGTTTTTCTTTCCCTCAAATGCGAGTCATCAAACTGAGTCACAGAGAGATGGAAGTAGCGCCGAAAGTGGCCGTCATCCAGGCGGAGGTCCAACAGCAGATTGTGAACCTTACCACACTGAGGAAATCTATAAAATAAATAAACCTGATCCCTCAACATCATCCATCTTCCATGCATTGACTGCATATGAAATATACATTTGATCAGAAGATTGCCGGTTTGGTGTCCGCCTCACCCGCCCATTTGGCAAAGTGTCCTTGGGACCCCACATTGCTCCTGGTGGTTATTGGTTGGTAAAATTGTGTCTGTGTGATTGTGAGTGTGAGGCGGTTTGGGCCTTCAAAAAAAGGTAGTTATTGATGCCCCCTTGTAGCGACGAGGCTAAAAACCTTTGGTGGTAGCTCCACCCACAAACGTCCAGAGTGTCAAGTTCCAGAAAAGATTTTTGGACAGAAGTCGAGCAGTGAATTTGACAGGTGGCGGCGGCAGGTGCAGATGTGGTGCACAAATCGTTTGTGATGTGAACACGTGTACCATTTCTTTTCCCTCATGGAATGACGCAAACCTGCTGCTTCTCCAACAGCTGCAACACCTCCTCAAGCCCAGGAGGCGACGCCCACCAGCCTTTGTCTGCACAAACCCACTGCTTCCCCCCACGCCGCGCAGCACCCCCACCGTCTGCACAGCCCCAGCCCCGCCATCCTGAACTTCACCCTGCAGAACCTGGGCCTGATCTCCGGGCCCGGAAATGCCACGCCCACCCAGCAGACTCCAGAGCGCTCCAGCACCGTATTGAGTCCCATCTCTACGCTACAGCAACGGGGGCTGGTCTTCATCAAGCCCGGATCCCCCGCGACCATCCAGCAGCCCGTGACCCTGATCAGTGTGCAGCAGGTAAGAGTCAGAAACACCTGGAGGCCCGTCTATTCCACTGTGCTTTCTGCTTAAAGGACTGGTAGAAAGCCTTTTCCAACCATAGAAGAAGTTGTAGACTTACAGTCCTCCCGATTTCTAGCCTGAATTTCTTTACGAAAAGCAGAAATAAAACCAAAGCGGCTGCATTTAACCAAACACTGTCTGTTGTCCAGCCTTTGATGAGCACCCCGAAAGGAGCTGCCCTCCCCCAGCACAGCTTCTTCCACACGCCGGTTTCCCTCTCGCCTCTGGCTGCCATGGTAACCAGCACCAGACAGCCAGCAACCCGGACTATTTACGTCCCGCAGAGGAAGCTGGATGTCCATCCGGAGGATTCCTGAGGAGCGCTCTCTGTGAGAAGGGGGCACCAGCACTTCTCAGCATTTGGTGGCCTCTTGGCTGTCCCTGCAGCTTGGACTGTAGCTCTAAATTGTAAAAAAAAGACAAAATAACATGTTTGGATGCTCATGAACACTATCGGCAAGCTCACGTTTCCCTGGAATCATATTAGAATCCCTCTGGTGGGCGTGACGGCTCCACACTGTGATTTATTTTCTCTTCAGTCATTTCATAAAGTTGAATATTAACATCAAATCACACCACTTTTTGAAAGACTCTGGTTACTTTTTTCTTGCACAATCCTAAAAGTCAACTGTTGGTAAATATGACATTTTGATGGGTTTAATTTATGATGGGTGACCTTGTTTCAATGTCTTGTAAAATGCAAAATAAATGTCAATGATTTTGTACAAATGTCAAATCGCTTCTTTATTTTGCATTGAAGTATTTTTTACTACAGTGCTGTATTTTTTAAATATAAGAGAATTGAAATTACAATCTGAGATGTACTGAACCTGTTTACCAATAAGAGGATTTTCCAGGTTAATGAAAAAGTTGCCAAAATAAGAGCCTGTAGTTGGCCATATATGTTTCAGAAGGCATAACTGCCATAGAAACAAACTAAGATTCAAGAAATTCTCAAGGACCACAAAATTGGTTAAAACCTCCACTTCCGACCTTTTATGTTTCGAGTTCTTCCATTGAAAGAAGATGCTTTTAACCCATTTTCCTGTATCCCTTGTGCTATCAAAGGCACTTTAACATTGGGAGTTGGGTCATCTAGACCCACCAGACAGTGGGCTGAACCTTTTTCTTCAATGATTTGTGATCTTCACTGATCTCCATGGATTACATGAAATCCTCTCCACCTTTATCCACCTTTGTCATGGTAGGGAGAACACGTCACTGTAAGGGTGGGGTCATCTGGACCCCATAAATTAGCAAAAGGCGTATATGAGTGAGTGTGATGTCGTCCATCAAAAATGCTTTCTGGCTCCAACCAAATGAAGACCATTCAGTTGACATTTTTTACTGCCGGCACCGCCGTGTTGGAGCCACAATCAGGAGGGAGCTTGCTGGTAAGTTACACACCTACTTCTTGAAAGTGGGCTACAAGAAATCTATCAGTTAAAGGTTTTGGGCGTGGGGGCAGGCAGGCTCCGCCTACATTTATTGAGACATCTGATTGGTCTTTATAATTTGAATAACTTGCACTACAGGAAAAAAAGGGAATATCAAGGTTAAGAAAAGGTATCAGATCAAGAATTATTATTCTGACCAATAGAATGACTGAGTAACAGCAGTTTGTTTCTCTATAGACGTCTATGGGATTTTGGCTTCCTGGAAGCAGCAGGTACTTCCTGTTTGGAAGGCCGGGGGGGAGGAGTCACTCAGTCCAATTCCCTTATACAGTCAAGGGTGTAAACAGACCAAGTAACAATAAGGTAGCAACAATGAGCAAAGCTGCAGTTTCACTCTAAAAATGTCTAAAAGTTGTTGTATTCTATAGATTGACAGTTAATTCAAAGACCATCTATCTGTTAGGAAGGATTAGAAACAGAATAGTTAGACACTCCCTTTTGCATTTTATTAAACTAACTTTTACNGGAAGAATAGAGAGACGGCTGCAGTCCGCTGCGCGAGCACGCTGAGCAGAGCACCGCTTGCAGGCCCCGCTTGCAGGCAAGGTGCTGCGCGTGCACGAGTCATCTTGCGCAGACGGGACAAGTGTGTTTCGGTACGCGAGACCGTCATTGTAGCCGCCTTCCTTCCGCGGAGGAATGGCAGAATAGGGATGGAAGTGTAGGCATAAGTGTAGGGAAATAAGTCCTCCAGGGAAGGAGAAGTGTAGGAACGTCAGTGTAGGCCGGAAGTGTAGGCATAAGTCAGTGTAGGTGCAGCCGCGGCGAGTGATGCCGAAGAAATAGAGCCTTGGGATGGCAGAGTATGATTTTTGAGACGAACGGAGCTCCGGGGAAAATGTGTGTGTGTAACGCTTTCATGTCTCTCTGTCTGTGTCTGAGTGTGCCCTTTTTTACGACGGCTCTGTGGTGTGTGTGCTCACTTTGATTAATACCTCGTTCTAAAACGAAATAGTGACTCAGTTGATAAATAATTAGGTTTCTTTTCTGATTCTCCAAGCTTTTTCTGCTGATTAGATTCAGCGCTGGAGAATCCATAAAACGGGTTACATGGGTGGGGCTCATTCACAAAATCTCACTAAAAAGAAAGACGGCACATTGATCAGGTCCAGAAAACTTTTCATAAAGTTTAGAAGTATGTGGAAAGTCAGGATCAGACATTAATCAAGTATTTGGATAAATGGGTTAAAGATTATGGATTTCATAGAAAGTTAAGCATCCCCAGAGTGCAGGACAGAGCAGAAGGAGGGGGAGTAGCTTCACAGATCAGAGTGCGCGTGCCCGAGCCTGCAGACAGGCTGATGAGGACTCGCAGAAAGGAGGGGTGATTTCTCCGTTGTAAGCAGATATAACAGCTTTCTCTGCTCTCCGAATAATGATAGGATGTGTTTTACTGTGTTTTACTGTGTATTTTAGTGTGCATTTTAGTGTTTAGGACATGGACAAGGGTAGATGTTCAGAAAAAGCTATAGAAAGTATTATTCCTTACAAAGCAGTAGTGGATCATTTTGTGCAGACACACCTCCCTCTTGTATAAACATGATCAGACTCGGATGGCTGGTGCAGCCTTCCCTTTTTTTAGTTCACTCTCCCCTGCTCGTAAACAGTTTGATTGCAGCCTTCTGACCCCATTTATCAGGTCCCTCCATCTCTGCTTGTAAATCAGGATTGACCCCTTTAAAAGCATTCCTGAGGATCTCTGGTTCCCTAACTTGCCTTACATTTTTTTTTTTAATGGACATGTCTGCTAATCTTTCTAAGTTTTAACTCTCAGGGCAATAAGTGCAGTAAAACTAAACTCCAGCTGGCCCAAGCACAGGTTAAATTTTTTGGGACATTTAGTTTCTGTTTCTAGCGAAATTATTTCTCTCCCTGGACCTCACCACCTTATCTGATAAGCCCCCCACCCTCACTCACTCGCTGTAAACTGCAGGTGTTTGCGCGGCTGATAGTTGAAACAATGTCACCTGTGATTCTCTTGTGCGAATTCTCTAGAATCACATGCAGTATGCTCTACTCCCTTCCGTTCAAACATTACCATTAGTCAAACTGTTATCAGCCTGTTCATGCTGCTGTTGAAATGAGACGCAGTTCTTGTCTGTTTTGCTCAATGTGTTTTTTCACAATTTTTATTTTTTAATTTTTGTTTATTTTATTTATTTATTTTCTCCTGATTTTTTCTACTCTCATGCCTGGCTCTACTGACACCATTGATGATTTACATGATTGTTTGAAGAAAGCTTTGAGAACAAAGGAACGCATTGAGTCTGCCTCCAGCTCTCTCCTCCCCACAGACTCTGCATCCCGACCAGAAGGCCTCTGTCGGTGACCTGCCTTTCCTGAAGACCATTTAACGGACTGATTGGTCACACCTGAGGTGGACAGGACCCTTCAAGGTTCTCCTCGCTATGTCAACTGCAGTAAACATTGCTGACTGACCCTCCAGGATTCACGTAAGCCACTGTAAATTGCTTAGAGCCTATGAGACTGACATTTTGAGACACATCCCTGGTTGAAGTCCAACAACGGAGCCGCCGCAGTGTGGCACTACTCCTGGCGAGGGGAGCTCCCAGGTGTGTTTCCTCTAGCGCTATCTATTTTCCAAATTCCCTGAAGCCCTTTCAGGTCACAGGCTGCTAGAGCCTTTTCCAGCTAATGTTTGGTGAAAGCGGGGTAAACTCCAGACAGGTAGTCAGTCTGTTGCAAGTCACACAGCAACATTCACACTCAAAACCTGTAGAGGGAGGTGAACGTCAGTGTTGCTCAGCAACAGCCACGAAAAATCACAGCTCTAGAGAAGATTTGCATGGAGGAATGGACCAAAATAGCAGCTACAGAATAAACTCAGTGAAGACCTACAGGAAACCTTTGACCTCTGTCATTAACATTGACCAAATACTTCTTATCAAATCCATTCAATGGGATTTCCTAGATTCATTTTTACCATTCTGTCTCTCATAGTTGTGTTTGCATGATGAACATTATGGACCTCTTATCTTTTAAGGATAGATAACTTGCTGAATCTATGTTTCTCATTAAGGATTCAATTTTTTTTCTCCCTAAATTTTTTAATTCCACTTTTTTACCCCAATTTATCATTTTTATGTGTACAAGAAGGTTTTTTATAGGAAAACATAAAAAGAAAAGTTCACTTTCTTTAAAAACGTTTTTCTACAAAGTCTAAAAAAGTTTTGTAGGCTCACAGGTGTGACAGTCAAAAACAAAACCATTTCTGTTCTAGCACAGTAAATAAGAGGATGCCTGGAGGAGAATACTTTCCACAACTCAGCAGCAGTTTTTGATTCCTGTTAAACAGTGTTTCTTTAGGCTTGCAGCACGGTCTATGTTTATACCATGATACTGTGGCATTCCAGGCAGATGGCCTTTGAGCCACAGTTATCAAGTCAGAGCTCCCAGCATGGGTCAGTGAATGCAGCACAAATGCTCCAGTGGCTGATGTTCAAGCCTTATTCAGATAGGGATAAAGGGTCAGGGGGGCCTCCTCTCCGTCACATGTTATTTTGAGAGGATAGTTTCATCAAGGCGTTGCCAGAGTGCTGCTGATGTGAAGATGGTATTTAAACCACTCTGTCCAAAGCAAAGCACTCTGACAGAGACTACAGGTAAGGCGCATGTCTCTTTCTCTTCAAGCTTATCTTTTAGATGCATTTTGTAGTCCATTGGAAATGGCACGCTCGATTTAAGTTTTGTCTTCACAATGACAACAATTTCCTGATTTTTGACTTTTCTGCTTCATGTAAAAACCAAGATTACAGTTAATTTTCAGTTGAGGTCTATCTTTGTCCCTGATAAAACCACAGGATCTGCTGACTTACCATTGTACGATGATGATTTTATTTGATGATTCTTTTTTTTTTTTTTTTAAATGCCCTTTTCCAGCCCTGTGACGTGTCAGACTGCCTCTGATAGGAGGTCAGAGCCCAAAAACCAGACGAGAAGCCCCAGTTACAGCTTTTAGGGATGACTTCAGAACGGCTCATTTCTCCTTTGCTCGGTATTTTTTTCTCCCTGTATTGTTAAGACAGAAAATTCCTAGTTTCTGAACTCAGGTCCTTCAGCCAGGTGAGGGTGGGAGCTGACTGAGCAGTTCTTTTGGAGCTCTCTGACTTTAGTCACGCCTGCCCTTACAGGTGGATCCAGGCTGTCTGCCAGCGAAAATGGGTAAACCTGTGTGGGGCACGCAGGTGTCCTGCACAAAATTTAAGATTGTTGACCACTTGGACTACTCGGTCAGCATGTTTTTTTTCTACGGGCATGATATAGGTGCTGGAAGGGGGAAGTAGGTGAGATGCAGGCATGTACGATTTTTCATTAGTTGAACCATCCAAATCCTGCTCGGCCCACGAGGAACACATTAGTGCTGTCCACGTGAGAAGTGCATGCAGCCTAAATTGTAGAATTGAGGAAATTAGACAATCAAAGTGGGGTTTGTATGGATTCCACTGGCTTCCTATGGGCCGTTAGGTATTAAATGCACACCCCATGCCTGCAGCATCTGCATGAGTCAGTAGGGGGCCAGGTACTCCCACCTTACTAATGATTAGAGTTTGGCGTAAGGACATCGTACAACAGCATCACCCTAACTTTGGTGCAATTTACATTATCCTTATGAAACTTCACGATACGCCTACCACACACACACAATCGGACAATACATTTTTATGACGTCCCTTGAGGTGGGTGTGTGACACACCTGCACTCCCTTTCAGATGCAGCTGTACCTCCCTACGACCCTCTACGTCTCAGATAGAGATGGTTTGGACACGTTGAGAGGAGAGGGGCTGCACGGTGGCGCAGTGGTTAGCTCTCTTGCCTCACAGCAAGAAGGCCTCCGGTTCAAGTCCCGGCTGGGGGACGTGAAAAACAATATCAATGGGGGACCTTTCTGTTCGGAGTTTGCATGTTCTCCCCGTGGATGCGTGGGTTTTCTCCGGGGTCTCCGGCTTCCTCCCACCATCCAAAAACATGCTTCATAGGTTAATTGGTCACTCTAAATTGTCCATAGGTGTGAGTGTGAGTGTGAGAGTGAATGGGTGTGTGTTTGTGGACATTCTACCCTGCGACAGACTGGCGACCTGTCCAGGTTGTCCCCTGCCTTCGCCCACAAGTGGCCGGGATAGGCTCCGGCAGCCCTGTGACCCCGAAAGGGAAAAGCGGTTAAGAAAATGAATGATGAAGGTGTTGAGAGGAGGGACAATGGTGATGTTGGGAAAAGGATGCTGAGCACAGAGAGGAAGACCAAAGTGGAGGTTCATGGATGTAGAGAACAGGAGGACATGGGGGTGGTTGGTGTAAACGAGGACAATGCAGAGGAGAGGATTAGATTTAGGCAGAGGATTCAATGTGGCGCCCCCTTCAGGGACTTTTTCTTCATCACACTATTTTTTGCTTGACAAACTGACACGAGATGTTGCGCCAGCATGCGGGCCTCCACTGCTTCAGAACCATGGCCTCAAACCTGGAGCTCCTTATTTTATCCCAGTCCTGTTACACTCTACTGAATATTTTTGGCATGAAATCAGAAAAAATAATGTCACTCACTAAATCTTTTAAGGTTTTTTGGTGTCACTGCTCTGGTTAGAACTGTCCAGACGCCCAAAGCACAACTACTCCTGAATTTAAAAAGAGTTTGTAGACTAATAGGATCGTTTGTCTTTGTTTCAAGCTGCTTTGGGATGCCTAACTGGGGAGGAGGAGCTTCCTGTGCAGCCTGTATGAAGACTGTGTACCATGCTGAGGAGATCCAGTGCAATGGGAGGAGCTTCCACAAAACCTGCTTCATCTGCAGTGAGAAAATGTTCTTTGTTGCAATGGTTTCACTTGTCAGTGTCTCATCTAGTAGAAATAGTTCCCCAGGATTTGATCAAAGTTCATTGTTGTCTCAGAAATTTCAGTTTTAGAGCTTCTCTCATCTAAAATTTCCATCCATTTAATTATTTAAGTGTTTAATTAATTTATTATGAGTTTTTAATTTTTTCCCCTCACTTTCAGTTTAGCATTTTATGTCTTGATTATTATTGTTCTGTCCCGCAGGAGTCCAGGATCACTTTGTGTTCACAATTCTTCTTTCTTACTGTGTGTTTTAGCAAAAATGTAACCCCCAGCACATATTGCGAAACTCACCAAAATCTGCAATCTGCACCCAACTAGTACCCAGTGAAAAGGATTTTTGGGAAAAGTGAACCTCTCCCTCACACACACACACACACACACACACACACACACACACACACACACACACACACACACCACACACACACACACACACACACACACACACACACACACACACACACACACACACGAAAAAATGATGACATAATTGTGGGCGAAACCGTAAAAAATGAAAAGAAAAGAAATTTCTTGACCCCAGTCTGTTGGGGGAGATCCAAAGTGAGGTTTAAAATTATTATGGATGGACAGGACTCCACGCCTTATGCACATTTTAGGCAAAGTGTTAAATTTTGTGATTTTCACATTTTCTCCTGCAATATTATAGGGGAAAACCTTTGCTTGCCGATCTTCCCAAAATTTCCCCTGGGCCACCACATATCACTAGCTTCCAAATTCCAACCACAACCAAAGTTTCATTGACCTTAAACTCCGTAGGAATATAGTCACCTTGAATATTCCAAAAAAAAATCTTTTTAGCAAAGCTGTAAATTCCTCCTGCGGGTTTTTAAACCTTCTGCAACCAAGCTTTTGCTAAATCTCTGTATTAATTGCACACTTGCTTGTGCAGAGACATTAACATTCTGGCTTGTTAGGTAACTGGATAACCCACTGACATGTTGTTCCAGTGGAAACTCTAAAAGACCTTTTCGATAAGCTCATCCATCGGCTAAGTGGTCATCTTTTCTCCAGCATTTACCTCACACTCCTCTCTTTCACAAATAGCAAACACAAGACATCATGTGTTGTTCCATGATAAAAGCAGTTGCTGTCAGCTTTATTTAACTTCCATTACCCCTTCATGGCATTCCTCACTCAGGGTAATGGAGTGATTCCTCTGTGCCAGGTTTCATGAGGACTATTCGTTACTTTCATGCAGTGAGTTGCAGAAAAGGGCTGGACAGTACCACCGTTGCAGCCCATGACTCAGAGATTTACTGCAAGACTTGTTATGGCAAGAAGTATGGACCAAAAGGCTACGGATACGGTCAAGGAGCTGGAGCTCTGAGCTCTGATCCTGCAGGACCCGAAGAAGACCTGCAGCCACAAGAGTACGTAAAGAAGGTTGATTGCAGAGCCCTGTTTATATTTTTACTGTAGATATAAACAAAAAAAAGACCATTTGGTAGAGGAGCTCTACCAACCTTTCCTTTGGCTGTTACCATGACAGCAAACACTTCAAACTACTGACTGTAGATGAACTGGACGGAGTGACCCCTCCCCCCTGGGGTTCCAAACAGGAAGTACCTGTTGGGTCCAAGAAGCCAAAATCCCATAGATCTATAGAAAATCTAAACAGCTGTCAGTTGTTCTATTGTTATTCATCCTTTTTTAACATGTTCTTGATCCTCAATTTTTAAAATGACATTTTCCTTTATGGTAAGTTATTCAAGGTATAAACTGACTAGTCAGATGCCTCAATAAAGCATGAAGTATCTGCAGGCCCCCATGTCCAACGTTCAAAACATTTGATTGACAGATCTATGTAGCCTACTGTCAAGTCAAAGGTGTCAATTGTGTTTTTTGTTTCAACAAGCTCCCTTCTAATTGCTGAGAGTTGTTACCATAGAAATAATGATTTAGACTGACTCAGACCGACTCAGACCAATCGCTGCTTTCTGACGTTGTCTGGGTTCATGGTGGCGTCTGTATCGAAAAAAATGGCGACTGAATTGACTTCCTTTGGTTGGAGCTGGTGACGCCAGCTCCGCCTCCAGTTCTCAGATATCAAAGCTTCAAACTGACATCTGAACTTTTAGTTGACCTCGCTTCTATGTTTTGCAATTGTAACCAAAGATGCAGAGTCACATGTTCGTTCTTTAAAACCTAACTGGGCCCACCATTTTTGTCTAGATCTAAGCCCCGTCCGGTCTCTTCCAACCCCAGCACCAATAAGCTTTCACAGAAGCTTGGGGGTTCAGACCACTGCCCCCGCTGCTCCAAAGCTGTCTATGCAGCAGAGAAGGTGATGGGAGCAGGAAAGGTAAAGACTCCCTCTGACTCTGGATGTTTTCGGTCTATCAGTATTTTTATGTGCATTTACAACAATCCCCAGAGCTAACAGTTATTGATTCCAGCAGCTTTCATGTTCCTCCTCCAAACCAAAAGGTTTTGGAACAAACACAGAGAAAATTCTCAACTGCTGAATGCAACCAAAACATATACAAAAGTCATTAGCACACTCTGTGAAATTGATCTTGTTCCAAGTCTTATTTATCAGACACACAGAATTTTTCATAATCTGGTACAGATTTTCAGGAATTCCAATCCTAAATCTTTTACCTGCACACACACACACGCTCACACAAACACACACTGTTTAAGAACGACAAAGACATAGTTTTAACGGCTGGAAGCCGACAAATGTGATCCAAACTTATCTGTTGACGAAACCCACAAATGCTCACAGAGATCATTTCTGACCAAAGAATTATTTGATGCAAATGAAAACCCGACTTTACTTTGAATTAATGTAAAACAGCAAATAAAAAACATGACGATGTCAGCAAATCATTTTTTTTCATATGCTGAGAATTTTGGCAGATCTGGCAGATAAAAGTATAAATTCTGAGCATAGGGAAGTACCAGCTAATTAGAATGAAAGTGTTTTTAAATATAGTTTTCTGCTGTTCTGGTGGAGCTCTTTGAACGTGGACCCCAGAGGATTTTCTCAGAGGGTTGGAAAACAAAAAACGTAGACAAGTAGGTTAAAGGCAAATCTGCAACTTTTTGGTAGTATTGAGATCCAAAGGACTGAAGTCTATATATGAGACTGCTGCATCCCTCAGCCAGCTGTGTGGGCCACTGTGACCAAATGGCTCTAATCACTCCGGTTTGAGTATTTCTAGCTCTTGGACTTGAGACCAGACTGTCTGATACTCCTGTACATTTCTCTCCAGCTACAGTAGGAAAACTGTTTGATACTTGATATCAAAATAATTGATATACTCTTTGATGATGATCAAAGAATATAGATTTGATGATTTGACAGTGTTTCAGTTTTCATTGTAGTGTAGTTTAAAATATTTTCCAGGTTGCGAAAGCAGAAAAATTCATCAGTCAGATGTGTAGAGTTAAGTTAGATTTTTTATTTTCTGGAATATGCATACAGTAAGCCATTTGTGAATTGAGAGTACTAATGTACTTGTATGTGATTGCTTTAAATTATGGGATTTCATTACCTAAACTAGTCTTTTTGGACCTGTAAAGCTAAAGAAAACTAGAGTTATTAAACGATGAGAGGTAAAAAAAAGAAAGTGTAAAAATTACCTCTGAAGAAGAAGAAGCAGAAATCTCTCACAAATGAACGAATTTGGTTTTCTGCACCGGTTAGAAAAACATTTTGTGACCCACTCAGAAAAAAATGTGTTTTTAACATTTTGTGGCATTTTTTCAAAAGATGGACAACATTTATAAATAAAATTACCAGTAAGCTTAAGAGCTAAGAGTATTTCTTTATTTAAAACCGTTGTAAAACAGAAGCAGATGGGAAAACGCTAAATTCTTTTTTTTTTTGAAAAAGAGCGTATTTGTGATGTATAAAATCCACTTAGTGTGCCACAGTTTCCCTGCTCTGCTTCATTCTGATTCATCTACTTCCAGACAAAAAGATCCACGAACGTCTTTGTTTTCCTCGTCTGAGCTGGAATCTACAAACTGTACCAAGGATAGTTTGATATTACTTACCATTTTTGCTGCAGCTAAGTTAATGTTAAGGTGGGGTGTGGAGGGGCTGGTGTTGAAGGGAGAGAGTGTTAACAGATAGACAATGGGAAGTGGGGGCAGGCTTACTTGGCGCCAACAGTCCCACCCACAACTCAGAGGTGAATTTCTGATGAACGACTGCTGCTCTGCAGAAATTATGTCGTAGAAAACAAGACAGGTTTCTTGATTTTTGCTAAACACACACACACACACACACACACACACACACACACACACACACACACGCACACACACACACACACACACACACACACGAAAAAATGATGACATAATTGTGGGCGAAACCGTAAAAAATGAAAGAAAAGAAATTTTGACCCCAGTCTGTTGGGGAGATCCAAAGGAGGTTTAAAAATTATTATGGGATGGACACAGGACCTACGCCTTGGCGGCCATTTTGTGGCAAAGTGTTAAATTTTGTGATTTTCACATTTTCCTGCAATATAGGGGAAAAACTTTTGTTTAAGCGATCTTCCCAAAATTTCACACACATATCACTAGCTTCAATCTCCAACCACAACCAAAGTTTCAATGACCTTTAACCTCAGGAAGACATAGTCACCTTGAATATTCCAAAAAAAATATTTTTAGCAACGCTGTAAATTCCTCCTGTGGGTTTTTAAACCTTCTGCAACCAAGCTTTTGCTAAATCTCTGTATTAATTGCACACTTGCTTGTGCAGAGACATTAACATTCTGGCTTGTTAGGTAACTGGATAACCCACTGACATGTTGTTCCAGTGGAAACTCTAAAAGACCTTTTCGACAAGCTCATCCATCGGCTAAGTGGTCATCTTTTCTCCAGCATTTACCTCACACTCCTCTCTCTTTCTACAAATAGCAACACAAGACATCATGTGTTGCTGTTCCATGATAAAAGCAGCTGGCTGTCAGCTTTATTTAACTTCCATTACCCCTTCATGGCATTCCTCACTCAGGGTAATGGAGTGATTCCTCTGTGCCAGGTTTCATGAGGGACTATTCATGTTACTTTCATGCAGTGAGTTGCAGAAAAGGGCTGGACAGTACCACCGTTGCAGCCCATGACTCAGAGATTTACTGCAAGATTTGTTATGGCAAGAAGTATGGACCAAAAGGCTACGGATACGGTCAAGGAGCTGGAGCTCTGAGCTCTGATCCTGCAGGACCGGAAGAAGACCTGCAGCCACAAGAGTACGTAAAGAAGGTTGATTGCAGAGCCCTGTTTATATTCTTACTGTAGATAAACAAAAAAAAAGACCATTTGGTAGAGGAGCTCTACAAACCTTTCCTTTGGCTGTTACCATGACAGCAAACACTTCAAACTATTGACTGTAGATGAGAACTGGACGGAGTGATCCCTCCCCCCTGGGGTTCCAAACAGGAAGTACCTGCTGGGTCCAAGAAGCCAAAATCCCATAGACTTCTATAGAAAAACTAAACAGCTGTCAGTTGTTCTATTGGTCAAAACTATTGTTGGTCTGACCCTTTTTTTAACATGTTCTTGATCCTCAATTTTTAAATGACATTTTCCTTTATGGTAAGTTATTCAAGGTATAAACTGACTAGTCAGATGCCTCAATAAAGCATGAAGTATCTGCAGGCCCCCATGTCCAACGTTCAAAACATTTGATTGACAGATTCCATGTAGCCTACTGTCAAGTCAAAGGTGTCAATTGTGTTTTGTGTTTCAACAAGCTCCCTTCTAATTGCTGAGAGTTGTTACCATAGAAATAATGATTTAGACTGACTCAGACCGACTCAGACCAATCACTGCTTTCTGACGTTGTCTGGGTTCATGGTGGCGTCTGTATCGAAAAAAATGGTGACTGAATTGACTTCCTTTGGTTGGAGCTGGGTGACGTCAGCCTCGCTCCAGTTCTCGTATACAGACAAAGCTTCAAACTGGACATCTGAACTTTAGCTGATCTGTTTCATGTTTTGCAATTGTAACCAAAGATGCAGAGTCACATGTTCGTTCTTTAAAACCTAACTGGGCCCACCATTTTTGTCTAGATCTAAGCCCCGTCCGGTCTCTTCCAACCCCAGCACCAATAAGCTTTCACAGAAGCTTGGGGGTTCAGACCACTGCCCCCGCTGCTCCAAAGCTGTCTACGCAGCAGAGAAGGTGATGGGAGCAGGAAAGGTAAAGACTCCCTCTGACTCTGGATGTTTTCGGTCTATAAGTATTTTTATGTGCATTTACAACAATTCCCAGAGTTATTGATTCCAGCAGCTTTCATTTGGTTTTGGAACAAGCACAGAGAGAAAATTATCAACTGCTGAATGCAACCAAAACATATACAAAAGTCATTAGCACACTCTGTGAAATTGATCTTGTTCCAAGTCTTATTTATCAGACACACAGAATTTTTCATAATCTGGTACAGATTTTCAGGAATTTCAATCCTAAATCTTTCTTTATTTAAAACTGTTGTAAAACAGAAGCAGATGGGAAAAAAATGTTTAAATTCTTTTGAAAAAGAGCATATTTGTGATGTATAAAATCCACTTAGTTTGCCACAGTTTCCCTGCTCCGCTTCATTCTGATTCATCTACTTCCAGACAAATAGATCCACGAACGTCTTTGTTTTCCTCGTCTGAGCTGGAATCTGGCTAAAACTGTACTGCTGGATAGCTCTGATATTACTTACCATTTTTGCTGCAGCGGTTAATGTTAAGGTGGGGGTGTGAGGGGGCTGTAAGCTAGCGGGAGAGAGTGTTAACAGATGACAATGGGAAGTGGGGGCAGGCTTACATGGCGCCAACAGTCCCACCCACAACTCAGAGGTGAATTTCTGATGAACGACTGCTGCTCTGCAGAAATTATGTCGTAGAAAACAAGACAGGTTTCTTGATTTTTGCTAAAAAATAATAATTAAAATGCCATTGGGCACACTTTTGAAGGGGCTAAAAACATGACCGGAGTGGGTCTTTAAGTGGAAGAAATGCTACTTGTCAGATGAAAAATCAAACAATCAAACTTGCGTTGTCATAACTTTCTGTGTACAGGCGTGGCATAAAACCTGCTTCCGCTGCGCTCTCTGTGGCAAAAGCCTGGAGTCGACCACAGTGACCGACAAGGATGGAGAGCTGTACTGCAAAGGTTCGTAGAGAACATCCATTTGTTGGCCTGAAGAAACACTGGCTGGAACTCAAAGAGCCGTCTGATCTTATTTCCTTTTCAGTTTGTTACGCAAAAAACTTTGGTCCAAAAGGCTTTGGATTAGGGAACGCCGCCATGTTGGAAGAACGAGAGTGAAACCCGTAGGACTGCTGTCTTTGTGGAGGCACGTCCTTCACTTTAACACCAGCTAATGATGGCTACACCAGACAAAGGGCATTCAAGACAGAAATGTCTCAAAGTGGATTAAATGAATGAAAAAAAAGTTTCAAATGCAAACAGATCATTTTTAGAGTGGGTGGAATATGTTTGTTGCATGTTGTCCCAGCTATAGCAGCACAATGGATTACATCATTAAAGATGCTTGCTACAATCGGTTCAGTCTTCCTTTAATCTGGGGTCATGTGTGTAAATCAATTATAGATACAGCGGAGAAAATAAGTATTGAACACGTCAACATTTCTCTCAAAAAACACATTTATAATCGAGCTATTGACACAAAATTTTCACCAGATGTCGGCATCAACCCAAGTAATGCACACATAGAAAGAAATCCAAACATTTATGTCCATAAATGAAGTTATGTGTAATAAAGTGAAATGGCACAGGGAATAAGTATTGAACACGCTTACTGAAATTTATTTAATACTTAGTGCAAGAACCTTTGTTGGTGATTACAGCCTCAAGACGCCTCCTGTATGGAGAAACCAGTCGAATACATTGCTCAGGTGTGATTTTGGCCCATTCATCCACACAAACTGCCTTCAAATCTTCAAGGTTCCGGGGGTCTTCTCTGTGAACCCGGATCATCAGTTCTTTCCAAAGATTTTCAACTGGATTCAAGTCTGGTGATTGACTGGGCCTTTCTAGCAGCTTTATTTTCTTTTTCTTCAACCAGTTGAGTGTTACCTTGGCTGTGTGCTTGGGATCGTTGTCTTGCTGAAAGATCCACCCTCTTTTCATCTTCAGCAGCCTGGCAGATGACAGCAGATTCTGATCAAGAATGTCTCGATACTTTTCTCCAGTCATTATTCCTTCAATGATATGAAGTCTACCAGTACCACATGCTGAAAAACTGCCCCACGCCATGATGCTCCCACCTCCAAACTTGACTGTTGGTATGGTGTTTTGGGGGTGATGTGCTGTGCCATTTTTCCTCCAAACATGTTGTGTCTTATGACATCCGAAGAGTTCAATTTTGGTCTCATCTGACCAGAGTATCTTCTCCCAGAATGTCATGGGTTTATCCACAGAAGTTTAGAAATGCACCTGTAACCAATGCCTTCAGTGTGTTTTGCAACAATAAGGTTGTGTAGGTCTTTGGACAGCTCTTTGCTTTTACCCATCATGCAATGCTTCTTGTCTAACACCTTGCTGGTGAGAAACCTTTTTAAAAGGCATCAATCAGGACTATACCAGCTGATATTACTTTGCACTAATAGGGGGCAGGTTAACCTTCTGAATACTGACAAACTCCAGCCGCTTTCTTGGCTTGCCAGACCTTTTTACCCCTCCTTTTCTTCATGTGTTCAATACTTATTCCCTGTGCCATTTCACTTTATTACACATAACTTCATTTATGGACATAAATGTTTGGATTTCTTTCTATGTGTGCTTTACTTGGGTTGATGCCGACATCTGGTGAAAATTTCATGTCAATAGCTCGATTAGAAATATGTTTTTTGAGAGAAATGTTGACGTGTTCAATACTTATTTTCCCCACTGTATTATAGCAATACGTGAACAACAAAAGCCATAACAAAATGTAACAGCCATTCAAAGCTAAACTCTATAAATCATGAAGCTGAAACTAAGTAGCTAAAAAGATCAGGGAGACTGGGATGAAGGTGCTCAGTGCATCATCTGGAATGCAGAAAGCAGATAAAGAGATGTGGGGGTGGAATGAAGAAGTTCAGGGGTTGGGTGTTAAGAGGAAAAGGTTTGCTCAGAAAAAGTGGGACACTGAGAAGACCGAAGACAGTAGCAGAGAAGATGCAGCACAAGTTGAAGGTGGAGGTGAAAAAATACACTAACAAAGGTCATGTTAAGACTTGCAGTTCTGACACAAAGGAGGAAGGGAATAATCTGTACAGGTGAGGCAGAGTAACAGACATGGAAGGATGTGCAGCAGGTCAGGGGGATCAAGGACAAATGGTAAAATGGTAAATGGCATAGACTTACATAGCACTTTTAAAAAGGTCCAAAGGGCTTTACAGTCACATTCACACACACATACACATACTGATGGCTGCTCTATTGCTGAACACCAGCACCAACCCATAACCACCGGAGAAAATGTATGGTTCAGTGTCCTGCTCAAGGACACTTCAACACATGGGCAGGCAAGGCAGGAGCCAAACCTACAAACTTCCAATCAGATAGTTGATGAATCAGAAGAATGCCATAAAGAAAAAGAAGAGGTGGACATTATAGAACACGAAGTACCAAAGATCAATCAGGATGAAGTGAGGAAGAGATTGAAGAGAATGAAGAGTGGAAAGGCTGTTTGTGTTGAAAACTTACCTGTGACGGTATGGAGGTGTTTAGGGGGAGTGGCAGTTGACCTTCTGGCTGGAATGTTCAACAAGATCTGAGAGAGTGAGACAATGAGAAGGAATGGAGGAGAAGAGTTCTGGTTCCATTTTAAGAAAAAGGCAGACGTGCTGAGGAGTGACGCTGATGGGTAATACCATGAAGTTATGGGGAAGAGCAGTGGAAGCTAGGATGAGGGTATCTGTATGTATGTTTCATTCAAAGAGAAGGAACTGTATTTGTGCAGGACATGTATGATAGCTGTAGAACAGGTGTGGTGTGTGACAGAGGGGTTTCGATTGGAACCACAATCAATGTGGAGCATGATGTTTGCAGATGACATTGTGATCTGTAGTGAGAGAAGGAAACAGGTGGAGGAACATCTAGAGAGGTGGAGGTTTGCTCTGGAAAAGAAAAGAATGAAGGTCAGCGGCAGCAGAACAGTCTGTAAGTAAAGGAGAGGAACTCAAGCGGAACAGTAAGGTTACAGGGAACAGATGAGAAGAAGGTGGAGGACTTTAAGGACTTAGGGTCTACAATCCAGAGCAACAGGGTCTAGGGAAGAGATAAAGAGGATGAAACAGGTGGAGGAAGGTTTCTCAAAAAGGGTGTCACCAAGGACAAAAGGAGAGGTGTAGAAGATTGTGGTGATAGCGACCATGTTGTTGGTCTAGAGCAGGGCTCCTGATTACCTGGACCAGGTGTGTTCATTCAATCAGAATCTGGAGATATCTGATTGAGCTCATCAGCAGCTAGCAGGGCTTGGAGATCTGGAGAACAGTCAGGGTGGTAGACCTCGAGGACCAGGAATGAGCAGCCCTAGTTTAGAGACTCTAATGCAGAGACAGGAGGTAGAGCTGGAGGTAGCAGAGGTGAAGATGTTGGATGGATCAGGACTGAATCCATCAGAGGAACAGATCATGGGAGATGTTCTGGAGATAAACGCAGAGGAGGAACAGTGATTATGTTGATAAAAGGATGCTGAGGTTGGAGCTACCAGTAAATACGTCTAGAGAAGGCACGTCTTGAAGTCTGGCCAAATGTGGCCCCACATTCAAATTTCTACCTGTCTGCAGGCTCCTGTCCTAAACTCAACGATACGTAAATTCTAAGAGCTGTGTGTATGATTTTTGTTGATTGTAATTGGCTAAATTACAAGCACTTCCTAAGCCGTTGTGAACCTGTGGGTACTCGACCTTCAGATACTTAACGGCCACTTAAGGGCTACTCTTCTGTGATCAAAATAAGAAAACTATTTGTGTTATTTTTTTGCCCATAAGATTTAAATTTAAAAGTATACATTGAGCATTTCAGAATGAATAATGGTAAATGGTAAATGCCGTGAACTTGTATAGCACTTTTCTGGCTTCCTCAATGTTAACAAAATACTTTTTTTCCCCAGAGTTTTTTTTATTTTATTTCTGGTCTTCAAACCAGAAATTCCCAGTAATATGATACTATTGATCATAACATTTTAGTAAAACAAATTGGAAAGATATGGAAAACAAGAACTGGTACTGATTTAGTTAAACAGTAGGATTAAAAACAGGCAACAGTTTGTACAACTGGAAGATTGTTAATCATCCCTGCTAATTTAACCTGTGGAGTACCACAAGGGTCAATATTAGGTCTAAAACTGTTCATCCTATATCTATGACATACACATGGTGTCAAATACACTTAATTACTTTTTATATGCTGACGACACAAGTATAGTATGTACAGGGGAGAATCTCAGGAAAGTTGTAAAACTAGTAAATAGTTTTAATTAGGGAAACTAAAACAATGGTTTGACATAAATAAACTCTCACTCATGTAAACAAAACTAAATTCATGATTTTTGAAAGTTGCCACATTCCTGCAAATCTGGAAGTAAAAGTTGCCATCAATATTCATGTGGTTAAAGAGTGACTGAAACTGAGTTCCTTGGAGTAATTAGGGACCACAAAATAAGCTGGAAGCCACAAACAAAGAAAGTCAGAGCTAAATTTGTTAAAAGCATAGCAGTGTTGGGAAAAAGGTGTCATACACTCAAAAAGCACGTCTACTAATATATTCACCAATAATACTACCATATTTACAGGACAGGGTATAAGTATTGGGAAATACTTATAAAACAAATCTACAGTCTTTGAACCTCCTACAAAAAAAAGCTATTAAATAATTCATGGTGTAGATTATGGGACACATACGAATGCACTGTTTTTGAAGTCAGGTTTATTGAAAATATGGGTACTAGTAAACCTTAAACAGCACCCATAGTTTAAGGCCAGAAATAACTTACTTCCAGTATTTTATTTTATTTATTCATTCAATATAGGGACAGCGCATTTTGACAAAAATTTCTGTCAATGTGCCTGAGTTAGCCAAAGGGCTATTTTTCATCTGCAGTCCCTGGGTAGATGTTAAAATCACCCTAAAAGTAAACAGAACAAATGTTCAAGGACAGGGAAACAGCTGAACTTCAAAAAGCAGTGCATTCTCACTACAAAAAAGAAAACGTACTGATTAATTTGTGGTGTGGAGTTATGGAACGGGTTGGATGAAAGTTTTAAACCAAGCAAAGGTTTACATGTATTCATAAAAACCTGTCACTGATGGAACTTTACAAACGATAAATAAAAATAAATCAGCAAATAACCCTTCTGCATAGCTGCTATACAAGGTGATGAGAATGTTTTGGGAAAGAAAAACTGTAAATAGAAATATGCAAAACATAAGGTGTTGAGAAAAGGGGTGGGAACATACAAGGTTTTTCTTCTACCCACTCCTTTTCACATTGTTTTGCTTTTTCTGTTTTTTAACTAATGTTTATTTTCACTTTGTGTTTGAAATAAAAAGAAAACAAAAGAAAATGTAATTTTGATTTTGAGATGTTTTTAAATGTACATCTGTTCTGTGAAGAAATGAAAATTATCTCACTGCAAAAAAATCAAATAAAGTAAAAAGACACTCCTGGAGGAGATTCATGGCTGTAAAGAAGGAGGACATCTAAACTGGCTGGAATGTAGCCCCCCTGCGCTTTTGACCACTGTCGGAAAGACGAGAGAAAAGAAGGAAGTCTTTGCGCAGCGAAAGGTTCAACAGTAGACAAAAGTTCACTTTTAAAAACACAATTGCATGTATTAATATTAAAATGACCAACGTTTGCTAGAGGGGAAGGTTAACAAAAAAGTCCTCTAAACATTACCGACGTTAAATGCATTTTCCCCAGATTGGTTCTGTACACTATGCAGCATTTCATGCATTTACACCAGGAATAACACTTCAAAAGTACACCTAAATATCGCCATTTTTTATTTCACTCCGTACGCTATTTAAAAAGTTATTACAGTCAATATTTTATAACAATGATTTAAATTCAAACTTACGCATTAACTTGAGCAGCTATGTTCTCCCACGCTAACTGTCTCTGTTCTGCAGATGCAACGGTGTTGCTTTTCTTCTGGAATATGTGCTCATATTCACTGTAACTCTGCAGCAGCACGTCAAGTTCAGCTGGCGAAAAATACGCAGACCTCTTTTTTTCACGGTTGCCATGGTGACTCGTGATATCTGCGCTCCATTGATAATGGCTTCTTATAGACGCGGTGCTCACGCTCACCTCCGAATCAGTCCACTCAGAGTTGATTGACCTAACGCGGATCAGCTGCTCTGAAACTGAAAACTCAGAGTTGTTAATCTCTCGATTGACCAACTCCGAGTTCAGGTTTGACCTCAGAGTTGGTTGAACCTCCTTTCTGAAACAGGCCCCTGATCTGTTTGCTCAGGTGTGGGACAGGACAAGTTCAAATAAATAAATACATTTAAGGACTTGAGGGTGGTCAGTGTTGGCGAGGACGACACAGACATGCTGTAGGTAGATGAGTTACTGTGGCGCCCCCTAAAGGGAGGAGCTAGGAGGCAACGATTTGGTGATGAGTTAGTCCAGGCAGAGGCTGATCCAAAAACAGGCACAAAGTTGCTTTATTGAACCATCATAGTGGTTGTTAATAAACACATGCAACTCTTACAAAAGTCATAAAACCATCGTACACATACAAAGATTGTTTTTAGATGTCAGAACGGATGATAAAAATAGGCTTTAGATTTTCTGTAATATATAAACAGCACATCCTTTGAATTACAGCTTAGGACTTTAATGGTTATTCATCCACGTTCCCATGGATCTGATGTTCCCTTTCCTCACTTCGGTCAAGTATAAGGCAGCAGCAGCAGTCTGTACAGAGATCAGCTGAATGACGGAGTCCACACGTTGGTTTGTGTTCCCACAGTACCACAGCCTCCCTTTGAGAGGAACCAACACGTACAAGAATAAATACATTCTGTGCTTTTGGTCCAGAACCAGAGTCTGACTCTGAGGGAGAGGGGGGGGGGGGAGGTCAGACCATGTTGCCTTGATCGAACAAAAACTGGTCACACTGCGGCGGGTGCTGCTGCTGCATCCAGTCCGTAACAACTGGCTTGCAGAATCCACAACAGCGCAGCTGAAAGAAGGACACCAGGTTCTGCAGCACACCCATGCTGTAAGAGGACGAAGAGAGGAGAACAAGAGAACCAAGATTCAAACAACTGACAGAAAGCTTTCACTGCAGTTACACAACATGAATTAAAGACCCATTCCAATGGGTTCTTGGTGGTTTTAACGTGTTTTTTATGTTTCTCATGATGGAGAATAAATAAAGAAAGTTGAGATTAAATTTGTGTTTGGGTATTTCTTTATAAAAATTGTTGTAAATCAGGAGCTGATGAAAAAAGCTTGTAGTTGTTATGAACAAACTATAGTCAGCAGGCCACAATCTCCCTGCTCTGCTCCATTCTGATTCAATTCAATTCAATTCAATTTTATTTGTATAGCCCAAAATCACAACAACAGTCGTCTCGATGGGCTTCGAAGTAAAACATGAACTCAAAAGGATCATGAATACAAAGAGTTCTGATGTATCCACTGTCAGACAAATAGATCCATGAAGGTCTTTGTTTCCTGGTCTGAGCTGGAATCTGGATTAATCTGGATCTAAACTGTACATCTGGATAGCTCCAATGTTGCTCGCCTTTTTTTGCTCTGCTAATGTTACCTTGGGGATGTGAGTGGCTGTAAGCTAAAGGGAGAGAGTGTAAACAAAGGGATGATGGGAAACAGTCCCACCCATAATTCAGAGGTCAATGTATAATGAACTCCTCCTGCTCTGCAGAAACGAGAACCTTCAAAACACTTAAAATGTTTTACTAAGAACGGAATAATTGTGATAAAAAGACCACTTTGAAAATAGATCCAGGGAGGATGAAGTCCTGCCTTTAGATGGAACAGCTTTGAACCAGCTAGCGTCTGTTTTGGTGTCTTTTATGCTGTTAAACTCAGCTTTCCTGGAAAAAAACAGTTTCTAGGAACTATGAAAGGGGCGGAGCAGCGAGGTCGGAAAACTCTCCCACACCAATGGAACAGGTGGGAACAGAAAATTCCCAACAATTGACTTACTTGAAAGGATTTTGTTTCAAAGAGGCAGAGGATCTGAATTTCCTTTGTTGGAACCTTAAAGTTGGGATTTCTGCTGAAGTTATCCCCAGGAAGGCGATCTGCACAAAAAACAATCACAAAGCATCAAATGTTGCAGAAAAAAGAACCAAATGACACAATTTGACATGTATGGATCCAACCATCCAATAAATCAACACTGTCTCTACTTTTCTGCTATTTTCCAATCACATGATATTTGGGAATTACCTGATAGAGTTGGATCATCAAGACCAAGGTAGACCAGCAGGTGTGATAAAGAGAGAGCAGGAAGATGGTGAGGACCCAAGGAGAGCAGCCGAACAGAGCTGAGGCCGCGCTCCACAGGCCCTGATCCTCATAGTGCAGTGAACAATGAGTGGACCAGTCTAAAGACATGCAGCACGTTAGAAAAACAAAACAAGAAAAAACCACAAACAAAAGTCTCTGATTGTGTTCCGCTGCTGTGCAGCCACTCACAGGAGACGCAGCCGAACAGCATCCAACACCCCGTCAACACCAGCGAGAGCAGAAACAGGATGAAGAAATGGTGGTTCCTCGCACCTTCAAGAACACAAAACGCTTACCGTCATCACTACAAACCCTTGTGATAACATTAATCATTTACCTCTTTAGAGTTAAAGGGTAAAAATGGACTTGCTGGGTTTGATCAAGTCTTGTAGAAATAGAAAGTGCTTGTGTGTCATACCGATGCAGGTGTTGAGCCAGGCAGAGTGGTGGTCCTGCTTCGCCACACAGGCGTCACAGCTGAAGCAGTGGTTAGCCCTCAGTGGCTTTCTCACCTGCAAACACCACAACCGCGTCAACAACCAGTGGCTGCCAACTCTTTCATTAAAATGATTTTTGCACCGTCAGTCTCACCATACAAGAGGTGCAGAATACCCTTGGATCCAAAAAGCCAGCTTCGGCCAATACCACCACATTCTGGAACACAGAACACGACTGGGTCACACAGCCGTCACAGTTAAGAGGTCAAAGGTTACGCCGGCCCGCAGGTCTTTACTGGCTTCCCACCATTTTCTTCTTCTCTTCTGTTGTTCTGATGAAACCAGGGTCTGTCCTGCAGGTCCGGATGTAGTAGTAAAGCAGTGCAGTGGCACTCAGAGTGAACAGAATCTGAACTGTGCTGCTCAGCCCATGTGACAGGGTGAGGTTAAGGAGAGAGAAACGGATCCATCTGAAACTAGCTAAAAACCCTGGAAAAACAAATACAAGTTTCTGCACTTCACGGCAGAAATAAGGACTTTCATATAAAATATGTATCATATTTGAATGTTGTAAAAAAGTTTCTAAATAGAAACAATTTGGTCTATTTTTTTATAAGTGCATATTTTTCTGTACATTTTACTGCTGTTTTATTATTTTACTGTCACTATTACATACGGTGACCTTAGGTTCCAAAAAGGTACCAAATAAATAAAATTGATTATTATTATTATTATTTATTTTGAATATTTCCAAGCTAATAATTAGCTAAAAACTATTAAAACTCAAAAACTGTTAAAAAACGTTTTTTTTGTAGCTCATGGTAGAATTTTTATTTTTAATTCTTATTGTACTGAGGCCAATGAGTTACATAGACTACGCCAGCCTATTACCATTATCCAACGTACGCAAAGATTGACGCTATATTAAAAAGGGCAGCAAACAAAGACACATCTTAGCTGATACAGTAAAATAATCCTAAAATGCAAAAGATGATTGACATTTCAAACTTTTCTATAAATGAATATGTCATTATATAGGAAACACAATGCAATCCTGATAAATGGTTGTGATTATAGTCAAATCTACACACAGACTAGGATTTACTCAAACTAGGCTGTTGTATGTGGGCCAGCCCCCTCCTAGGGCAGAGCGACAGTCGCGCCGGGCCCCATCCATCCCCGTGACGGGAGAGAGATCGCAGTGAACACGTCACTCCACGTTCTCAGGTGGGGGGCGCTGTAGAGCAAGCGCCGGCCAGGGCTTGCTGAGCCAGTCTTAACGCACTGCTGCAGCGGAAACGCACCCAGCAGGGTAATATCTATAAATTCAGCCCTCAGATCCGGTCTGATCTGAGGGCGAACACACATACAAATACTGAGGTCATCCTCCAAAAAACAAAAAGAGGTTGGTGGTCCTGCCAGAAAATGGAAATAGTTCCAGGTCTAATACTACCATTGACTTTGAATAAGCTTGGTTAACGTGTAGACATCACCATCATCACTGGAAGGTCAGCCTAAACGTTCACTATTCTGAGAGGAAACTAACTCAGATCTTCCTAAAATGTTTTCTACAAGTTCTCCTTTATTAGCTGACAGTAATCATTGACTGGTGAAAGGTCTCATCTTTGTTTTGTGGAGTTGCAGCACAGCAGTGAGAAGCCATCTTCCCCTTCCAATATGGCGTCCAACTTTGCATATGTAATTTGCATGGCAGTCACTCAAACCTGTATAACTCCTTAACTGAGACTAGCTAAATATGGTTTAAAACCTTGTAGTTTTTGCAGTTCAGAGTAGAAATAAATACAAATTTTTAACAAATATTTGTTCTTTTGAAACTAGCTAAAATTATTTTAAAAAACATACAGCTCCTGTATTTTATTGTAGAAATAAATATTTTAGATACTATGTTTTACATTGAAACTAGCTAACAATGCTTCACATAACATGTTGTTTTTGCAGTTTATAGTCAAAAGAAATGTTTTTGCATGAAATGTTTCTAACACTAAAAAAAGCTAAAATGGCTTAAAAATATGTTTCTGCAGTATTTAAGAAAAACAAATATTTGATTTAAAATATTTCCTATATTGAATGTAGCTGATGTCGTTTTTGACATTCATAATGGGAATAAACATTTTTATTTTTTAATAATTCTTAAGCAAAAAGTTATAATTCACAATAAATGCATAATCCACTATAGATTATGTTCAGCATATTTATAAAGAGTGTAATGTCTGATTTGATGACTTTTGTGACAGGTTCTTCTGAAATGCTCCAAGAACTGGAACTCATCACTAACCTTACCAGCAGACACTTTTGAAAAGTTAAAGTCTCCCTCCAATGTAAATCATGTTCTTTTGAGGTTGTGTGTGTGTGGCATTTTTCTTATGTAAAAATTTTCATTTTTGCATGTCTGAGCATTTCTCCTTTTAGACGCTTGGCTTGAATAATGAGCCGTTGTGATGTCACAACAGATAAGATGGGGATCCTGAAGAACCAGCAGGACAGCAGCCCTCATGGACTGAAATTCAACATCTTGGATTAAAGCATCAACTACAAACTTGAAAGGATATCTGGCAGAAACCAGAGGCACCAGGTGACGAGCATCCAGAAAACTGAAGCCATCAGAGCTGAAGCTGGTAGCAGAGACTGAAAGTTGGAACTCTGGAAAGTCCTGTTTGGCACAAACACAGTTTGTTATGGATGACCAGGTGCTTTGAAAATAAGCTGTTAACAGTCTATACAGAGAAAGCAGGGAGTCGGTATCCACACCTTGAGATCAGCTGGCTTACGCCGATGACACAGGCCAACAGGATTGCTTTGAGTAGCCATGACTCTGAGTCCAAATCAAAGATGGCGCCAACGCTTCCAAACACAGTGATGCAGTACAAGAGGTGAAGAAAAGCCTGAGGACGAAAACAACCGCTGAAAAATGTGCTCAGAATTTGGTTTGTGGGGCTGGCGGACATACCCTATATCTGTTGACGATCCGCGCACAGCGGGAATTGGAGCGAATCCTCTCCTGTTTGACATGGTTGAGTATGTGGATCAGCAGCGGGCTGTGCACTTGGTGGGCCAGGTCAATGGGCGTGTGACCCTAAACAACAGACAACAGCCGTTACTTCTGATGCAGTTCGCAGAGGGAGAAAAAGCACTGAGAAGTAAAAGAATCCAAATAACCCAAACGGTATCAAACACGGACGCACACTGAGCGCCCGAGCACAACCTGACCAGAAGCTGCAGTTTTACATCCAGCAGAAATGACAACTACACTCTCAGTTCCGTCTTCAGAGCTGCAGTCCCCCATCACTCTAACGTTCCAGCTTTACAGATGTGTGTTGGCGTCGTACTTTTATGTTTTCTGCCTCCACACTTGCTCCAGCCTCCAGCAGCACGTGGGCAGCATCCACATTTCCCGCCAGGACTGCGCAATGCAGGGGCGTGTTCCTGTTCACCTTGTCCACAGCACTCACTGAGGCGTTGTTCTTGATGAGAAAGTTTGTGGGTTCTGGCCTAGGGAGGACAAAACAACAGGAGAGGACAAAAACAGTCTTCTTTCAATACATTTTAAAGTTTCACCAAACTTCTTTGTTCATTATTTTTTTTAGCAAAACTGAAACTGAAACTCAACACAGGAAATGTTCTGATTAAATCCAACACTTCTTAATGTTAGAAGCCTCTCTGTGAGGCACTGACCCAATAATCTTCTGGGCTGCCAACATCAGCGGAGTCTGTCCATTACAGTCAGGCCCATCCACCTCCTGATCCAGAATCACCACCACAGAGCAAAATAGAATTAGAATCAGCTCATTCCATCATCTCTGTAGAACCACCAGGAAGCTGACCTGTCCCTTAGCCATAAGGTAAGCAGCTATAGCCATGTGCTGGAAGAGGATGGCCAGGTGGAGAGCACGGTAACCTTCTCCATCTGAGATTGAAGGATCTGCTCCATATCTCATCAGCTGGATCACCATGGGGAGGTGGCCCTGCCTGGGAGGGGAGGGGCCATAAAATGAGCCAGCTCGTTTAAGTCAACAAAACCATGACTGGCCATCTGAAATGCTGGGAGCCGCACCTTATGGCCCAGTGAAGAGGAGTCGAGTTGAGATCTCCACCGAGCTGATCAATGATCGCCCCTTTGGAAATATAGTATCTAGGAGAAACAGAGAGGTCAGTGTGCACAACACTCTGAATAAAGGCATTATGCTGGAGACGGTTGTCAACTCTTCTTTTTTCCTAAAATATCCTAAATAAACAATGTTAGCAGTTGAATTTATGACGCAATACTCTGATTTCTGTCTGGGGAAAAAATACACGCCAGAAAAATGTTGAACTCTACGTATATAAATGAAACAAACCGAATGTGCTATTGTAACCAGAAGTAATCAAACCTTCAAAGTAAAGTGTCAGTGAAGGGTCTCACTATCAAAGTAAAAGTATCAAGTGTTTATTGCAGATGGAAAAAATTAGACTGAAGTTTATTGAAATAAGTTCTGAAAAAACTATTTTGTCTTTAATGTAGTCGAGAATTTTAATACACTATGTATCTAATAAGCTAATGTGGCTAAAGTGTAACAAACGAGTTCTAGAATTAATGCGATCGCAGTTGATAAAGTCTGACTGATTGACGGACTTACCTCTGACTCTTTTGTCGCATTTAGAGGGCTTATATCATGCATCTACTTTTTTTTTTAGCCTTTTAAGTGTTTTATAACCTTCATTCCTCACTATAAACGACCCCAAAGCGGTATTTTGATCCATTCATGTATTTCTGAGTTATTCTCTAAAAACCTGCTCTCTGAGCAACAGCCTCTCCTATTGCACAAAAACGTCTGAGTTCGTATTTGTGATGTCATAAAGTGAGGAACCGCCCCTTCCAGGAAGACTCTGTGCTGGCAGCTCCGCCCCCAGGTGAACACAGACACCTACTTTCTCCACGGAGCTAGCGGTGATCGGCTAAAGGCTTTTCTTTGAAATGCACAATATGTACATCCATCTTTGCAAAAGTTTGGATGTTTGTTTTTGTGGGAGAAATGCAGACATGCTGCCGACGCAGACTATTCATGAAATGGGCGGCACCCACAATGAGCGAAAGGCGGAGCCTCAGTGATAGAGTCGTTTTACTCCCTGATAGGAAAAGAACTCAGGAAAATACCTAATTTTAATTAAAAACTTGTTCCTTTGTGCCAAAGGTAATATATTATAATATACATGGATACTGTTTACTATAAAAGAAAATGAAGATATAGGCCCTTTAATGCACCTTATAGTTCAGTGTGCTTCATATATGACATAATTTTGAAAATACTATTCATCTACAGTGTGGAAGATACAGTAAATAATAAGAATTGGGGTTTATTCTGTGAATTGCTGATCCTAATTTGTGAATCGAATCGGATCACCACCTATTTATTGATCGACAGCCCTTGATATAACATTTTTATCCCCAATTCATATCCAACATTTCTAGACATTTATGGATTTCCAAAACACACTGGATATGTGAGATATAAGAATTGTGTTCAGTAAACAGTCAGAAAATCCTGAGAAAGGATGGAGAATAGTGCTGTGCATGTTCTGACGCTTAAAAACAAGCATGTATTTGGCATAAAAGCCTTAAATCCCAACAATAAAATAGCAAAGACAATGGAATGAGTGCTTACAGACAGAAAAAAAAAGAGGAGCAGCAGCTCTTACTTGACCAACTCAGTGCGGTTGTTGATAGCTGCCCAGTGCAGAAGGGTGACGTTTTCCTTGTCCGGCTGCCTGATGTCATATCCTGCTTCCACCAGTTCCTTACAGCGCTCAAGAATCCCAAACCTGGAAAGATCAAGACCTTATAAGAATAGAAATCTTAGAAAAGAAAATTAGCTGGTACTTTGTGAGCTTTATTGTGGGAGTGATATGAAAAATAAAAATGGTGTCAACTACTTTCAGCTGTTTCACATATAAACCTTAGAATAAATGTAAGTAAAGGGACAACACAAGCATTTAGGTCAGAATACACTGATAAAAACACTACACTAACAAAAGGAAATTTGTTCAAGACTATCCACAAATGTGAGACTGTGTCCCCACTCAACAGTCTTCTGAGGCAGACCCCCAAGTTCAATCTAAAAAAAAAAGTCACTTTTACTGAGTTAGAACATTTCTGATGAGTCTATCCTTTCTGTGGAAAAAAAACAGAATTCCCCAAAAAGTTTTACAATAATGTCTATTATTTAAGTGGAGCTAAAAAAAAGGTCTACTGGGCAGCCAGATCACCACAGAGGAAATAAATGTGAGGGGTCAAAGCAGGACCAGCTTAAGAAGAATTAAAGAAAAAAATCGAAAACATATTAAACTCAAGAGAGCATGCTGTAAACTTGAAAATTTTATTTTAAAAAATATATGAAAATTATGAGTCTATTTAAAATAAAAACATTTTAATAAATTTTTTTGGCAAAATTGTTCAAACGCAATGTATTGTGGTCTATATTTGCCAATCTGGTGAAAATCAACATGTGCTGGTTTTTCACAGACACTTCCTTTTCAAATTTAATTTTTTTGTAATTTTCAATATTTATGTAAAATTTACACGAGTACTTTAGAGTTTAAAACTGTTTTCAAATGCCCTTTTTTTCTGTTTTGTTTTACATTTTCAATTTTTTACTTTCAAATATAAAATGAGCATTTTTCAAATGTACAGTCTGGTTTTCCTTCACTACGTTGATCCTGAATAAAGCAGGAGTGTGATCTTAGCTGGCTTAGCTAGAGCTGCAGTCTGAACACTCACTGTGTTGCTTTCACGATGTCCCAGCTGCTGCTGTCGTCCATGTGTGACCGTTTTTTCGGCTGCTGAACAACATCCATCATCTGATCCATGCTTTTGTCCGGGTGCCCGTAGGCTGGCGTGTACAGGTTACCCATCCCGGCAAACGCTGCTGCTCTGGGCCCGTGGCTGTGAGTGTGGCCATCGTGGCCGTGGTGACAGCTGTCATGCATGTGGCTGTGCCCCTGTGACAGAAACAAATGCATGCAGTTATTGCAAACTGCTGAGGAGACTCAGTGAATCAGCAGAGTCAGGAGAAGTTGCTTTTTTCTGAACTGAAATAGTTTCTGCAGAAGTACTTGGGTTTTTATGGCGAGGGGCCTCTGGTTTTGGGCTGGAAAGTGGAGTAACGGCCACTATCTTAGATAAAAGAACAGGTTTGTCTGGGCTGCCCAGCTCTGCTCCAGTGCCAACACCCTGCTTGATTGATAACGATAGCAAGAAAGTTTTAGGTCCCACTCTAAACATTTTTTAGCCTTTAAATACATTACCGGTGCTCTAACTATGTTTATGCCGTTTTATCCAAAAACCTGTCATTTTCTACTTTTCCCTGAAGTAAGTGGTTAATTGGAAATTTACCTCTGAGCTGTTGGCGGGACTGTTGGAGCAAAGAAACCCCGCCCCCTTCCCCATTGCTAAGAGCTCTCTGTTTACACTAACTAACTAACTAACTAACTAACTAACTAACTAACTAACTAACTAACTACAGCCCCTCAACCAACCAACCAACCTAACTAACTAACTAACTAACTAACTAACTAACTAACTAACTAACTACAGCCCCTCATACCCCCAACTTAACATGTTCTCCATCATCAGAAAAATGCCTCAAGAACATGTTAGAAACCCCAGAGACACCACCATTCTCATTGGAGTTGGTCTCTAACAGGAAGACGTCTTAACTCGCTGGAGTTCTGTTTCTGTCCACTAATGATGGATCATAACAGCCTACGAGCTAGCCAGCGTTCTGCAAACGCGACAAAAATGACGGTAAAATAAGCAGGTAAACCTCCTCAGGAGAGGACTGCAATGACACCATCACAGGCGGCGGAAGCGCGGGCGGAAACGGCTGAACAGCCACAGCTGTCAAAGCATCAAAACCAAACCTGACGACGAGCCGAACCATTTTTCTACGACGTGGCGGAGGTGAGGCGCCGCGGCTCACGGGTTACTTCCATTTCATGTCAGAAATGTAGCTTTTTCTTTCCTGCAAGACTGACAGTAGCGACCAGTAGACCCTAACCGTCGGTCTACAGGTTTTTCCGCTTAAGCACACACGAGCTAAACTAAACCCCAAAGCTGTTAATGCTAACACTCTTCACAGCAACGAAACGATCATTTTTATTCGGAATCACTCCAAATAACCAGTTATCTTTCCACGCGAAAAAAACCCCAATAAAATAAACAGTTACGTTTTCGTCTTCATTCCAGTCCATCCTTCAGTGAAGGCACGTAGCCAAACTTCCGGGTACAGCTGGAGTCAACGGACTACTTCCGTCGTAGACTTTTCAAAATAAAAGAAAAGTGAAAATGTCAGTCCAGTTCCAGTATGAGAATTTGTCATACTGGTAAAACTTACGGCTAGAATGGCTTGGAACAGGACTGGTCTGGAACTGTCCCCCCTCAAGATCTAAATAGGAAGGACCCCATAGTTTTCTAATGAGAAATTTGCAGCTACTCGGTCTCTATATTAGTCAGAATAACCATTCTTTTTCTTCTTGTTTGTCCTGTCCAGCAAATGAACACACATATTGCAGCTAAATGCCTTGATGTTGTGATGGACAGGTTTTGCTTTTACAATCAGGATGATTTGTTACTCTTAAAATGTGTTAATATAAACTCCTTTTGTAACTTTATTGAGTTTTAGCCCCTCGGACAGGACAGGGGTGGGGGGTTATGATAATACATTGTCATGGGAAGGGTGCTCATACACAAAAACATACATGTACCATCACACGGCATCCACACAACTGTTTACAGGTCTGAAGCATATCTAGTACCTATGGAAGACTTTCTGCCACACGTCACTCCTCGTGCAACACAGACATTGACACACACCTCCAACAAATAATCAAATAAAACATCCCCTATGCCCATGTTTAACCAGAAGAAATGAATCACTGTGTTTCCTGATATCTACTTGATCACATTGAATGCTTCGGTGGGAGAGTAGGTATCAATAATCAGAGCCCTAGTACCCTAGGAACAGAGAGCTGCAGGGCAGGGCCTCAGCCATGCAGGAACGTCCCCCTCCCCCCAAGTGTCCCAGGCCCAGACCCAAGCCCCAATCACCCGAAAACATACACCAGCGCCCAAACGAAAGGAATGCCACTCCCGGGTGGTCCTGAGCCCCAGAAGCGACCATGCCAGCCCAGTACCTCTGCCAGCCCGCCCATCAGTCCCACCAAGACCGAAAGGGGGAAGAGGCCAGGACCGGCCTCACGGGACCGGTCCCTGGGCCAAGTCGGGGCCCAGGGACAGCAAACAAGAGGACAGGGCTCCAGTTGCTGGAAGCAACGATGGAAAAATATTGGGGTATCCCTGTGCCCTGATGTAGAGAACCCCGCCCCACACCCAAATAACACGCCCCCCTCCTAGCTCAGATGTTATAGACTCCCCCAGCGCACAGGAAGTGAGCCACCAGATCTGGAGTACAGTTAAAATTCATGGAGTAGGGGGAAAACAGACGCCTTCATCCTCCAACAGCGACATCCGATCACCCAAACATTCTCTCCAAGTGTGTAACATGGTGATCGATCTTTAGTGACTGTAAAGCGCTTTGGACTTTCAAGGAAGGTAGAAAAGCGCAAATAACCCCTTGTGCTATCTTGTGGGGTCCAGATGACCCCACCCTTACATGGACGTGTTATCCCTACTTTGATAGAGGTGGATAAAGCTGAAGAGGATTTCATGTAAACACCAGTGTTTCAAATCATTGAAGAAAAAAGGTTCAGAGCACTGTCTAGTGGGTCTAGATGACCCAACTCCCAACGTTCAACTGCCTTGGATAGCACAAGGGATAAGTATATGCCATTTACCATTATGTGCTAAAAATAGGTGCATTTAAAATTGGTGTTTACCTTTGCCAAATGTCTAAAGCAATTAAAATCTGGGGGAAAGGGTGGGGGGGATCTTTTAAAAAAAAAAAACTAATTTATTTATTTTTTCCCCTGTTGGGTTATTAATATACCATTTTAAAATATACTGTAGTCTATGGGCAAGGACGTAGGTGTGGAAGTTTGGAAATGCTAAACCACCACGAGATTTAGCATTTTCCAAACCTTTTACCAATTCTTGGGGGTTTATTTTTCCAGAAAAACGTAGATATGGATGTATCTATTGATTTAATGACACGTTCTGCTTGTTTTGTTTTTGGTTTTCACTTTTTGATCTTGTGCAGGTCTGCTGTGGCTTCTCCTTGCTGCTCCTCCCACTCACCTGTGCTTCCTGCTGGAGTCCACAGCTGGACCTTGTTAGCTGATTAAGTTGTCTGCCTATTTAAGTCACATTGTTTTATGTTGGAGTGTTTTGTGTGCTGTTGTTTTAAAGGAAACACAACTTCCCAGGCAACTGGGAATATTTTTAATGAAAACATTTGAAGATTATTCCACTGATGTTAAATGTTAAATAATCAGCTTGTTACAGACAAACCATCGCAGAAAATTGACGTTTTCTGTTTGCAATTACAAGTAGAGACCAGCAGAGGGCCCCCGTGGTTCACTCAACAAAAGCAAGCTTGTGGAGGCCATTGTTTTTTTTTATAAACAATTGCAAGGTGATTTCTGTTCACTGCAACAATATCTGCATCAACTAACCTAAACATTTAAAAGTCGTATTTTCAACAAACAAAAACCTACATTTTTGCATTCCTTTATAGCTTTCAGATGCACTGCTTGATTAATCTTTTTTAAAATATACCAACATGTTCAATATTTTGTGGGTAACATGTTTTTCTACCCCTCTTTAGTCTCTCATTTGAAGCAGATTATAAAGCAGAGCCTGGTAGTCTATGTGCATGTGCCTAATCTGTATTTCTGAATGTGGAGTCCTGAGACATCAGGGGGAAGTCATAATGCTGAAGCAAACATCAACAGTCAGTTACATGATTGATAGGAGCTGAAGAAAATGTAAATGTGCTATCAAAGGATCAAAAATATGGGTTTTAACCCTGTGAACTCGTATTCCCAAGGTCATCAAATAAACAGTGATTCAGGAAGCTGGGCTTTTCCAGAACAAACATGTACAGGATGCATTCCTCGTTCTTGATAGCCCAACAATACAATGGGCTTTGCTCCCAACCCCTGGTACCCACTAATGCTAATGTTGTGCAAAAAAAACGTTACAATCCCAACCTAATATGTGTTTTATTGACAGCTTGGAGTCATTTTGATAGACTTCACACTGTCACAATATGAAACACAAAATAGAGAAGAATGTGGAAAACTGAGGAACTGTTTTCACAGAAAAGCAAATATATATATACAGTACAGACCAAAGGTTTGGACACAACTTCTCATTCAAAGAGCTTTCTTTATTTTCACGACTATGAAAAGAGTGTGCACAGCAGTCATCAAATCAAAAGGTGGCTACTTTGAAGAACCTACAATGACATATTTTCCGTTGTTTCACACTTTGTTGTTATTTATATGATTCCACAAGTGTTAATTCCCAGTTTTGATGCCTTCAGTGTGAATCTACAATTTCCATAGTCATGAAAATAAAGAAAACTCTTTGAATGAGAAGGTGTGTCCAAACTTTTGGTCTGTACCGTTTATACATAGTTTCGTCCGAAAGGCTTAAGAAAAGCATGACATAAACCCTTTAAAAAACGAATCCCCTGCTGCAAATATTTTCATTTTGTAAAATGAAACATTGAACATTTTCAAGTTAATAGATTGTTACATTGTACTCTTTCATTGAGTTTAAATCTACAGTGCATGACAACTGCAACAAGTCAGAACAGCTGGTGACGTAATGGCAATGTGATCTCCCTGGTTTGATCAAAGCTTGGAAGAGGAGCTATGTCTGAATTCCCTCCATAATCCCTAACTACTAAAACACTATATAGTGCAAGACTGTAGTTCCCTGGATTTTAAAAACAATTCGAACTCCATGCTCACTACCATTGTTTTTGACCTATATGACATCACAGGAATTCGGAAACAACTGATGTTTGAACAGAACACCAAATCAATCACAAAAAGAACCGTTTTTTTCTTCACCAGTAAGCTTCCTCCTCCACCTTCTATCATGATATAAATGGTCTCCATATTCTTCGCTGCTCCTGTTCATCACTGTGATCTGTTACCGCCATGGTAGCAGTAAACACTTCACGTTCTATGGTGGAGGTTCTCCGTTGACTGGAACTGTCCAGAACATCTCACAGGGGCTTGTCTGGATTGAAATAGGAGGAATTTAGAGGCAAAGTCAGAATCAGAAACCAAAATATCTCTTATATTCATAAAAAAACCAGGAGGACCCAGAAAAATGTAAACTTATTTATCCCACATTGGACAGTAACTAAGAATTTCTGTGATTTTTTTTTACAGCAGCCACTGAATTCAACACTCTCATTCTATTATGGATAGTGTTAGATTTGTTGGTTCCTGGTGGTAAATGCTCAGAAACAGAGACAGATTGAAAGGTAGAATACAGGGTTATGGTAATAAAGCTTGCAGTGACCAGTGGGACAATGCTGCACTGAGTTAAGCAGATGTTTGTTTTTCTCCCTGTTAAAAATACTAGTTGTCATCCAGCGCCACCAGCAGGCCACACCCACTATCAGCTCAATAGTGAGCACCTGTGAGACTCAGCCAGGAACTTACTTAAGTCAGCCAGCTTGCATTCCCTTCCCCCTCTAACCTCTACCAGGAGAAGAAGCAGTCCCAGCCAAATGCAACCACAGATCCGTCCATGTCCAGCTAAGTGGATGCATCATAGACGCAAAATCATCCACAACTCATCAACTCAATCCAAATAAATAAGATGCCTGTGGAGATTTGGGAGTTCAGTGTTTGAATGTGCACCCCACCTAAGATGTTCGATGACCCACACCAACTAAACAGTTTTCTTTACTCCCAAATATTTGAAGCTCCTTTAAGGAACGTCGCCAAAGTTTGGTCAAGAGCAGCTAGCCAGAAATGTGAAACTTAGGTTTAAGTTAATTTGTGAAAGTAGTAATATTCTCTAATTTCGTTAAGGACATTTTTACAGGGTTTCAGACATTTTTTTGATGTCCTAATTTATTTGTACAATTTTCTGCTCCAAACTGTTTCTTGAAACCAATAAAAGTTCAAGAACTTAGATCCTATTTATTTGTTTGTTTGGAAGTGCAGCAGGATTGTGATCATTTCACTCAGCAAACTGTTTTCCCTCCCAAAGCTTTGCTTGCTTTATCAGGTTCGCAGATGAGATGAGAAGCGAGAAAAAAGCTTTTGTCATCTGTTCATGTCCCACTTTTCCGCATCCCCACTTCCCTTTTGTGAGTTTGTCTGCAGGATCTTCATTTAACTCAAGGTCTTGTGGCATTCAGGGTCAAAGGTGGATCCCATCACTGCTGTCCATCAGAGCAAGGGTCACAAACTAAAACCCTGCCCGACCTTGTTAGCATGCTGGATGGTCGCGTACGGACAGAGAGTGGGTCAAAGAGGGGGAGGGGGGTTCAAAATGAGGTTCTTAAAAGACAGACAGAAGTAAATCAGCAAGAGACGGTTATGTCTTTTAGGGGCAGATGATTTAAAATAGCAGCTTTCCTAAATGGAGATTGAAAACCAAGCCATTAAAGAATGACACTGGCCTGAGGAGATTCAGGTGTCATGCAGAGTTCAGGGTGGACATTTGTTCTGTTTAGATGTTTGCTTCACTGAGTTCAGGGACAAAGTCAAGCACCAGCTTTGAGTCATGGCACAGAGGAGCTGAACGAGCAACATTCACAGCTTGTAGATGTAATAAATCCAAGAGCAGCATGAAAGGCAAGTAAAGCACAACCAGAAAACCATCTGAGCTTTGTGTTATGTTTTTGTAGTTTTGTAGCGTTTCCTCATTGGTTTTGGTGCATTTCCATAATCCGTCTGGCTCAACTAAAGTTTAATGTATTTCCACTAGGTGGCATACCCGCTACTTTTGGTATCTTCTATGCCTAATTCTGTGACCTAAAAGATCTTGTTCTGCTTTGAGGGATTGCTTTGCTCCACCTCTGATGCGCCTCCAGAGGCAGAGTCCAGTCAGAGGCATAACGCCTGCAGCTTGAAAGGGTAAGACCAAATGTTGAACCATCTAAGCAGTGGTAGGCCATCAGGGCCTTTGAGGCCTCCTATGGTGGCCTTAAGTTGAAAAGTTCTTTTTTTTCACTAATAAGTAATTGAATTTTTTTTTTAAACCAACAAAAGTTATTCTTTATAGTCTATTGTCTTCTTGTCTTATTTCACTCGGTTCAACTAATGACAGTGTTGTACATTATAGTAGTTTTCATCCAATCATATTTCAGCTGGCCAATGTTGTCAGTTTCAATGAAATCTGCCAAAGGCCTACAGAACTCACACAACAGTGTTGTGGGGATGTGGTCAGGGCTTATGGGGTGAGGAATCTGTCAAAAAGAAAGTATTAATAAAGATTAATTTGTATAATTAATAGCTTGTGCACAAATTTGCAGAAAAATATGAATAACAAATCGTTTTACATTTAAAATGATTGTTCTGAATATGATTTGTCTTGGTTTTGAACAGGACCTTTCTTTGTCTTGAAAAAGAAATTTCCCCTGTTAAACTCTGTCAAAATACGCCACAGGGTCACAGGCATATACACCGAGTCCCGAAACATTGATTGTTCAAATTTGCAAATGCATATTGAAGTTTAGTTATGAAACTATCTACAGAATATGGAACATTCCTTTGATATCATAACCATACCTGAAACTTGGTTCAGCAGCAACAAGGACGCTGACTTTGAATTGGAAAACTATGAACTTAACTATGTGAACTGAGTAAACAAAAAAGGTGGAGGTGTTGCAATATATGTGAAAAAAAAAATACTAAGTTTACAGTAATTGATAAATTTTCAGTTGCAGTTGATGGAATCCTGGAATGTCTTACAATTGACAAATGTAACGATTCAGGGAAAAATGTCATTATAAGCTGTGTATATTGGTCACCAGGGTCAAGCTTAGAAGTCTTCAGTGACTGGATGGAAAAGAGGTTTACCTCTCGAAATAACAAAATATTATACATCTGTGGAGATTTCAATATTGATCTGATAAAGCCCAGCAAACATAAAGCAACAGACGACTGTATCAGCAGAATGGATGCAATGAGTTTATATCCAACCATAACAAGACCCAACAGAATCACTTCTCAAAGTGCTACTCTTATTGATAACATATTTACCCGTACAAATAATATAGAATACACTCATATGAGTAGACTAATGATATGTGACATAATTGATCATTTACCAGTTTTTGTACTATTTGACATCAATGTGAAGACAAAGAAAATGATGAAAGAACAAATCTACAAAAGGTTAAGAAACGAAAAAACTATTACCGGTAATTCTCTTAATAATGACTTATACAGACAAAACTAGAACTGTACAGAGAGAAAGATGTTGATATTGCTTATAAATGTTTTTTTTTTTTAGAAATATTTAGCTCACTTTATAATAAGAACTGTCCAATTTCTAAATTCAAGAACAAATTTGCCAAATACCCTTAGTTAACTTCAGGTCTACAAAATGCTTGTAAAATGAAAAATAACCTTTATAAAAAATTCAGAGGACAAGATGAAGCGAACAAAGATATAAGTAATACAAAAATAAACTAACTGAAATAATACGGCACAGTAAAAGTGTACTTCAATAATCTACTGAATGAAAATAAAAACAACATGAAGCGAGTTTGGGAGATATTACATAACATCATTAAAAAAGGGACAAAAAGCGAACATTCCCAGATTACTTTACAGATGAAAAGGGAAAAAGCTATAACATCAATGAAGCAGCAAACGGCCTCAATAACTATTTTATAAACGTGGGTCCAGAGTTGGCAGCAGAAATTCCAAAATGCAAAACCAGCAAAGACAGTAATCCACCCATCGACAGGATCCCATTCAATCCTTCTCTCTGATGTAAATGAAAATGAGCTGATATCAATTATAAATAAATTCAAGAGTTAAAACTCAAAAGATTGTGAGGATACAGATGTGACAGTGGGGAAAAAGGTAATTTATAGTATCTATAAGCCTCTAACATACATATGTAACTTATCATTACAAACAGGGAGATTCCCAAACCAAACGAAAATAGCAAAACTGATTCTAATCCATAAGAGTGGAGACAAACACCAATTTATAAACTATAGACCTGTTTCTCTTATTCCACAATTCTCAAGAATTTTAGAAAAAACATTCAATGAAAAATTAGTTACATTTATTGATAAACATAACATCATAAATAAAAACCAATATGGTTTTAGAGAAAACATTGACATTGAATCATTGGCTATCATTGATGCTGTGTAGGAAATCACAAATGCTCTGGACAAAAAGAAATAAACAGCTGGAATTTTCATTGACTTAAAAAAATCATTTGACACTCAGTCATGACATCTTACTTGACAAACTGGAAGTGGATGGGATAAGAGGACTAGCGCTAACTTGGGTTAGAAGAAAACAATTTGTCAAGATTTTACATCAGAAACCATTGAGATAAGTTGTTGTGTCCCAAAAGGATCCATTCTGGGCTCGCTGCTATTCAATATTTAAAATTATATATTCAATGTTTAGAAGCTTATGAAACTCATATTATTAGCTGATGACACAAATATATTTTACAGACGATCATTGGGAACTTATCAATGTGATAAACACAGAGTTAAACAAAAAAACACTAGATGGATTACAACAAATTATCTTTAAACCTAGATAAAACCAAAGTGATGTTTTTAGGTTACTACGCCAACACCAAGCTCTCAATAAGAATAAATAATGTCTCAATTGAAAGTGCTACAGAAATCAAATTCTAAGGGCTTGTTATCGATGACAAACAAAGTTGGAAGCCTCACATCAGACACATTCAAACAAAAGTCTCAAAAAGAATTTCTATCATAATTAAACATATATTAGGATACAACAGTAGATATTTATTGTACTGCTCCTTAATACTACCACATTTCACCTACTGTATAGAAATTTGGGAGAATAATTATAAGAGTTCACCACATCCTCTCTTTTTAATTCAGAAACGATCCATCAGAATTGTACATAAAGCCGGCTGTCTTGATCATATAAACAATTTATTTTATCAATCCAGACTTTTAAGACTATATGACCTTGTTGATTTTTACACCGCACAACTTCTATACAGAGCCAGTGGGAAAGTGTTACCACTCAATATCCAAAAACAGTTCTTAGAAAATGAAGGAGGCTACATACTTAGGGGATGCAGGAACTTCAAGATCAATTTGATAAGAACCACAAAGAAAAGTTTCTATGTGTCACTGTGCAGCGCTAAACTTTGGAACGGGTTAAGTAATGAGCTCAAACAAATGTTCAAATATCCAATATTCAAGAAAATGTATAAAGATATTTGAGGATATTGAAGACGAGAGGACTTAAGGATCAACAAGCGTTTGACTAATTACAAATAAATGTGTGAACTTGATTGTGGTGAAATAATCAAATAATTACAACCAATGAATATAACATTGTGTAATGTGCAACTGATGATTACAGAAAGTGTTAATTGCACTCAATAAGCTATTGATTTTCTTTACTTGATCTGCAATGTGAAGCAATTATTACTGGTTTAATGTGATAATGTGTTCTAATGATAATCAATGATTATTACCGTTACTGTTTACTGAAATCCTGAATGAATGTTTTCTTAAGATAAACAATCATTACTAGGCACTGGAATTTGTTACTTGAAAAGAATCTATCGGATCAGTACCAGATTACAAAAATTATGTAAAACTATAAAGTAAACTATATAAGCTCGCTTTCTCCTTTCCAAGCAATAAATTAAACTTTACTTGACTTTAGTTTTTTTTGTTCTTTTTTCTATTTCCTATAATCTATGCATTTCCACATTTCTGTAATGAGTTTTATAAATCTGTGTAAAGTTTTTATTCGTCTGACTACAATGCTTGAAATAAATCAATAAACCAAATTAAATCAACTAAAATAAAATGGAACTTCTTATAATGTTAGTGATTCCATAAATTGACTTATTATGATGGCTGTATTGAAAATTAAATTAAACAGATAATAATACAACTGTCATGGTAAGTTTTGATGAGGCAGACCCATGGGCTGAAAACCCGGAAAGAAACTCAGGTGAGTAGCGATAAACAAAGAGTCTTTAATTTCCAAGCAGGAAATAAACAGTTCAGGGTGTTTGTTACTCCTTGCTAGCTTGGAGCTCTGGGGGTGAGTCGGCGTAGCAGCAGCTTGGAGCGTCTTGAGAGCTCGGCTGAGAGCGTGGCCTTGCTGGAGCGGAGTGAGAAGTGTGGAGAGGATCACCGTGCACTGCCTTATGTCTTGGGATCCGTGGCGAGCGTGGAGCGAGACGTGACTTGAGGCGAGAACGGAGTTAACAGCTGATCGTGTAAACAATGCACCAGTGGATCGTTTCAGACCCAGAAGTGGTGAAAAACAGCCCAGAAAGCTGAAGCAGACAGGCCACTCTACGTACTCATTAGGTGTAAAAAAAAGGTGCATGTCGGTCAAAATTGGTTGATAATAATTGGATAATGAAACAAAAACAGCGTATCTAACTCAAAGCTAAGGTTGGCTAATAACTGGCAGCTGGCCTTTGCTGCAGCAAATAAAAGATCAAATAAAATGTAAGTAGGATCAGATTTTTTTTTGATTTTCTTTCTTTATGGCTATCGCTACGGTCAGCCACCAGTTAACCTACTTTAGCTCCGAGTGAACTTTCTGATTTTGTCTTTTTTCCATCCAGTTTCTTAACCACATAAATCCCTTACGGGGTCACGATACTGTCAGAGCCTGTCCCGGCTACTGTTGGGCGAAGGTGGGGTAAACCTGGACTTGTCCAGGGACTGGAGCGAGCGGGCATGCCCAGTACCGGACATAAACTGGCCAGCTTCTCTGTCGCTGCCCGCCGCCGCCGCCAGCTGCCGTTGGCCAGCGGGCAGACAGGAGAGCAGTGACAGCAGGGAAGTGGGGATCCCTCCGCTGTCTGATAACGGTTTTCTTATTTTGTTTCATCGTTGTCTTATTCTCTTCTATTTATTTGAACAAACATAGACTTTTTTTACACCTAATAAGAAGGATGTCTGCTGCTCTCTTTCCCACCACTTCCGGGTCTGATGATTCGATCAGCTGTTGTGGCCTCACTACAAAAAAAAGTTGCTGGACATGGCTATTAATATCTTCCTTTTCATTTAGCAGAGCTATGCTATCAAGTTAATTTTCCTGGAAGGTGATCGATACCATTCTAAAAAGTTTAATTCAGCTTTAGTTTAATAATAATGTGCATGCTCACTCAGCTGAATCGATGTTTCATGACTCGTATACATACATTATATTCCTGTGAGCCCTTGACTTATATTTCACAGTTTGTTGACGGGGGGAATATTTCTTATTCAAGACAAGCAAGAGTCGCATTCAAAGAAAAATTGTATTCAAAACAGACATGTCAAACATAAAACTCAATGTTGTATTCATAAGTTTTATTATAGTGCACTAAGTATTGATTTGTGCACAATTTTGTATTTTTTCATAAATTTCTTGTTCTTGGGGTAAGAACGGGCGGCAGGTGTGTGAGGGAGGAAAAGTGGGAAAAGTGTGGCTGAAGAAAAAGAAAAAAGACGTTTACTAAGAAAAGAAGGGGAAAATAAAAGATGGAGACCAACCTTCTGCGAAAGACACGGAGTGTCTGGGTCTGTCCCTTTTGCTGCTGCTGAACCGAAGATTACAAAGGGTTTAACCAAGAGGACGGCCTCGCCCGAGAAGCTGAAGCAGGAAAGGTTCATACTGGCGACCACAATGAAACAGAGCTTCAGGCAGCGGGAGCATCCAAGCAGCAGTGGTGAGGCTCCCTGCAGTTAAATCCATGGCACAGCTTAAAAGTGTAATTGCTGCCCCCGCTGAATACCTGGCAGAAGGGGATGCGCAAGGGGATGTGCAACAAACTTTTCAAACCCCTTCATGGCATTGACATTAATTGATGAAAGATAAGATAACTCTGAAATGGAGAATGCAGGTGCTAATGAAAAGGGCAGACAACATGTTAACCTGTTCGTGTGAAGATTCCCTTGGATTCAGGCAGAGAGTGACTCAATCGCCACTACGTGAAACTGGTCAACTTAAGTTTTCACGCACTAACCCATTTGCAGAAGACATCAATCAAAATTACTGCACATCTACCAGGGAATGTTGTGAAGTGCAACACACTGAATGTTATCCTCAGTCACAGTTTACAACTTTACCGGCTGTTGCAACTCCTCATTCCAATCCCTTTGGATCTGCACACCAAAACAGTTTCCTGTCATTTTCCACGCCGCCAGTGGTGTGAACAAACTGTGCCAAAGGAGGACGTTTGTGCAGGTACAAAACAGACAGAGAAATATGTTAAAGGGGTCTGCAGTAAGAAGTTTTGAGATGGAATGAAAAGATGAAATTGAATTATTGCAGGATAGAGGGCTGATCTGGGTGAGAGTACACATGCCACCACAAAAAAAAAAACGGGTATTTTTGGCCACAACAACAATTTATTAATCCAAAAACCTGGCTGGCTGTCACGGTGGAGGGTGGCTCGAGAGCCGGTTGGACCCAGACGCAGAGGCGGGAGGCAAACAGGTTCAGGGCTAGTGGGTTTAATTCACAAAAACAAACAAAAGTGCTGCAGAGCAGGTTACAGAAGAAAACAAAACTTACTTGGCATGGCTTGAAACATAAAACGAGAGCGTGGCGAGGAACATGGAACTACACAGCATGACATGAACACCAAGACAGGAATAATGGACCAACACAGGAGGAAGGCAGAGACGAGACTTATATACAGACAGGGCAGACAAGACACAGGTGAACACGATCAGGGCAGATGGGGACCAAAGGAAGTAAAACTCAAGAAACAAGACAGGAAACATCTCAAAATAAAACAGGAAACAGAACTTAACCATGACAGAACAAGACAGAAAGCAAAAACCAATACAAAAGAAACTCAAACCATGACACTGGCCACTGAGATGGTTAACCCTTGTGCTATCCTAGGCACTTTAACGTTGGGAGTTGGGTCCTCTAGACCCACTAGACAGTGCCCTAAACCTTTTTTCTTCAATGATTTGTGAACCTCACTGGTGTCCATGGATTACATGAAATCTTTCCACCTTTATCCACCTTTGTCATGGTAGGAATAACACATCAATGTAAGGGTGGGGTCATCTAAGATAGCACAAAGTTTAAAAACTATAAAATACATAAAACAGTCCTAAAAAGTATAAAATACGATGCAGAAACAGGGTAAAAACTACTAAAAAGATATACTAAAAGTCCAGGGGACAGCCGACAAAAGCAGCTTTGGGAGACAGTAGATCCGGAACCCAGGTGACGTCCTCCACCCGCCAGACTTGGCCCATGATGTCCTCTCTCCATGACCAGGGAAGTCCTCCGGTCACACGCACCAGGACCTGAAGACAAACACATCTGCCAGCACCAGAAGCGACCACGGTTGCCATAGGCCATCCCGAGGAGTGTGGCTACGCTTTCCCATACTCACAGGGCAGGCAGAGTTCTCCTCTGCCCCTGCGCGTATTCAGCATCACACACTCCTCCCCGTGTCGTGTCGCTTCTGGCTCGCTAACGAGTATGTTAATAAAAGACAAGTCCTGAATATTATTGTTCCTATTCAACCCTAAACTACAATATCCCATTCTGCAGCCGGTAGACGGCCAGTCAGCTGCATCCGGGCAGGCTTGCAGTGGGAAACTTGCCTTATTTATGACATATAAGGCAAGTTTGACATAATTTCATTGTCCTGGGAAAAGATGTGTCAGAGATGCTGGAGAGCCTCTCCAGCATCTCTGACACATCTTTTAGTCTTAGCATTGGCAGTCTTAGCATTGGCAGACACCAAGCATTGGTGTCTGCCAATGCTTAAACTTATGCAGAACAAGCGCTATCTTTTCCGTCGTAAAGTGAGCTATGTCGGACATCTTGTTACTGGGGATGGTGTAGCCAAGTGCAGGTGTGCGATTGGCCAAATGTCAAATACCATTTTTTATTAACATTTTGATTAAGTGACAGAATAAGCAGTGTTGAAGAAGAAAATGAAAAAGCATTTTGGCGGATTGCTTTTTCATTTTAATTTTGAGTCAAAAAATGCAGCTTCATTTTGAAAATGAAAAAGCATTTCTGGTTTTTACTTTTATTGTTAATTATGCTCCAGAATCGCTTACATATTTCTCGGTTCGCGCAGACACCAGTAGCCTTCGCTGGTTCACTAAAATGAGAGAACTTGAAGGGCAGTTAGCATAGATTTGAATAATGACCGAACAAGCAACAGGTGAGCAGGGTGTACTTTTTTTGAGAAGCCAGCATCATCTGCAAAAAAATTAGTATAGAAGTATTGTGCATGTATGGAGGCTATTGTTCTCCTCTGTGATGTAGTCAGCACCAGTGATCTTCCCCATTCAACTACACTGTAGGTGGAAGAGTACTTTCAGCGGCTCAGGAAAAAAAATGTCTTTTTGAATTCACCCCATTTTTGGAACCTTTGATAAGACACTGCATTGTGCAGTAAGAGTGCATGCTCAGCATTGCTGTCTTGTGGTTTTGAGTTTTTTTTGGTGGCAGGCTCCAGCAGAGTGGGAATGGGCTTTTCACTGATGCTCCGCCTGCCCTGTATTGCAGCCTTTCTCTGCTGAACGGCCTTTGGAGTGCACTCACGCAAAAGGTTACTTGGTTGATCAAGTACTACTCTCAGGGGCAGGAAGAGGAGGAAGAGAAAGCTGGTCAGCACAGCCAGAAGACGCTTTTTTCTTACAGCTGATTAATCACAGCGCAGCCTTCCATGTTGTCTGTAATCATGTATTATGTAACAGGCACTGTGCTGTCTGCTCAGGAATCATTTGCAGCCTTGGATGCTCTCTGACACAACATTGGGGTCAGCCAGGGATCAGTGCATACAAGTAAGCATGTAGCCCAATTTGGCAGTGTCACTAGTCTGTTGAGGCAATGCTTTCGCTAGAAATGATGGCATGAAAGGAGACTAATGATCCCCTCTGTAACGGTTTCTCAGTCTCCACACTGATTCTGGGAGGCCGTGAAAGTTCCACCCCAGTATGTTCTATCACAGAGCGTTCTGCCTTTCTGCAATCAAGAGTCCTTTTACTCTGCAGCGTGCTGAAAAGTGCAATGTCTGGTTTCAGTGAACAACATGTCTCTGTTGTTATGACTACATTGTAAGAGACACTGACAGAGGTTTGCAACATATTAGGCCTAAAGATTAAAACGATGTTTAAGTGTTAGATCATTTTAAACTGACTGGCTTCCTATTTCTGTTCTTCCAGAGTCACATTCACCCCCTTTTGTTTTAGGGCAGACTCAAATCCAACAATTCATCCATCCTCTTTTATAATCCACTGAATCACTTTTGGAGTCACAGGGTTGCTGGAGCCTATCCCAGCTACTGTTGGGTGAAGGTGGAGTGCTCAGAAAGGCGTCTTATAAAGGTAATGTATTATAATTATTAATATCATGAATGGGTCACCAACCTGTTGCAGGACTGCACACTCACACATGCACATCTAAGGGCAACTTAAAGTCACCAATTAACCTATGAAGCATGTTTTTGGACTGTGGGAGGAAGTCGGAGAATACCCACATGTCCACAGGGAGACCATGCAAGCTCCACACAGAAAAGTTCCAGCTGGCATTCAAATCATGGCCTTCTCGCTGAGAGGAGAGAGCTAACCAACCACTTCGGCAGCATGCAGCTCCACGTTCAAAAACTGTAGATCCCAATTGTCTGTCAATAAAACATTCACCTCTTTTTTCAGGACCATAAATTACATTTGTCTAAAACCATCTGTACTTTCATGGTTGGTTTTGGTCCATTGTTGTAGTCTTTGGAAGGAGAGTATGGACGTAATTGGTTCCTCTATCATCCCCTTCAGGTTATCTGTGCAATTGCTGTCTTCTGGCTGTTTCCTGTTGGTATCTGTCTCTTCTCCACAGGTCCACAGTATTACTGACTCCTGATGCACCTGCATTTACACTCACCATGGCAGGTTTTTACTAGTCCTTACCAGCCAGTTTGTCAGCCAACATCCAATAGTGTTGATTCCACATATTTTAAAAGATTTGCTCTGCCCTTGACTACATTTTCACCACATTACTCCCTAATCTTCTAGCCAAGACCAACCTCAAGGATTTTTTCATTTTTTTGAAAAGCAGTGACTACCATCCTCACTAGTTCCAGATTTCAGCACCTTCCTTCGGGACAAATAAACTTTTTTTATTTACCAAGCACTTCCTCCTCTTTTCACCATGACAGCATCTGTGAATAAAACGTACGTGGTTATAGACACCTTACTTGGGTTGAAACCATATGCTGTGACTTCTTTTGTGGATCTTTTAATTGTAAACGGTCTCCATTATAGTTCTAAAACCAGTCCCTTTGATGGTCCATATCAGATTAGAAATAAATAAACATGTTCAAATATTTATGGACTTTATGGACTATGGTTCTTATCCAAGCTGCAGTGTCCTCACTATTTCCAGTGGGGAGACTTCCAACAGCTCAGCTTCTTTTCTCAGATGCTCCTTGAGGTGTTCCAGACCAGCTGACAGGTAATGTCCTCCAGAGGTTTGTGGTTTATCCTCGAATATCTCTGTATGTAAAAAAGTAAAAATTGGAACTATTCTTGAAACTAGTTTTTATATGTTGCTAATAGGGTTAAGTTTACCCAAACTTAAACAGAATTTGTTGGCCAGACATGGGCAAAAAATTCCCTGTGTTCATAACTCAGTCCCAGGGGTTTTTGAGAGGTGTCATACAGATATGTGTTTTTCTTATTATTTTGAAAAGCCAGTTAAGCTCAAAATAATATGCTCTTTTATAGAGATAAACATACAAAAATAGGCAAAGTGACATCCCATAGATTTGGGTCAATGTTTTGTTGTGTGCAAATAATTTTACTTATTTGTACTATGACCAATGGTGCAGGTAATACTTTGTAGATAAATTTGACTGTGTCTTTGCACAAAAAAAGCAGGTGACCCTGAGTGATGTGGTGAAGCTATGAGGAGTCAGGAGAGTTGAAGATCCACAACCACGACTCTGTAACTGGATCGTAACTCCAGAGCCGTGGGAACATTACAACCATGTCCTTGATTGGTAACTCATCTTGACCCAACACGGCACTCCTCAGCATGCTATGGCCTTTAATAGAGGATCGAAGCCGCTCAAGCTGAACGCGTTTAAGGCTGTCACAACTCTGGCAAAGTGTGCAATACGTAATACAGGAGTAATGAAGGAGGACAAGCCAATCGATGGCCTAACAGAGCATGTCACCCATGCTTTAAAACGTCATTTTGTTGTTTTTCTACCCGCAACTGTACCCAACAACTACCCACAGTAATGCCCTGCAAAGGAAACTAAAATGAAGCTAACATTTTTCTGACGGAAAGGTATCCCTTTCACTGAGATGCCCCAACACTTGTGTGAGCATAAGATCAGTTTCAGGTTAATCTCCAAAAGGCCAAACTGGCAAGAAGAGCTCTGTGAGGACTGAAGTTTCATGAGTGAAAAGAGGCTTTTGTGGAGGCAGCCTCCTGCTTCCAGGCAGATAAAGTACATCTGGTTCACAAGGAGATAACACAATGCCTGCGTTCATACATACGCTCTTTTGTTCACCTTTTCCTTTACATTTTTCCTTCCATTGAGATATTTTTCTCTTACTCCCCCATAACAGCTGCACTCTTGCAGACTTGCTCTGGTTTTCTTTTTCATTCCTCTCTTTATTTCCTGTGTCTTCTTGAGCTGCCTCAGTTCCAGCTGCTTCACACAGACGATCAGCTTCAATATTATGAGCATGTTATTTGACCCAGTATGTCCAGCCCTGGAAATTGCCCTGCCCTCTGTCAGAGATTGATGACCCCAAGGCTTGTGTGTTTGCCTGAAGGTATTTGGATTAAAGCCTCAGAGGAAGCTGCTGCTACCCTGGAAGAATTGATTATTTTTAGATGACTAAAATTAAATCTGTAGTTTCAAAATTGTGCACTCCACATCTCTTTACTCTAGAAACAAAAACAGGTATATTTTGTGAAGTCAAAAATATTTTCAATGTACTTCTGCGCAAATTTAGATTTTTATCTGTTTTTCCGGGTGTGACAGTTAAGTGTTGTTGTGTTTGTCGATGAAGACTCTCATTTATCCAGGTTGATTCCATCTAGCAGTAGGTTTAGGGGTTGTCATCTGGATGTAGTTTTTTAAAGTTGAAGACGTTTCACCTCTTATCCAAAAGGCTTTGTCAATTCTGAATTAGCTGCTAAAAGAGCTGGTATATATCCGCTCATGGGGGAGGAGTCCGACCTGAAACGGAATAGTATTGTCAACTTAGCCTACATGGTTTCTGGTCTTTAAGAGTCCTTTGTCCTCAGCTGGGGGTTGGGGAGACAGTGACTTCCTCCCCAAACTGGTCATCTCTTTCAGCTGCTGACGACCCAGGTGGAACTGCTTTGGTTTGTTTTGGTTTAAGAACACTGCTGTAGATGGATGGAAGACTAAACTTGAGACCACCATTCTTTTTAAGAGAAGGTTTATCCTTCTTGACAAAAATGGCTTCTTTCACTCCTCGCTTAAACCATCCTTTCTCTCTGGATAGAATTCAAACTTCACTGTCCTCAAACGAGTGGTTTGTGGTCTTCAGGGGGAGGTGCACTGCAGACTCAAGTCCACTTGAGTTGGCTCTGCAATGTTGGTAAAGCCGTTTGTGTAGAGTTTATTTGGTTTCTCCTATATATTGTCCATTGCAGTTTTCTTTGCAGTAGATTGAGTACATAATATTACTCTGTTTGTGGCTGGGAATTTTGTCCTTTGGATGAACCAGTTTTTGTCTGATTTGAGATGAACTGGGATGTTATGTTGTCTGAAAATCCTTTTTAGTTTTTCAGATAGGCCTGAGATCTAAGGAATTGAAATACTGTTCCCGTTTGGCTCTTGTTCCTTCCTGTCTTGTTTTCTTGTATGTTGGAATCTGGTGAAAGCCCAGTTGGGATATCCACAGGTTCGGAGGGCTTGATGGATATGTTGCTCCTCCTTCTTCTTTCCGTCAGAGCTGGTGGGCACCTCCTGGGCTCTGTGTTGTAAAGTCCTGATCCTGTCCTGATAGTTGTAAAGTCCTAGTTTGTGCTGTAAAGGGTGGTTTGAATCAATGTTGTTGTGTGTGTTCTGTTTCAGGATTATTATTAATGAGAACCTTTGCAGGTTGAAGAAAAGTCATCAAAACTAAACGTAAGCTTAAAATTTGAGAAAGTGTGCTATGAACCTAAACCAGGGGTGCCCAAAACTTTTCGGCATGCAAACATGAATTGAGAAAATTAAACTTTTATAGAATGTAGGTTTGGGGCCCATCAGTAATTAATTTCAAGTATTTTTTTATTTTGTTTCTTTCTTACACACATTGGTGTTCCAGCCCATAAAACCCACAAAAACAGGATTTTAGAAAATTAGAAAACTGTGGAGAAATCTCCCCAATTTTTTTTATGACATGAATGTCCTAAACAGGGTTTCACCAACTGATCACCTACAAAACTCATAGCACCTGGTTTCTCAGATCTCATGAATTGGTCTGGTTCAATTGTCTCAGTTGGGTTCAGTATGGGGAAGAGTTCAGACTTGACAACTAGCCAGAAGACCTTCATCGATCTCCTCCATAGTTTGGGTAAGCCACAAAGTTTCCTAGCTAAGGCTGCTGGCTGTACACAGAGTGCTGTGTCCAAGCAGATCAACTGCTTTCTGCAGACCTTCTCATTCAAAGAGTTTCCTTTATTTTCACGACTATGAAAATTGTAGATTCACACTAGAGGCATCAAAACTATGAATTAACACATGTGGAATTATATACATAACAAAAAAAATGTGTCATATTCTGGTTTCTTCAAAGTAGCCACCTTGTGCTTTGATTACTGCTTTGCACACTCTTGGCATTCTCTTGATGAGCTTCAAGAGGTAGTCACCTGAAATGGTCTTTTAACACTCTTGAAGGAGTTCCTAGAGATGCTTAGCACCTGTTGACCCTTTTGCATTCACTCTGTGGTCCAGCTCACCCCAAACCATCTTGATTGGGTTCAGGTCTGGTGACTGTGGAGGCCAGGTCATCTGGCGCAGCCCCCCATCACTCTCCTTCTTGGTCAAGTAGCCCCTGTCACAGCCCGGAGGTGTGTTAGGGTCATTGTCCTGTTGAAAAATAAATGATGGACCAACTAAATGCAAACCGGATGAAATAGTATGCCACTGCAAGGTGCTGTGGTAGCCAAGCTGGTTCAATATGCCTTTAATTTTGAATAAATCCCCAACTGTGATACCAACAAAGCACCCACACACCATCACACCTCCTCTTCCATGCTTCACGGTGGGAACCAGACATGTAGAGTCCAATCGTTCACCTTTTCTGGTGGTTGGAACCAAACATCTCAAATTTAGACTCATCAGACCAAAGCACAGATTTCCACTGGTCTAATGTCCATTCCTTGTGTTCTTTAGCCCAAACAAGTCTCTTCTGCTTGTTGTCTTTCTTTAGCAGTGGTTTCCTAGCAGATATTCTACCATGAACCTGAAAAAGCCTGATTCACACAGTCTCCTTTTAACAGTTGTTGTGGAGATGTGTCTGCTGATAGAACTCTATGTGCCATTGACCTGCTGTCTAATCTGAGCTGCTGTTAACCCGCCATTTCTGAGGCTGGTGACTCGGATGAACTTATCCTCCGCAGCAAGGGGGACTCTTGATCTTCCTTTACTGGGGCCGCATGTGAGCCAGTTTCTTTGTAATGCTTGATGGTTTTTGTGACTGCACTTGGGGACACTTTCAAAGCTTTCCCAATTTTTTGGACTGACTGACCTTCATTTCTTAAAGTAATGATGGCCACTTGTTTTTCTGCACTTAGCTGCTTTTTTCTTTCCATAATACCAATTCTAACAGTCTATTCAGTAGGACTATCAGCTGTGTATCCACCTGACATCTGCACAACACGACTCAAGGTCCCAACCCCATTTATAAGGTAAGAACTCACACTTATTAAACCTGACAGTGTTAGGATCCTGGGTTCATCCTCGCACCTTCCACCCATCTTCTAATCAGCCTGCAGCCTTCATAAGGAACCACCACCCTTCAGCCGACGTCAGTCCGTCTGCTTTATGCGGTTGATTAAGCCAAGTCTTAAGTCTAGTTTTCATGCTAAGTGCCTCGTATTTTCAGAAGTCTAATCCGCCTTTATTTCTGCCTCTTCAGGGATTATCACCAGCTCTACCACCAGCTCTACCTTCACCCTTGGTCACCCATCGCACATCAAGTCAAGTTCATCTCTTCTTCAGTCATCCGTCCAAGCCACGAACCATCCACACCAGAACCCTCCAACACCACTGGGACTAAATAAAACCCTCATAACTCATCCATCCCCCGTCTCTGTCCTGCTTCTGGGTCCAGGTCCAGCCTCGTTCATCCTAACAGAATGGACTGAGCATTATGGACCCAGCAGGTTCAGAACCCATGATCTACCAGACTCTGTCAACCCATGCCACCACCCTGGACCAACAGGGACAGATGATCAACGTATTGTCAAACAACCAACAGACCATCATGCAACAGTTAGCCCTACTCCAGGCCTTGCTCCCAACCACAGCAGATTCAATACACCTACCTTCGTTTTCAGCTGCTCCTCAGTCACCTCCTGTGAGTTCTCCGTCACCCATCCGAGAAGATCCATTTTCTGGAACCACTGATCAATGCCGTGGTTTCCTTCTTCAATGCACTCTGGTCGTCTCACAACAATCCGCCATGTACTACTCGGATGAAGCCAAGATAGCCTTCGTCGTGGGATTGTTGCGCGGCCGGGCTCTGGAATGGACTGAGGCCTTCTTGGCTAATCACAGTTCCGCCTCTATGTCTTTTCAAGTTTTTCTGGGTCACTTTAAACAGGTTTTTGAGACGCCAGAGAGATGCCATGACGCCTCCCGGAAGCTGCTCGGTCTCCGACAGGACAAGCGCTCCGTGGCTGATTACTCTGTTGACTTCCACATTCTAACAACGGAAGCAGGATGGGACACAAGAGCCCTACAGAAGGTCTTCTATCTTCCCCATCAGGGGTCGCCACAGTGAATAATCCTTTTCCACCTCACTCTATCATGGACATCTTCTACCCTAACATTAGCCAACTTCATGTCCTCTGTTAAGACATCCATATATCTCCTCTTTGGCCATCCTCTTGCCCTCCTGCCAGGCAGCTCCATCTCCAACATCCTTCTACCAATATATCCACTATCCCTCCTCTGAACATGTCCAAACCATCTCAGTCTGGCTTCTCTGACTTTGTCGCTAATACAGGCAACATGAGCCGTCCCTCTGATGTACTCGTTCCTTATCCTGTCTAACCTGGTCACTCCTAAGCAGAACCTCAACATCTTCATCTCCGCTACCTCCATATCAGCCTCTTGTCTCTGTCTCACTGCTACCGTCTCTAACCCATAGAGCAGAGCTGGTCTCATTACTGTCTTGTACACCTTTCCTTTGAGTCTTGCTGACACTCTTCTGTCTCACAACACTCCTGACACTTTCCTCCACCCACTCCAACCTGCCTGCACTTGCTTCTTCACCTCTTTTCCACACTCCCCATCACACTGAACTTTTTACCCCAAGTACTTAAACTCCTGAACCTTCTTCACCTCAGCCCCCTGTAACCTAACGCTTCTACCTTGATCACTCTCATTCAGACACATGTATTCTGTCTTACCACGACTGACCTTCATGCCTCTTCTTTCCAGAGCAAACCTCCACCTCTCTAGCTGTTCCTCCACCTGCTCTCTACTCTCACTGCAAATTACGTCATCCGCAAACATCATTGTCCAGGGAGATTCCTGTCTTACTTCGTCTGTCAGCCTGTCCATCAGCATAGCAAACAAAAAGGGACTCAAAGCTGATCCTTGGTGTAGTCCCACCTCCACCTTGAACTCCTCTGTCTGACCTACAGCACATCTCACCACCGTCATACTTCTCTCATACATGTCCTGAACTACTCTGACATACTTCTCTGCCACTCCAGACGACCTCATACAGTACCACAGCTCCTCCCTCGGCACCCTGTCATACGCCTTCTCTAAATCTACGAACACACAATGCAGCTCCTTCTGACCATCTCTTTACTTTTCCATCAACATTGTCAAAGCAAAAATGGCATCAGTGGTGCTCTTACGGGGCATGAAACCGTACTGCTGCTCACAAATCTCCACCTTCTTCCTAAGCCTGGCTTCCACTACTCTTTCCCACAGCTTCATTGTGTGGCTCATCAACTTTATTCTTCTATAGTTGCTGCAGTTCTGCGTGTCACCCTTGTTCTTAAAGATCGGGACCAGAACGCTTCTCCTCCATTCCTCAGGCATCTTCTCACTCTCTAAAATCCTATTGAACAAACTTGTTAGAAATTCCACTGTTGTCTCTCTAAGCACTTCCAGACCTCCACAGGTACGTCATAAGGACCAACGGCCTTTCCGCTCTTCATCCTTTTCAGAGCCTTCCTAACCTCATCTTTCCCAATCTCTGCTGCTTCCTGCTTCACAACAACCACATCTTCCTCCCTTTTTTCCCTGTCATTTTCCTCATTCATCAACTCCTCAAAATACTCCTTCCATCTTTTCTGTACGCTCTCCTGGGTTGTTAGCACCTTTCCATTTCTGTCCTTAATCACCCTTATCTCTTGCACGTCCTTTCCATCTCTGTCTCTCTGTCTGGCTAGCCTGTACAAGTCCTTCTCTCCTTCCTTTGTGTCTAACCTGTCATATAGCTAATCGTAAGCTTTCTGTTTGGCCTTTGCCACCTCTCTCTTCACTCTACGCTGCGCTTCCTTGTACTCCTGTCTACCTTCCTCAGTCCTTTCTACATCCCACTTCCTTTTAGAAAACCTCTTCCTCTGGACGCATTCCTGTACTTCCTCATTCCACCACCAAGTGTCTTTACAGTCTTTCCTCTTTCCAGATGACACACCTAGCACCTTCCTACCTGTTTCCCTGATAATCTCTGCTGTAGTTTCCCAGTCATCTGGAAGCTCATCCTGACCACCCAGGACTTGTCTCAACTTCTGCCTAAATTCCTCACAAGTTTATTCATTCTGTAGCTTCCACCACTTGGTCTTCTTTTCTGTTTTCCCTCTCTTCTTCTTCCTGACCTCCAGAGTCATCTTACACACCACCATGCGGTGCTGTCTGACTACACTCTCTCCTACCACCACTTTACAGTCATTAACCTCTCTCAAATGACCTCGTCTACATAGGATGTAGTCCACCTGAGTACTCCTACCTCCACTTCTGTATGTCACTCTATGTTCCTATCTCTTCTGGAAGTAAGTGTTGACTACAGCCATTTCCATCCTCTTCGCAAAGTCCGCCACCATCTGTCCCTCCAGATTCCTTTCCTTCACACCAAACCTACCCATCACCTCCTCATGAGCTCTGTTGCCCTCACCAACATGCCCATTAAAGTCTGCTCCAATAAATAACTCTCTCTCCTCTGGGGATACTCTCTATGACCTCTCCAACTGACTCCAGAATCTCTCCTTCACTTCTAATCCACAGCCAACCTGTGGCGCATACCCACTGACTACATTCACCATCACCCCTTCAATTTCTAACTTTAGGCTCATCATCCTGTCTGAGACTCTTTTCACCTCTAGAACACTGTTTACAAACTTCCCCTTCAGAATCACTCCTACCCTGTTTCTCTTCCTATCAACACCATGATAGAACAGTTTGTATCCTCCTCCAATACTACGTGCCTTGCTGCCCTTCCACCTTGTCTCCTGCACACACAGTACATCTACCTTCCTTCTCTCCATCATGTCTGCCAGCTCTCTGCCTTTCCCTGTCATTATGCCAACGTTAAGAATCCCTATTCTCAAACCTATGTTCCTGCCTTTTCCCTTCACTCTCTGGCCACGGACCCTTCTGCCTCCCATCTTTCTTCGACGAACAGAAGTCAAATTTCCACCGACACCCTGTAGGATAACAGCATCGGTGGCGGACGTTGTTAACCCAGGCCTTGACCGATCCGGTATGTCTAAAGTGTTGTGAATGATTCGCATGGTTATTTTGGCAATTTTTACGCCGAATCCCCTTACTGACGCAACTATATCTATTTATCCGGGCTTGGGACCGACACAGAAGTAACTGGCTTGTGACCCCTGTGGCTAGATTACAGGAGGTCTTCTATAATTGACTAAATTACTTTATCAAAGATGAACTATTGCATTATGAAAAACCGTCCTCACTTGACTATTTAATCACTTTCTCCATTAAGATCGATAATCGCCTCTGTGAGCGCCGCAGTTCTCGGAACTACAAGTCCCAACCAGCCTTCTCGAGATCCACGCCACGTCCAGCTATGCTATTCAGCGGATTGCCAATACATTCCAGCTTCTGTCCAGTCCCAGGTTTTGACCTGGGCCCATGCCTCAAGGTTTTCTTGTCATCCTGGTTCCATGTCAAACGCCATTTCTGGTGGCCCTCCATGATCGCTGACACTAAGGCATTCGTTGCTGCTTGTACCGTTTGCGCCACTAATAAACCAACTCATCAGGCTCCCGCTGGCCTTCTTAATCCACTACTGATCCCTTCTAGGCCTTGGACTCACATTGCAGTAGATTTTGTTACTGGACTCCCGACTTCTAAAGGCAACACTGTCATCTTGATCATAGTGGACAGATTTTCTAAGGCTGCTCACTTCATAGCCTTGCCCAAGCTGCCCACAGCTACTGTGACTGCCAGACGCCTAATAGATGATGTGTTTCGTCTCCATGGCATTCCCTCGGATATTGTTTCGGACCATGGCCCCCAATTCACTTCCCAGGTGTGGAAATATTTTTGCCAGGGATTGGGCGCCACGTCCAGCTTGTCTTCTGGTTTCCATCTTCAGACAAACGGTCAAATGGAACGTACAAATCAAGATTTGGAGTCTGTTCTTTGTTGCGTCTGTTCCCAGAACACCACCTCGTGGTCTGACCATCTAAGCTGGATAGAGTATGCGCATAACTCCCTTGTCTCCTCTGCCACTAGAAGGTCTCCATTTAAAGCCTCCTTGGGTTATCAGCCTCCTCTGTTCCCCTCTGAGGAGGCTGATTTGGCAGTTCCCTCTGTGGTGGCTCATATCCGCCGCTGTCGCAGGTTCTGGTCTGCAACTAGGCAGTCGCTGCTCCATGCTTCTCAATGAGCCAAGACCACTGCTGACAGGCGTCGTTTCCCAGGCCCTGGTTACTCTCCTGGACAGAAGGTTTGGCTGTCAACCAAGGACCTTACTCCTCGCACAGAATCACAGAAATTGTCCCCCCGCTACATAGGACCTTTTGTTGTGGGTTCGGTCATCCACAACATCCTGCCTCGCTCTATGAGAGTTCATCTTGTTTTCCACGTCTCCCGCCTCAAGCCTGTGGTACCCAGTCCTTTGTGCCCTCCGTCCTTACCCCCTCCTCCCGCCCGGTTGGTGGACGGCCATTCGGTCTACACTGTCCGTCACCTTCTGGATGTGCGCCGGTGGAGCCGTGGTCTCCAGTTCTTGGTGGACTGGGAGGGCTATGGCCCGGAGGAGCGCTGTTGGGTGCCCTGTTCCTTCATTGTGGATTCTGCCCTAGTGAGGGATTTTCGTCGCTAACATCGGTTCGAACGGCCGGGTGGCGTCCCTTGAGTGGGGGGTCCTGTTAGGATCCTGGGCTCATCCTCGCACCTGCCACCCATCTTCTAATCAGCCTGCAGCCTTCATAAGGAACCACCATCCTTCAGCCGACGTCAGTCCAACTGCTTTATGTGGTTGAGTACTGACTCCTTAAGCCAAGTTTTAAGTCTAGTTTTCATGCTAAGTGCCTTGTATTTTCAGAAATCTAATCCGCCTTTATTTCTGCCTCTTCGGGGATTACCACCAGCTCTACCTTCACCCTTGGTCATCCATCGCAGTTCATCCGAACATCAAGTCAAGCTCATCACTTCTTCAGTCATCCGTCCAAGCTATGAACCATCCATGCCAGAACCCTCCAACACCATTGGGACTAAATAAAATCCTCTTAACTCATCCATCTCCTGTCTCTGTCCTGCTTCTGGGTCCAGCCTCATTCATTCTAACAGACAGAGCACACCTGTGAAGTGAAAAACATTTCAGGTGACTACCTCTTGAAGCTCATCAAGAGAATGCCAAGAGTGTGCAAAGCAGTAATCAAATCAAAGGGTGGCTACTTTAAAGAACCTAGAATATGACATATTTTCAGTTGTTTCACACTTTTTTGTTATGTATATAATTCCACAAGTGTCAATTCACAGTTTTGATGCCTTCAGTGGGAATCTATAATTTTCAAAATCATGAAAATAAAGAAAACTCTTCAAATGTGAAGGTGTGTCCAAACTTTTGGTCTTTACTGTATTTTAATAAATGGCTCCACTACAGTAGCTGGGATAGGCTCCAGCAACAACGTGGCTCTAAAAGGGTTAGAAGATGGATGGATGTAAAATTGTACTCAAGTGGGTCTTTTGAGATCAGCCGGTCTGAATTAGTAGCACCTCAGAGATCTCAATGTCAGTCTAGCTTTGAGTTTTAAAACAGTGAATCAGATCCCGCAGAGCACTATATTTGACTTTGAACAGACTCACTTGATCTGCTGTAGAGGATAAAGGTTCATGAACTTTCTTATTTCAGTAACGTTTTCTGTGAAGATGTTCAGTGGGTATTCTAGCTCTTGGAAACACTGACAGCAGTACAAAAAAAAGAAATTTTGATCTCTTCAAGCTTAAATTGTATTTTTGTCTTTTTGTTGTGTTGGGTGTTAAACCTAAAGTCGTGAGTCTCTCTCCTGCTGGTTTCTGCTGTTCATTCTGTCCATCGATGTGCTGATTTCCTGGATTCTGAATTTTTTATCAACATAACTCAACTCGGCGACCATTGAGGCCTGCAGTTGAACATCCCAGACAAAAACTGAAGTCATTTATGTTCGTCATTCTTACCTAAAGTGTTGCTGAACTGTGATTTCTGAATCTTGCAGATGGGAGCCTCGTGTGGATTTCTGGAACACATTTCTCTAATTCAAGACTTTTATTCCTTTTTTTCCACGTTGTGTGAGTGGAAACGTACTTGAGGGGACACAGAGGACAGATACAATAAAAGCTTCATCATTGATTTGGAAAACAAGACAGAGCTATAGAGATATTGATTAGAAAATCCAGAATTAATGACTTTGTTCTGCAAAGAACAAGTTGTTGTTGCTGCTGCTGAACTGTTGGAGAGATCAAATCGGACAAGAGCAAGCACCACTCTACTTTCCCTGTTAATAACATTGTTGCAAAACAACATAGATTAGTCATAAATACAGGTGTGGGGGTTGCTGGGGTAGCAGGCGTAAAGGTGCAGGCCATCAAATATGCTCGTTTCAAACGAAGAGGCTGCTCGTTTCCTGGTGTGTCAGAGCATGGAGAGAGGCTGCCGTGGAGGGGGTGGTGGGGTGCAGCAGGGGATTTTTGCTGGAGAAGCTCATTCATCAAGTCATTACGGGAGGTGGCTCCTGTGGTATTTCAGCCTGTCCATCAGTGGAGGAGGAGCACAGGGGAAGATTCCCAAAGGAGGGCCTGGGCTCCGTCGTCCTTCCTCACCCCTCCTTTCCTTCTTCCTCCACCTCACCATCCCCCCATCTCCCTACTTGTGGATGCTCCTTCTTCTCTGACAGCTCTCCTTCTGACTACTGTTACCCCCCCACTCCATCACTCTCACTTCCACTTTATCTGCCCCCTCTATTACATCTTCCATCCTTTTTACAATCTCCATCCCCTGCACACACACACCACCCTCCTTCAGCATTCTACCTACTCCCATCACTCTCCTCCATTTTTACATTTCTCCCGGGAGGCAGCCCTTGACTCTTAGATGTCCCCTGCATGCCAAAAATTACTATTGACATTTCAATTGAGTCATTTTTTTCTCCTCTCTCTGCTCTGTGCTGATGCCTTATAGCAGGAGTACATTTACATGTCAATGGGGCAGACGAAAGAGCAGCCAAGTGTGTCGGCTCCGGTGTCCCAAAGACAGTAACGGCACTGAATTGTGGCTTTTGTGCTGCCAAAGATCCTGAGAGCTGGATCTCCCCATTAGTTAATCGTTTATCATCAAAATAAAAAGCCAAATTTGTCTGATGAAGGGGTTTAGGTTTTCAAGAAGGTTTACAAATAAAATCTTAGTGAGAGCTGAAAATCTTTAGGTAAAATTCAGGCAGAGAGTCAAAGCATGACTTCTTTTAGCCAAAATCCAAAAACCTGTCATTTTCTAGGACATGATTTCTGCAAAGCGGCAAGAGTTTATTAGAAATTCACCTCTGAGTTGTGGGCGGGACCGTTTATATGGAGTAAGCCCACGTCCCTTTCCCATCATCCATCTGTTTACACATGCTCTCACGCTAACGCACGCTACACACCCTCATACCCCGAATCGCACATCACAACTAAAACAGCAAACATTATTGGAGCTATCCAGCTGTGCAGTTTAGATCCAGTTTCCTGCTCAGACGAGGAAAACGAGACGTTCATTGATCTATTTGTCTGCAGGTGGATGCATCAGATTAACCCTTGTGCTGTCCTAGGCACTTTAACATTGGGAGTTGGGTCATCTAGACCCACTAGACAGTGCTCTGAACCTTTTTTCTTCAATGATTTGTGATCTTCACTGGTGTCCATGGATTACATTAAATCTTTCCACCTTTATCCACCTTTGTCATGGTAGGGAGAACATGTCAATGTAAGGGTGGGGTCATCTAAGATAGCACAAGGGTTAAATGATGATATTTAGTTGTTTTTCCTGGTTTTATTATTATTTACTTACCTAGATTATACTATTTAGCTCAATAAAAAAGAGAAATAGAAGTATTACATGTTAAATTTGATTTATTTTCAAATTTATTCTCTAAAAGGCTCTTGATTTTTGGGCTAATGATTGCTACAAAACAGCAACTTTATTTTTGTCGAGGTTAAAAACTTTAATTGAAAAACACAATACACACACACACTCACCCTCTCTCTCTCTCTCTTTTTCACACACACACAGTATTTCATTTGATTTACTTGGAGAACTGGTTGATTTCTAGGCTGCATTTTCACATGCAGCTTGAAATGAAGGAGGGTTTGCACCATCAGTTACCATGGAAATGCACTCCAGGAAGACGTGGAATGCCTTTGTGACACCAAAACCCTTCAGATGAACTTCATACTGTTTTTTTCACTGAATACCACTGGTTTTAATTCAAAAAAGAGAGAGGAAAGGAGTGAATCCAGTAGCACAATGGAAAGGAACAGAAAACAAAAGCACATTTTGATTTTTTTTTATTTGAAATGGTTTATTTCAAGCAATCAAATAAGAATAACACGCAAAAACAATTATCATCAGTTATACATTCATACAATGACCTATCAAACTGAGGATAATTAGACATATTAATAAATATTGCTTGAAAGGGAGTGGAAGGAAGCAAATTTATATAATCCCACCCCGTTATATTGTAACCATTTTATTACATGATTTATTATTATCCAGTTCCTGGCTTTCATCAGACAGAATTAAGAATCCTGAAGTATCAATAGAGCACATGACAAAGATGAATTACTTAATTATTATGTAGAAATAACTGGGAGCTGGTTTAGCTAGTGCTGGTTCGCGGCGCCTTCCGTCCGTGAAACCAGGGTTCAAATCCGGGCTGCTCCCTGTTCCCTTCTCTACTTCTGTGCCGGTCCCAAGCCCGGTTGCTTTGAGAAGGTTGCGTCAGGAAGGGCATCCGGCGTAAAACATTGCCAAGTTTACCATGCGACTTGTTCGCTGTGGCGACCCCTGATGGGAAAAGCCGAAAGAGAAAGAAGAAGAAGATTATGTAAAAATAACTATTTTAGAAATCAACATGGCAAATGCAGATCAGTTATTCAAAATATATGCAGATTATCTTACTTCTAAAAGTCATTTATATGATTAAAAAGATAATCCTATATCGGTAATATGGACATAACACTGTTTCAAAAATCTTTATAGCAATAAATGCTCAAGTATCAAAGTTAAATATGTGCAAAATTACATTAGGAAAAATCATGGGGCCATGGTCAGCGCTTTTTTTTTGTGTGGACAAAATCAACTTTTAAGTCACTTGAAGACAGTTGTGTAGTTGCCGTGAGCCACACGCGTCCGTGCTGTAACCCGGAACCGGAAAAATCACATCAATGTCTCTGCAGGGTCTGACAGAATTCATACACTGAATCAGAATGTGTAGAGATGTCTGTTGTTGTAAGGCTGTAGTTGTTGGGAGAAGATATTCCCTGTGCTTTATGTGTCTCCTAAGTCAAACATCTTTCCTTGAAAAAAGCCCTATTGTTGGTTTTTGTTCTGGAGTTAATTTCTCTGCTTAACCTTACTTCATGTCAGCCTTCAACCACTGAAAAACAACATATTAGACCGATGAAGCTACTTGGGTGAGCAGTGATACATTTCAAGGAGGAAGAATTGAAATACAGTTACTATATGATTTAACTTTAACATTTTGATTAGTAATGTACTCTTTATCCTCAGTTTTAAAACTTGCAAGAAAAAGCTTTGTGCAGCTTTTTATGCATCAGTTCATTCTGCACTTTAAACCTTTAAACAGAGTGAATTTCTCCAGTGCTTTCCCTATATGCATCTCCTCTGTGAGATCCCGCCCTCTGAAGGTTCTGAAGTGCAACACTCCTGTGATTATTTCAAAGGAAATAGACTGAACGTGGCTGTGCTGTTTGGGAGAAAGCTGGCTGCTATTCAAGTCAGGGAAATAAATAAATATTATTGAGCTGCCCTTGTGCATTTAGACCGGGTTAAGTGTTCAGTCTCCATAAGGGCCAAATTCATGCAGAGGTTTGTATAATTACGCCAGAGTCAATCCCCTGTGCTCCTTAGCACTATCGAACAGCTGCTTACTTTAATAAAAATACATGTCAAGTTCAGGAAGAGGAGCTGTTGTGTCTTCGCTGATTTCTGTTTGCACAAAATTTAGATCAATGCACTCAGGAAGGAAGCACTGAAGTAGTTATCAGTCGCAGGTGACATGAGGAGCAACAAACATTTTTTATTCTACCGCTCCCTAAGGAGGCGATTCCTCTTTTCTGTTTACCGGAGAGCAAGCTGTAGCTTCTCCCCATTGCATTTCTTTCATCATCGGAGAGATTTTGCTTTCAATGCGCACTTTCAAATCAGACCTGTGTGCCCTTGGAGAGGAGCATTGCAGGTAACAAGGAACACCATCCGATCACAGGTTTGTTTGAATGTGTATGTGTATCACATTCCTAATGACACAAATATGAAGAACCTGCACTGCACCATAGGTAGCTGCCTCTCAAAAGAAAACATGCTTTAATCCCAGTCAAGACTCCAAAACCAGATATTTAATGCCATTGTGGCATAAAGCAAAAGACTAAAAAGAACATGGACTGTTTAGAACTAGCAGACCCAAAATGCAGAAGACGAGTCTTGTGATAGAAACGTATGTATTATAATAAATTTACTCATAAATTATGATGTAAAGAAGAGCAAAAACGGTGACAAAGCAGATGGTCTGAAAAACCAGATACTAAAATGCACAGAAAGTAAATAACTGAAACGAAGACAGCTGTGGATGATAATCAACCTAAACCGGGTGTGACTGACGAGGGGAAGACACAAAATCAGTGGTGAGGGATCCAAAACCCAGGAGACCAGAAATCATCAATACATTGATGATCCTTTAAATGACTTTCATGTTTCAAACAATAGAACCACATTCAGTAAGGGTGATTATCTAAGGTTGCCCTTACAGGTTGAGGTCAGAGAAAACAAAATAGACAAACATAAAAAACACAGAAACTTTGGCAGTTTGACAAAAAAGTGAGACAACAAAGACATGTATATGTTTAAATAACAAAGAGGCGTGACAGTGGAACAGTGCACATTGAGGAAGATGAGGAAAAAGACTCAGTGCATGCTAAATCTACCTCCAGCAGTCAAAGTATCTACACTCACCAACAACTTTATTAGGTACACCTCGCTAGTACCGCTTTGGACCCCTTTTACCTTCAGAACTACCTTAATCCTTTGTGGCATTAATTTAACCCTTGTGCTATCTTAGATGACCCCCCCCCCCCTTACATTGATGTGTTCTTCCTACCATGACAAAGGTGGATAAAGGTGGAAAGATTTCATGTAATCCATGGACACCAGTGAAGATCACAAATCATTGAAGAAAGAAGGTTCAGAGCACTGTCTAGTGGGTCTAGATGACCCACTCCCAATGTTAAAATACCTAGGATAGCACAAGGGTTACCAAGGTACTGGAAACATTCCTTTACAGAGTTTGGTCCATATTGACGTGATAGCATCACACAGTTGCTGCAGATTTGTCGGCTGAACATCCATGATGCCAATCTCCCGTTCCATCCCAACCCTAAAGGGGATACATTGGATTCAGATCTAGTGACTGGGCCACAGCAGTCAGAAGGCGAGCTTTCAGAGAAAAAGGAGCATCCACAAGTAGGAGGGGGGGGGTGAGGGGTGAGGAAGGACAACGGAGCCCAGGCCCTCCTTTGGGAATCTTCCCCTGTGCTCCTCCTCCACTGATGGACAGGCTGAAATACCACAGGAGCCACCTCCCGTAATGACTTGATGAATGAGCTTCCCCAACAAAAATCCCCATGAGAAAGTGAGTCCAGTGAACTCATTGTCATGATCAAAAAACTAGTCTGACATGATTCCAGCTTTATAACACGGCGCCTTGTCCTTCTGGAAGTAGCCATCAGAAGATGGTACACTGTGGTCAGAAAGGGATAGACATGGTCAGCAACAATACTCAGGCTGTGGTGTTGGAACCTTGCTCAATTGGTACTAAGGGGCCCAAAATTTGCCAAGAAAATATCCCCCACACCATGACACCACCACCAGTCTGAACCGTTGATAAAAGGCAGGATGGATCCATGCTCTCATGTTGTTGATGCCAAATTGTGACCCTAACATCCAAATGTGGCAGCAGAAATGAGACTCATCAGGCCAGACAACATTTTTCCAATCTTCTGTTGTCTAGTTCTGTGTGTGAATTTTGGCCTCAGTTTCCTGTTCTTAGCTGACAGGAGAGGCATGAGAAATCCCTCACATCCCCTACATGGGGCCTTCACCAGTAGTAGGAAAACATTCAGCAACAGACTGTGCTGTCCCAGCGCTGCTCCACAGAAAGACTGAAGACATCTTTTGTTCCTCGTCCCATCAGGCAATACAACTCTCTGGCAGGGCATCTTAGAAGCAATTTCATTTATTATTGTTTTTTTTTTACCAAATTATTTTCTTTAAATTATTAATCTATTAACCTTTTTAATCTATTTCTATTTTTTTTTACTTTTTATATTGTTATTGATGCGTGTGGGTGTTTAATGAGTGTCAGCAGATGGCCATTTTTAAATTTCTTTAGGGATTATTAAAGACCTATTCTATTCTATTCTATTCTATTCTATTCTATACTATTCTATTCTATTCTATTCTATTCTATTCTCTGACCTCAACAAGGCATTTCTGCACACAAAACTGCTGCTCACTGGATATTTTTTGTTTTTTTGGACCTTTCTCTGTACACCCTAGAGATGGTTGTGGGTGAAAATTCCAGTAGATGAGCACCTTCTGAAATACTCAAAGCAGTCTGTCCGGCACCAACAACCATGCTACATTAAAAATCCTTTCAATCACCTTTCTTCCCAACTTTGAAGCTCGCTTTGAACTGCAACGGATGGTCTTGACCATGTCTCCATGACTTCATGCATTGAGTTGCTGCCCTGTGATAGGCTGATTAGGGTTAGGGTTTAAGAGCAGTTCGACAGGTGTACCTAATAAAGTGGCCACTGGATGTGTATGACAGCATAAACAGAGACATCTCAGGAGCACTTAGGCCAACTTTACCTTTAAGGTTGATCAATAAGGATTTCCTTGCAGACGCGGAGTCCGCCACTTCAACTGAACCACCAAACTGTTTTCCACTCCACTTTAGAATAAGCAGAACACTGTTGCAATTTAGCAGATGCTTTTAAGTAAGAGGACTTGCTGGCATTTATCATGATTATCTTTAGAGCAATGTGGAAAATGATAAATGGCGTGTTCTTAAATAGCGCTTTTCTACCTTAATTAAGGCCCAAAGGGCTTTACAGTCACAGTCCCATTTACCCGCACACACACATTTACACACTGATGGCGCTAACCTGTAACCACCAGGAGCAATGTGTGGTTCAGTGTCGTGCCCAAGGACACTTTGTCACATGGGCAGGCAAGGTAGAGGTTGACCGCTCTACCTCTGCCCCACAGCCAGGTTAAGTATGTGGGCTGAAGTGTCTTGCCGAAGGATGTGATAAATATTAGGGCTGGGATTTTAAGCTCAGACACTTGATGAACTTGATGAGCTACGGTGGCTCTGTAGCAGAGAAATGCATCACTGCTGCAAACTAAAAAACAAATGGTTTCATATGCAAAACAGAAAGAGATATGAGGGAGCTGGACCATTCTACAAAATATGAATTTAATTGTGATCCTAGCAAGTGGACAAAAATAATGTAAAGTTGGTCAAATGTAATGTCTTCTACCATCTCTGTTCAGAATTCTAGCTGCAGCATTTTAGATTTGGATTATGTGTAATCACAAACTCTCTCCTTATAGGATTTTGAAATCATTTGGGGCTTTGAAATCATTTTAGAAAACTGTGGATTCCAGACAAGTGACAAAGGCTTTATGCACGCAGAGTAAAGTAATTTACCCCTGTGGCTTTTATTATCATGTTAATATGCAGTGGAACCCATCAGAGGAATGGGTTTTTTTTTAAATGGAAATTGGTCAGGGGGTGTTCAGAGTCTGCTGCAAATGCAAAGGATTAGTAGCTCTGCCACGGGCCCAAGGTTTTTGTAGAACTCCATAGTTCTCCCAACAGTTCAGGTTGATGAAAACATGCTTTAATTTTGATTGAAATTATTATTTATTTTAAAGCAGAACATTTTGGCGTCTTTTACTTTAAAACTGGGGCTTTTGTTCTCATTGTAGAACCATTTGCACCATTTTATGTACCTCGTTTCACACGCAAGCTTAGACAAATGCTGCATTCATGTGGTGATTGAATGATCGGAAAAAAGAATAACAAATCTTTCATCACAATCCAACACCACATGGATGCTCAATAATTTTCTGCACCTAAACAAAGGTCAAATTATTTGTAGTGCACAGTAGTGCATGTGGTTCTCAATCGCGTGGTCAGATTGAAAATAAAAAACAATCATGCATCTCTGATATTGTTCACCGGGCCAACCAAACATGGAGGCGGGCCGGATCCGGCCCCCTGGCTGAAGTTTGCCCACCTCTGGTCTAGGTGATGCAGTGTGGATTTACATTAAAGAGGGTTCAAACCATGGACTGTATCAGAGAACTGGACCCAATGAAAAAAACTTCTAGTTCTAGTTTCAACCTAATGAAGTCAATTCAGTTGCCATTTTTCCATTATATGTATGTCGGCAAATAAGCCATGATTGGTTCATGTAAGGGCTACCCGCTGGCTCAGTGGTTAACGCTCTTGCCTCACACCGTCCAAAAATATGCTTCGTAGGCTACTCTAAATTGTCCTTGGGTGTGAGATTGTGGCCCTGCGACAGACTGGCGACCTGTCCAGGGTGTCCCCTGCCTTTGCCTGCAAGTGGCCAGTATAGGCTCCAGCAGCCCCGTGACCCCTGAAAGGGAACAAATGGATTAGAAAATGAATGAATTCTTCATGCCAGTTTGAGTCTACATTTCTATGGCAACCTCTCTCTCCAATCAGGAGTTTGTATGTTAAAAAGCCACACCCCTTCCACTGACGGCAGGCTCAGGAGAATAAGTCAAACGCCTCCCAGGTTTAACGAGAGGCCACTAACCTTTATTAAGGCATCAGTTTACAATTTGTATTATTTGCGCTACAAAAAAATTGTTAAAAAATAAGGATCAATCAACAAAAACATGTTAAAACAGCTATTAGAGCAAGAATGGTCATTTTGACAAGTAGAATGACTGAGTCATAGCTGCTTATTTATTTATTGTAGTCTATGAGATTTTGGCTTTTTGGTACTCCTTGTTTGGAATGTGAGTGGGAGGAGTCACTCAGTCCAGTTCTCTATATACTGTCAATGGGTCAAACCATAGACCGTATATAGATATGGACACAACCAAGTGTGACATCACCTTTAGAAAATGCTTTACCTCTGTCTCCAGCAAAATGAAACCAATTCAGTCGCCACCTTTCCTCAAAATGGACAGGGACATTTGGAGCCAGGCAACAGTGATTGGTCAAAGTCGGTCTGAGTCAACGTTTCTATAACAACTGCTAAAACTACTGTCGCCAATCAGGAGAGAGCTTGTTGGAAGGTCAGGAACAGCGGCACAGACGAGTCAGGCGTGAGGACCACAGCCAAGTGCAGGAGAACAGACAAGCCAAATGGAATCAGGATCAGGAAGTCCATCCTGAAACTGTTCTTAGGTTCAAGCTTTTACACAACTGGCTGACCTTTGAGATACTGTCAAGGGCCTCTTAACATGTAATGCCAGCGTTAGGATTTTTCAATCATCCTTAAAAAATGTAAACCAGCTACACACACCCCATCATCCAAACAAACTTTTGTCTGACATCTTTTTCTTTCTTTGTCCCTATTCAGTGTTTATAAAACTCAATATCTGTCATGACTAGAATGCGGGGCAGACCCAGATGCTGAAACCCAGAGGCTGAGACAGATAGGTGAGAGGTAAGGAAGAAGTTTATTAGAGTTCTTGTTGGTTCCTGGCGAGGCTGTGGGTAACGTGGCTGCGGCTCTTGATTGAAGACTCTGGTACCGTTCGTGTGGGACTCCAAGAGTGAGGGACCAGACAGAGTTCGTGGCTTGAGTTCTTGGCGCGTGGCATGGCTGGAGATCTCGAGGAGAGCTGTGGCTTGATGCATGGCGTGGCTGGAGATCTAGATGAGCACAGAGACTGTGGCTCACATTCACAGGTGGCGTCAGCAAAGGAGAGCTGTGACTTCTACTGCTCGAGGTGGTAAGGTTCAGGTGACACTCTGGGCATGAGGTGAAAACCATCAGGGTTAACGGACTGGCGAAGAATGATGAAGCTGGGTCTCCTTTTGTAGCAGGTGGCTTGATTAGTTGAGTAGTCACAGCTGAGATGAATGAGCAGCAGAGCTGGAGGGGGAGGAGTGTGACAGGCCACCATGACAATATCACCTCCAATATGACTTTAGCTGTGCTTTATTTCTTTCTGGTTATTTTGGTTCTTCTGCAACACAGCCTTGGCGTGTTTTCTTAGAAAGTTCTGCAAAGATCCTGAGGAGAACTGAGTATTTTAAAAGAAACAGAAAACATTGGTCAAACATGGCAGAGATTCAGCTAAATCTGATGATAACCTCACCACAGCTAATCAACGTGTCCATTAACACCAACAACTTCTTCTCTCTCTGTCATCCATTTGTATTTTTAACAACCCATTCCCCTTTGTTTCTTTAGCCATCTAGGTCTAATTAGCGAGTTGCATAGCAACAAGAACTATGGTGACTGCTCCCATTACTTTTGAGCTCCTGCTCCTTCTGTTGCCTGTTGCGTGCCTTTTTTAAAAAGCTGAGAAAAATAGAAGAAAGCTTATCAAATCAGCCTTAATTATGGTCATAGCAAGTTTCTACCTATTAGCAAATGCCACTAAGTGTGTGACAAATGTTCCTTGGATCAATTTGGACTAATGTTGCTCCTGAATCCCTCTTCATCTGTTTTTCCTGACATCCTCATCACCGCAGTAATTACTTGAGATTTAATTAGTCAAAAGAACAAAGCCGCCTCGACCTACTCTTTGTGTGTAGAAAAGTTTCATCCATTGCAGACGAACTCAGAAATACATCCTGTTTTCCAGCTCGTCACGTAAACAAGGGAAGCAACCACGGCAGACGCCCAAATGCAAAGTGATCCTCGTTCAATGTTTGTAAGAACAACAGCTTGTTTTTGAGCTTTGCTCACCATCGTTCCAGAGGACAGAGAGGGAAGCTCTTGTTCCTCTCCCCTGCACTCACAAAGACAGTCATTACACAAAAGAGCGCTCAATTAGAAGAGGTCGGGCACCTGCACGGTTTGCCATCGGAGGAAAAATAGAATAATGACTAATTAAATGAGTCGACCCTGAACTCAAGGCTGTAGAGCTGAGACGCAGAAGAAGGTGGAGGGGGAAGACGGCTGAAAACAAAGCTGTCTGAGGAGAAAAGAAAATTTTCATTTAGAGAACTGTCTACTTTTCATGAAGATCTACTTTGTACGTTAAGGTCTGATTTAGAAAATACCAACATTTCTGTGTATTGATGGCTGTTATGACCACGGAAACTTTTTGCCATTTTTGTCAAATGTGTGGTAACGCTTTCTTTTACAGTACAGTACTTACTGTGTTTGCTGTGGAAATCATTTAAAAGGTTCCAACTGTTAGTGAACACCAAACCCCCTAAAATCTAGTTTGGAGAAGGGCAGACTCATTCTCACCACCTGTTATTGTGTTATTATGTTAAGAAAAAAGTTCTACTTTATAATTTCCGTTTCAATTTTTATAGCGCAGTATTATATAATATTTATATACTCAATATTTTCTTTTGTTTGACTTTTGTTTTTGATCTTTATAAATCCTAGTTTTGTTCGCAATTTTATTATTCAAATTCAAATTTCAAATTAATTTTATTTCTATAGCACCTTTCATGTACAGAAAACAGCTCATGGTGCTGTACATAAAAACAAACAAGGATGCAAAAACACCAATGCAAAAAGTAAATAAATAAGCCCCTCATAATAAAATACATAAAACAAGCAGTCTATCACAAGACCACACATGACATAAACCAGGAGTAGAGACCATGATGGATGACATTATAGTCTGGAGAGCTACTGGAGAAGAACATGACAAAAGACTGAGACAAGTGTTAGACAAGATAAGAGAAGTGAATCTTAAACTAAATAAAGGCAAATGTGATATTGGAGTGAAGACACTTACCTTCGTTTCAAAGAACTGTGACGACCAATACCTAAGAGACATGTTCAGCAACCAAAGAGGATGATTGAGATTTGCTAGAAGTTCTTGAAAAGATTTTTTATTTGTTTGAAAAGGTTCTTAAGAAACTGTTTACAGGTAATGTCAAAAGCTTTACTAACTTGACTTTGTCTAAAGAAAAAAATGTTTTTCTTTAAAAGGACAAAGATATTGTGTATTTAAGTTAGTTTATATTGTCATGTTCAACATCTCAGCAATTGCGAATGTCTCCACCCGGGTAAGATTTACCACAGGGTTATCCTCTCATTCATCACCACCACTGAGATCTACTAGACCAAATGCAGGAAACGAGACTCCCACATCCTGAAAGACCCCACTCACACCCACTGTTCTCCCTGCTCCCCCTCAGGCAGGATGCTGCGGAGCATAAAGAGCAGGACCACAAGACTGAGGAACAGTTTCTTACCAGAAGCAGTAACACTGCTGAACTCTGGAAGATCATTGTAACACCCCCCCTCTCACAGACAACTTGAAAAAGCAGTGGTATGTGATACATTCTCTTCTGTACTAAATTTCGGTGCAGCAATCATAGGACTGTGCAATGAACTTGGGAACTGTGCAATACTGTAATATCAAAGACAATAATATTATCTTCCGTGTAATACTCAAGAGGAATTGTAATATATCACATTGATTTGTCTCATACTTCCTGTCTTAATCTCACTGTAAATGGCTGGCCCGGGACCAGAGACACAAATTTGGTTTTATCCCCAGTGGTGAAATGACAATAAAGAATCCTGGATTCTAAATTAAGAATATATTTTATGTTTAATGCTGGTTATTGGTTGCAATTTAAATGTAAGAACATTTTGATATGTGTTTGACATGTTAAGCTTATTGAAATATTTAATTGAAATACGGATTTATGTCTGTAACCCTTGTGCTATCCTAGGCACTTTAACATTGGGAGTTGGGTCATCTAGACCCACTACACAGTGGGCTGAACCTTTTTTCATCAATGATTTGTGATCTTCACTGGTGTCCATGGATTACATGAAATCTTTCCATCCTTTATCCACCTTTGTCATGGTAGGGAGAACCAGCAGTGTAAGGGTGGGGTCATCTAAGATAGCACAAGGGTTAAAGGTTTTCAACCTATCATGTTCATCATCTATTGCAGTGTTTTTCAACCTTTTCTGAGCCACGGCACACTTTAACCTTAAAAAAAAATCCTGCGGCACACCAGCATCCTAAAAAAAAAAAAAAAAGGAGAAACTAACTCATAGTCTGTATTGATCTACAGCCCCTCCACAATCTCACGAGCATTTTTGAGACAATTGTTACAGAAAAAGCTGGAAACTGATGCTGTTTTTTTTCCAAAAGATGCAACAAAAGTTAAGTTAGAAGATTTAAAAACAGTTTGATGTGTGTTCGTCGGTTTCAAGACGTTTAACAACAGATCTCCTTGTGCGCTGTCACTCTCACAACCCAATGCATCATGGGAGATGTAGTAAATAAAATGGCCCGAGATCGGTTTTCGGAGCTTCATTGTTTTGTTCACTTGTTCCACGGTCTGGTACCGGATTCTGTGGAAAGCTGCACCGATAAAGACGAGCTTTAGCTGGTATTTTTGTTGGAACTGAGCGACTTTACGAACTAAATCGGGACAAGGAAGTGAAGACTTTAACCACTTCTGATTGGTCAGACTGATGACACGTGATTAAGCCCCCCAAGAATGATTGGTGGAGACAGTTAAAGGGACGGGACTTTTCCAAAATACAGCCGAAGGTGCAGCTGAATCGCGGTACGTCATTCTTATCAAAATGTCTTTAATAAAATAAAATAAATGCAAAGAAAAAGTATTTTACGATCTTTTATATTCTTAACTCCTCAGTGTTTTATCAGGGCCTGTTTGGATGAACAGAGAGCGGATATCCTGGAGATGGGAAATGTTTTTAGATCAGTTAATGAGGGCAATTTCCCACTGCACACTTGACCATCTCCCACGGCACACAGTGTGCCGCGGTACACTGGTTGAAAAACACTGATCTATTGGACAACTAGCTGCCAAAATAAACAGAAAAGCAAGGCAAAGTAGATGAGTGATTGAGTTGATTCCAGGTCCTTTGGAAAACAAGGTCCAACAAGTCGGACAAGAGCTGGAGGGGACTAAAAGACTTGACATATATAGAAACTGCATTACCCAGAATGTCGGATGACCCAGCATGCCAGGCCAGTGGTCTTGTTCTAGTGCACTGCGGGCAGCTAGGAAGCTGAGGAGAGATAGAAAGGTATACTTCCGTTTTGAGATAAAGTGTTGTGCTGTGAGTTGATTTTTTCGTATTGTTAGTTAATTGTTTTGTGAGTTTCGTTATTTGCTTTTGGTACGTGAGAACAGCTGTCTCAATAAATCCGTATTTGGAGGAAGTCTCGTGGATTTGGCTGTAAACAGCAGCTTAATGTTTCTTTGAAGCCGAGGGCTCTTCTTCAGTTGTCTCACTTGTTCTTTTCTCCTAGAAGAAACGTTATAAATACGTTTTATTGTTTGTTTTATATTAGATTTTAAGCGTTGAGCTATCACCTTGCGGTCTAAGCAGCTGCTTAAAGTCCCAAATTAATCACAAGAATGGTGAGCAAAAATTCCAGAACCACACATGTAGAACTAGTGAATGACCCCAAACACATGGCCCAGCCAACTGAGGAGTGACTTCGTAAGAACCATATTTTGCATCTTTTGGCCCTGGAGGGGCTTAATCAATGTCCAGATCTCAACCCCACAGAAAATCTTGGAGGGAGTTGAAATTCCATGTTGCCAAGTGACAGCCCAAAACATCAATGCTGTTTTGGGCAGTGTGTGTGTGTGTGTGTGTGTGTGTGTGTGTGTGTGTGTGTGTGTGTGTGTGTGTGTGTGTGTGTGTGTGTGTGTGTGTGTGTGTGTGTGTGTGTGTGTGTGTGTGTGTAGGGGGGGGTTCTGGTGAAGTTCTTAATACATAGTTTTGTAAGTGAATAAAAATGTGCTGAATACTCTCTTTAAGCTGTAGAGAAAGGGGCGGGTGAATAATCCTGAATGAAGTCTCTGTAGCTGCGATGAAAAAACTGCTGAAGGCTGAAGGCCGAGGTGATGTCTCCTGTTGAGCGGCTGCGGTTAACATTTAGCACAGAAGGACTTGACTGTCTTTAAGCACCACAGCTGTGCTGAGCTGATGTATGTGAGCTCCAGCTGGGTCTCACCTGACAGACTACATTTAAAAAATCCTCAAATGATTTGGTTGTTCCTGCTTTGTCGAACTAGGCTCCATCATGCAGTTGACAATGCTCTGCAAAGAAAAGAAAGAATTACAGCTTTAGGCCTTGTAGGCGCAGGAACTGCACACCCTCGCTGCTCCCCCATTACCCCTATCTCACCTCCCCTCACTGGCTGTGCGCCTGCATCCGCCCCTTCTATCGCCTTCCTGCTTCTGCCAGCCTTGTCAAAGCTGCACATGACAAATTCATGAAAAAATAACTTTTTTCAAAATGGCAGCTTTTTGGGGTTTTTATCTCCATAGCAACTTTTTTTTTACATTTTGGCCACCTGGGGTGGTGAACAGGTCTATGAAGTTTTTAGAAGAATCAGAAAAAGGAGACTTTTGGACTTCCTTGGCAACAGAGGTTTTTTGTTATATTGTTCGTTGAGCAGCTTGAGCCAGGAATTCATGTTTCAAATTTTCACAATTATTGGAAAAAAACTGCAAGTGAGAAAGGAACGCCACTTTTGCAAGCTGGCCACGCTAAAACCATCCAAAATCTACAAACTTTAAACTGACATTTTTTCCAAAGCAGCTTCCCAGTGATGCCTGAGGAGTTAGCAAGGCGATAGATTGAAATCCCAAGAAGGAGTTTTAATCTGTACTAAAGGTCTTTTATTTTATTTAAGTTCATTCATCCGTCTGTGCATCCGTCCATCCATCCATTCATCTATCCATCTTCTTCCGCTCTTCCGACCGGGTCACAGAGGCAGCAGTCTAAGCAAAATCGCCCAGACTTTCTTTTCCCTGGCCACTCCCTCCAGCTCCTCTGGGGGTACCCCATCTTTCGGACAGCCGAAGGATGTAGTATCTCCAGCTTGTACTGGGTCCTCCACCCAGTGGGACATGCCCGGAACACCTCCCCAGGGAGGCATCTAGGAGGAATCTGGACCAGATGCCTGATCGGCTCCTCTCCAAGCTCTGTCTGGATGAGTCTTGAACAAGACCCACAAGATACCTAAACTGCTCCACCTGGATTAACTTGGTCCTATAGACCGACCAGGTTCACAAAACGCGAAGTCTGATCCGCTGTCCCAAAAGGAGGACTGTCCATCGAGGGAGGCGTCTCCAGAATTCATCTTATATATCTCTGCTCGACTAGCTATGGTCAAAACTGACATTGAACAAGAGGTACAGTCTGCAAATCAAGACTCTTAATCCCCGCAGCCTACACCACAGAACGTCTATATGTTCAAGATCTCAGAGACAGAGTAATGCAATGCGACTGGTGCTGAACCACCTGAAGGTCATCACAGAGCCTCTGCTAGACCCCCTGCAGTTTGCCTACAGAGCAAACAGGTCAGGGGATGACGCAGTCAACATGGCTCTCCACTACATCCTGCACCACCTCGACTCTGCAGCACGGGTTCTGTTTGTGGACTTTAGCTCTGCATTTAACACGATCGTCCCAGAGCTCCTCCACCACAAGCTGACCCAGCTCACCGTGCCTCTCCCCACCTGTCAGTGGATCACCAGTTTCCTCACTGACAGGAGGCAGAAGGTGAAACTGGGTCGCTTCACACCCAGCACCCGGATCCTAAACACTGGCGCCCCCTAGGGGTGTGTTCTCTCCCCTCTGCTCTTCTCCCTCTACAAAAACGACTGCAGATCAGGAGCCCTCTGTGAAACTCTTGAAGTTTGCAGACGACACCACAGTCATTGGGCTCATCCGGGACGGTGATGAGACTGCATATAGAGAAGAAGTGGAGTGGCTAGTCCTCTGGAGCAGCCAGAACCACCTGGAGCTGAACCCACTCAAAACAGTGGAGATGACAGTGGACTTCAGGAGGAACCCCCCTACCACCCACCCCCACTCACAATTCTCAACAGCACTGTCCCCTCAACAGACTCACACAGGTTCCTGGGGTCCACCATCTTACGGGACCTTAAATGGACCGCTCACATTGACTTGGTCCGGAAAAAGGCTCAGCAGAGGTTGTACTTCCTGCGACAACTCAAGAAGTTCAACCTGCCTCAGGAGCTGCTGACCATCTTCTACACGGCAATAATCCAGTCTGTCCTGATCACATCAATCACGGTCTGGTTTGGTTCAGCTAACAGACCCGACAGGAAAAGACTTCAGAGAATCATTAGATCTGCTGAGAGGATTATTGGTTCCAGCCTTCCCCCCATTCAGGACCGGTACCGATCCAGAGCCAGGACGTGGGCTGGTAGGATCGTAAAAGACCCCACGCATCCTAGTCACTGCCTTTTCAGCCTCCTCCCGTCAGGGCGGCACTTTAAGACAATGCACAGCCAAAACCACTCGCCACAAAGACAGCTACTTCCCCCGAGCTGTCACTCTTATGAACTCCTGACTCCGGACCACTCAAGGACACTGAAAAACTACAGGGACTGCCAAACTGGAACTACTGCTGCTGCATTTTTGACTTTTTTATTTTATTTTATTTCTTTACTTAGTTATGTTCATTTATTCATACAGCTACCTTATATCTACCTTCTTTTCATTATTTATCCTTTTGTTTGTCTTACCCCTGCCACTTTCTATACCATGCTAGTTTGCACGAGAGCACAAGTAACTGAAGACAAATTCCCTGTACATGCGCTGTACTTGGCAAATAAAGTGATTCTGATTCTGATTCTGGTTCCATACTTCTCGCATGTTTTGCCATCCTGGTTATAAACCAGACATTGCTTTTGGTGGCCAAACATGAGAGAGGACATCAACAAATCTGTGTCTGCTTGCCCAGAATGTGCTCAGGTCATAGCATCTACATCTCCTCCTGCTGGGTTGCTGCACCCTCTGTTGTTTCCGAGGAGGCCCTGGTCTCACATCTCCCTGGATTATGTCATGGAGCTTCAGCCATCTGAAGGGAAGACGGTAATCCTGATGTGGTGGACCAGTTTTCTAAGGTGGCTCATTTAATGGCTCTCCCCAGACTCCCCACATCTAAGGAGACTTGTTTGGGTACTAGCCTCCTGTGTTTGCCTCTGAGGAGGGGGAGGTGTCCATACCTTTAGCCCATGCTTCAATTCAGAGATGTCAGCATGCCTGGCGCTGGGCCCAGCAGACTGTCCTACAACACTGGAGACCCACCGCACCACTGCGTACAGACGAAGAGTTCCTGCTCCTTCCTATCGGGTGGGCCAAAAGGTTTGGGTCTCCACGACTAATCTGCCCCTTCGTATTGAGAACAGGAAACTGGCACTGCGGTTTGTTGGACCCTTCCCCATCTCTAAAGTGGTCAACACGGTTGCTGTCCGCCTGCGTCTACCCAGACCTCTCTGTATACACCCCACATTCCAACAAAATAAAATGTTGATAAACTTCACAACCTCAATAGGGATAGTCCAAAATAATAAACAAGATCACTGGGGCAATTTGTTAGGGTGTCTTTATCGTTTAAAGTCCCACTCTGATCTTCTTTTGATCTATTTTCAAAGTGTTCCATGTGGTCTTTTGATTATGATTGTGTCGTTTTTAGCCAAAGTCGAAAAACCTGTGTCGTTTTCTAAGACATAGTTTCTGCAGAATGGCAGGAGTTCATTTGCCTCTGAAATTTGAAATTTGCCTCTGAGTTGTGGGCAGGACTGTTGGTATGGAGTAAGCTTACCCAGACTTCCCATCATCCTTTCTCAGCTCACAACCCTTCAAAACCCCAAGCTAACATTAGCAGAGCAAAAAAAAAAAGGCAAGCCATACTGGAGCTATCCAGCTGTACAGTTTAGATCCAGATTCCATCTTGGACGAGGAAAACAAAGATGAACATAGATCTATTTGTCTGCAGGTGGATGCATCACAATGGAGTGGAGGGGGGAGCTGTGGTCTGCTGATTCTTTATGTACGTCACACCTACAAGCTTTTTTAAAATTGCAGTTTTACATCTGCTTAATTATTTACAATGATCTGAATAAATAAATACAAGCAATACAAATTTTATCAAAATGTTCTTTACATATGTCCTCAATCATGAGAGACAGCCACAAGAAGAATTTTAAGAACACCAAAAGCCAAATTTTCCCTATTAATTCAAAGAACAGTAACCGTGTTTTTAGTTATATTAGACAAATTGACTACGCACTTTGTGGATTTCTTGCATCTAACTGAGTTTTGGTTGACAAGTCATGGTGCCTGCTGGGAATCACATTTATACTATGCTTCAGTCATGATTGGCCAAAGCTCCTGACTTTTACTGAGTTCCCCCCTGATCCTTGCTGCTCCCTTTCAGCTGGAATGTTCCCCACATAGCAGACAACTCCTCGCAGAGAGACTCCTAATAACACTCACAGAGACACAAAGACTCAATTGAATTAATCATCTTGAAGACATTAATCAAACCTTAATGAAGGATTAACCTCTGCACTGCACGCCTGCCTGCCTGGTGAAGTCACTTCAGCTCTTGGATCTGTTTTTTTCCTGAGAACTGATGATCTGCTGCCTTTGAGCTTTTGCAACAGAAGTAAAGCTATATTCATGTATTTTTCAACTACAGGAAATGCAGAGGCTCAAACTGCTCGCAGTGCCAATATCAGTTTGGCTAAAAATCTGTTGTTACAGTTTTCACATGACTTGATTCTGAGGAGATTTTCCCCTGGAGGGCACAAGGCTTGAAGTCGTGGTGCTTCTATGCTGTTGAATTCTCCAGAGACGCACGCCTGAGGCAACAGGAGCTTTCACCTCAGCCAAACTATTAGCGGTGCACAGCTCTGCTATGTTTTTGTTCATCACAATTAGCAAAACAAAGAAATAAAACAAAGTAATAAGACCTAATTAGAAATGTTAACAAAAACATGATTAAGCAACAAGACAAAGGCACAATTCAGTGCTGTGGTGTGCTGGTCCCTCCATCCCTCCCTTTCTTGTCCAACCATCATCCATCCATCCCTTGCCTTTTCATGAAACCATCATCCATCCATCCATCTGTCCATCCACAATCCATCTCTGTCTCTCTCTCCCTCCCTCATCTTTCCAACATCCATTCATCCATCTTCTTCCACTCATCCAGTACCGGGTTGCGGGGGCAGCATTCTAAGAAAAGATGCTCAGACTTCTGTCTCCCCGACCCCTTTCTTCAGCTCCACTGGTGAGACCCCAAGACGTTCCCAGGCCAGCCAAGAGACGTAGTCTCTCCAGTTTGTACTGGGTCTTCCCGCGGGGCCTCGGTCCGGTGGGACATGCCAAAAACACCTCCCCAGGGGACGCCACAACAATCCACCTGTTGATCTCATGCTCTGATTTTCCCTCACTTGTGAACAAGACCCCAAGACACTGTAAGTCCTCCACCTGGAGCAGGAGCACTCCACCCAACGAGAAGTCAAGAAGGGTGATGGTCCCCTGTAGGGTAAATGCAGAGGTTTGCGTTAGTAAGGACATCACAGAAACAAAGAAAACCCAAGTCCAAGAACTAGAAACAGATCTTCCACATCTGACCAGTGTTGACCCAGATCAACAAAAAAAATGGCAATGGTCAAAGATCTGAATGCAATGAAAAAGAAAGAAGGATGTACTCAGGATGTAAAGCTCAGCTGACACAAAAACAATATCTAGCTAGATTGGAGTTTCTTAAACAAATGACTTGTGTATCCAAAATTCTTGCTGTTATCATCCTGGAACGATCTGTTCCATCTGTAATACCAGAGAATTTGGAGCCTTGGTTTCTGTCTCTCACATTACAGGGATCTCGATTCCTCTCAATCAAAAGTTCTGTGTTCTAAAACAAAACGTGATGCTGAACACAGAAAATAGGAAAGGCTGAATTTTATTTAGGACTTGAACCCCAAATCAAGACCATCAGAAAAATAGCAAACTCCCAACAGAAAGAAGAAGGTCCACCGGCCGCTTGAAGAAGCTGGTGGTTCTGCAGGTGCAGCAAACGGGCTCAAAGACCCTGAACACACATGGTTCTTTGCAGATTTTTGTTCAGTTAGTAAACAGAATACTTGGGAAATTAATCCATGGGAAAAGTGAAAGTCAAGGGTGACATCAGTGTTCATGTCACATGAATAAAACAATCAAGCAGAAATAAAAACAGAAAACCTTAAGTTGTAAACCACATGCTTGTGAAATTATTCAGTGAAGAAAACCCAAGAAATCCAAACTCAGGACAGCAGCTGTTGAATACTGAGGAAAACACGAGACAGTTACTCTTTTCAGCTTAAATTTGACTTAACTTTCTTTTTTGAAGCTTAAGCTGACAAGGCAGAACACAGGACTGGACTCAGATGCAGAGCTTAAGGATTTAATTGCTTGATTCAGATTCAAGAGATGAGCTTGCTTTGGCAGGTGAAAGCACATGACAAACAGGCACAGGACAAAGGGAAACACAGGGTATACATACATGAGGAGGGGAAGCACAGGTGGGAATGATCAGGGATGATGAGGCAGACACAGGTGTGAGGAACCCCACACGAGACAACAGGAAGCTTGACGAGACATGACAGAACCCCCCCCCCCCCCCCCTTAATTACAGACTCCTGACGGTCCAGGAGCCCCAGACCTAAAGAAATCCGTCAGGAGTGACCTGTCCACAATAAAGCATTCCGGAATCCACTGCCGTAACCCTTCCAGTCCACTAGGAACTGGCGACCCCGGCCCCGCTTCCGGACAGCCAGAATCTTCGGCACCGTGTACACCGGACCCCCACCCACCATTCTGGGCGGAGGGGGTGGCTCCGAAGGAGGCATCAGGGAGCTGTCCACCACCGGCTTCACCTTGCTGACATGGAACGTGGAATGGACCCGGAGGGACCAGGGCAGCCGAAGGCGGACCGCTGCAGGGTTAACGACCTTGGTGACGGGAAATGGACCCACGAATCTTGGAGCCAACTTTCTGCTAGGAACGTGCAGGTTGAGGTTCTTGGTTGAGAGCCAGACATTCTGACCGGGACGGTAAGTGGGGGCGGGACGCCTCCGGCGGTCAGCAGCCGCCTTGACCCTGTTCTGTTGACAAACCAGAACCTGCCGGGCTGCCGCCCAGACGCGACGGCAGCAGCGGACCAGGGTGTGGACAGACGGAACCGCAACATCTGGTTCCAAGGCCGCAAACAGGGGAGGCTCTTATCCGAAGATACACTTGAAGGGTGAGATGCCGGTAGCCGAAGTGGGCATGGTGTTGTGTCCATACTCAACCCAGATCAAGTGCCTGCTCCATGTTGAGGGGTTCTGAGAGACCAAGCACCGGAGGCCGGTTTCCAGCTGCTCATTAAGGCGTTCAGTCTGGCCATTGGATTCTGGATGGTATCCCGAGGTCAAGTTGACCGTAGCACAGATGAGCCGGCAGAACTCCTTCCAGAACCAGGATATGAACTGAGGCCCCCGGTCCGACACAATGTCCTTCGGGTAACCATGGTACCTCACAATCTGGTTCATGATAACTTCAGCCGTGCCTTTAGCTGAAGGCAGCCTAGGCAGGGTGATGAACCGGACCATCTTGGAGAACCTGTCCACAACCGTTAGAACCGTGGTGTGTCCACGTGAGACGGGAAGGCCGGTGACGAAGTCCATGGAAATGTCCGCCCACGGTCTGGAAGGAACAGGAAGTGGTTGTAGGAGCCCCATGCGACGACTGGTGGAAGACTTGTTCCTGGCATAGACTGAACAGGTGGAAACGTACTCCCGGACCTCCGGCTCCATGCGAGGCCACCAGAACCTCCGATAGATGGCGTGCACGGTCCACCTTACTCCCGGATGACAGGAAAGCAGAGAGGTGTGGGCCCAGTGGATCACCCTAGAGCGCAGTGTCGGGGGTACAAATAGGCGATTCGTCGGGCAACCACTGGGCGTTTGCACCCCACTGTCAGCCTGCATTACCTCAGATTCTATCTGCCAAGAAACCGCTCCAACCACACAAGTCAGTGGAAGAATAGGTTCAGGTTTTGTGGCAACAAACGCGGGGGTCGAACTGACGAGACAGGGCATCCGGTTTGGCGTTCTTGGACCCCGGCCTGTAAGAGAGGGAGAAAGAGAAACGATCAAAAAAAAGAGCCGCCATTGGGCCTGGCGAGCATTTAGTCTCTTGGCAGTTCTGATATACTCAAGGTTTCTGTGATCTGTCCAGACAATGAAGGGGTGCTCCGCTCCCTCCAGCCAGTGCCGCCACTCCTCCAGAGCCACCTTGACCGCCAACAGCTCCTGATTGCCGATGTCGTAGTTGCGCTCCGCCTGAGAGAGACGGCGGGACAAGAATGCACAGGGATAAACCTTCCCATCCTGCTCCGACCGCTGCGACAGGACAGCCCCTAACCCTTCATTGGAGGCGTCCACCTCCTCGATGAACTGACGGTGAGGATCAGGCATAGTGAGCAGCGGAGCGGATGTGAAGCGGTGCTTCAGATGCCCGGAAAGCTGCCTCGGCTGTAGGCGTCCACCGGTACTGCACCAGTGGAGACGTGAGGGCATGGAGGGGCGCTGCAATGGAGCTGAAACCCCTGATAAAGCGTCTATAAAAGTTTGCAAAGCCTAGGAACTGCTGCAGCTTCTTACGGCTGTCAGGTGTTGACCAGTCCTTGACTGCGCTGACCTTGGCTGGATCCATCTTTACCGCCCCTGCTGACACAACAAAACCTAGGAAGGCGACGGTGGAGACGTGGAACTCACTCTTTTCGGCTTTGACGTAAAGGTGGTTATCCAGAAGTCGCTGGAGGACTGCGGAGACATGAGAGTACAGGTCCGGGGAGTAAATCAAGATGTCATCCAAATAAACATACACAAAATGATCCAAGAAGTCCCTGAGGACATCATTGATCATGGCCTGGGGCATTAGTGAGTCCAAAAGGCATGACCAGGTATTCATAGTGGCCTCTTGGGGTATTGAACCCTGTTTTCCACTCGTCGCCCTCTCTGATCCTGACCAAATGATAGGCGTTACGGAGATCGAGCTTAGTAAACACCCTGGCCTGCTGGAGCTGGTCGAAAACAGAGGACATGAGCGGCAACGGATATCTGTTTTTGACGGTTATGTTGTTGAGCGCGCTGTAATCTATGCAGGGTCGGAGGGTCCCATCCTTCTTTCCGACAAAGAAGAACCCGGCGCCAGCTGCGGATGAGGAAGGACGAATGAGACCCGCTGCCAGAGATTTGTCAATGTATTTATTAAGTGCCTGGCGTTCCGAAGCTGAGATCGAATACAGGTGTCCTTTAGGAATGATGGATCCCGGAACCAGGTCGATGGCGCAGTCGTAGGAGCGATGGGGTGGAAGGCTCAGAGCCCGGGATTTATTGAAGACCTCAGACAGACTATGGTAACAGGAGGGTATTGTGCTCAGGTCAGGGGCCTCTGGACCTGGAGCAGGACAAACAGGAACAGGGTTATTGTCTACGATGGTTTGTTTACCTGCAGCCTAGGGAATTTTGTGTCCGTCTCATCCTGGCCCCCACTCCAGTATTTTCCCGGTTGCCAATCCACCCGGGGATTGTGCTCGCACAGCCAAGGAAATCCCAGAACCAGCTTCCTAGAGGAGCCCTCAAACAGGTGGAAAGACATGATTTCTGAATGGTTTCCTATGGACAGTTTGAGGGGTTCTGAGACATGAGTGATATTAAAAAGACCCCTCCCATGGAGGCCCCGGGCCTGGATGGGTCTGTCCAGAGGCTGTGGCTTAAGACCTAAGCCGACTGCCAGCTTCCAGTCCATTAGGCTGACATCAGCCCTGGAGTCAATGAGAGCCGTGGAGGAGCCGTGGTGGGTCACCACTAATGACGTGAGGCTCCGTGTGCGTCCGTCCATAGCGGTGATCTGACTCACCGTTGCTGCTTTTTTCACGGGGCAGGAGAAAACGGGATGACCAATCTCCCCACAGTAGAAGCACCGGCCCTCCTGCAGGCATCGCTGTCGTTCCTCCGCCGAAAGTCGTGTCCTTCCCACCTGCATGGGCTCTTCACAGCTGTCCGCCGCGACGGAGGGATGCGGGTTGGCTGAGGATCTGCGAAGGTTTCGCCTTTCCGTGGATTCAGCCCCCCGCGAGAAGACCCGCCTCCTGACGATCCGCTGCCGCGTCGGGAGACGAGTTCACGGAGTCGGTTATCCGTGCAGATGGCGAGAGCGATTAGAGAGTCGAGACCCTGAGGTAAGTCCAACGGAATGAGCTGCTCCTGAATGCGCGGAGCCAGCCCTTTCATGAAGACATCATACAGCGCCAGCGAGTTCCACCCGCTCTCAGCTGCTAGGGTGCGGAATCGGATAGCGTAATCGCAGACAGAGTCCCCCCTTGGCGTATGATGATGAGCTCACGGGCTTTATCCCGGCTGGTAGACACTGGGTCGAAAGTGTTCTGAAGCGCCTCCTGGAAGGCGACGAGAGATGAGCAGAGCGGGGAGTCACGAGCCCACTCAGCCATGGCCCATGCGCGAGCCCTTCCTGCTAGATGGGAAATCATGAAGGCGATCCTGGCTCTGTCAGAAACGAAGGCATGGGGAGAATGTTCATATTGAATAGAACAGTCAGTGAGGAAGGGCTTACACAGTCCCGGTTCTCCAGAGTAACGATCGGGAGGGGCGAGCTTGATTTCCTGGCTCATGGCAGGCATGGAGGTAGGAGGAACTGGGATGGACGCAGAGGGTCCTGGAGGAGGGTTGGTCAAGGGTGAACTTGAACGGAGGTCTTGAACTTGGGTAGAGACCTGAACCATATGAGACGCCAGGGCCTTCTGGAAGTCCTCCTGTTGAGAAAGGCGGGCTTCCAGGCGTTGCAGGATGGATGTCAAACTACTGCTCTCTGCTGAGTCCATTCTGGCCTGTTTGTACTGACAAGGCAGAACACAGGACTGGACTCAGATGCAGAGCTTAAGGATTTAATTGCTTGATTCAGATTCAAGAGATGAGCTTGCTTTGGCAGGTGAAAGCACATGACAAACAGGCACAGGACAAAGGGAAACACAGGGTATACATACATGAGGAGGGGAAGCACAGGTGGGAATGATCAGGGATGATGAGGCAGACTCAGGTGTGAGGAACAGACAAGGCAGGAAGGGGAAGGTCTGGAACGAGGTAGGTTAGACTTTCAAAATAAAACAGGAAACCCCACACGAGACAACAGGAAGCTTGACGAGACATGACATAAGCTGCTTGGAGCCAAAATTGATGTGATTTGTTTATTTTGGTCAAGAATTCTGAACTGATGATCATCTTAGTCTTTTGATTAAGTGATCAGAGAGAGAAGGAGCATTTGGAAACATTGCATTGATTGTGAAAAAATGTTCCTTAGCAGCTCCACTGGGGCCAAATGAGCTCCACATTACAATTATATCACCAGTGGGCAGTAAAGTCCTTACAATTACTGCATGCAGAGAACTGGCATAGACACACTCAGGCTTAGGCAACCACCCGGAGTCCAGCAGCCTTCTTGTCTTGTATCCATCAGCAGGAGACGAAGGTTGACCTGACAAACACCCACTGTCTCCAACAGCTGCTCGACCAAGGATGATGAATGTGGCATGGAGCATCCTGACTCTGAGACATGAGGGGATGTACGATAACAGCAGCGCTCTCATTCAAAAATACGGGAAACACAAACGCTAGTTTACAATATTGGCCACAAATACCTGGGCTGCGAACCGGCACCGATCTGTCGGACAGTTGGTACTAAGCTGCAGAGAAAAAAAATATGACCTACCTTTTTTCCGTGTTATTTATAATCATATTCTGAAAGAAGTTACTTTTTGGAAAACTGCTGGATTCTCCCCGTCACATCCAACTCATTCTTGATGCATGTCAAGTCGCTTGGACTGCTGAACCGACTGATGGCTCAGTTGACTGGGTGTGGGACTGGTGCACATTAAACCCGAGTTTTCTTCTCAGGGGCGCAATGAGCTAATAGATCCAGTGTGGGTCCTCAGGCGAGACCCTTGGCGCTGCTGCGTATCTGGGTCTCCTTAGGCCTTGAAAATACAGGGTTGTGTCAGGAAGGGCATCCAGCATAAAAACTGCCTGCCATCCACCTGTAAAAGCTGTTTCGCTGTGGCGAGTCCAAATTCAAACCTCTAAGCCACCAAAACAAAAGAAAAAACGTGTTTGGAAAGTTTCTTATCCAAAAAAAGAAACCAGTGAGGAAACAGAAGAAGAACCTTTGACTATAGAAAAAACTGAAATCTGCATTCAAACGACAAAAACCAGGAGTCTATACTCCAAATATGTATTTATTGCAACAGTTGTTCCAACACACCATAATAATAATACATAATATTTATCAACCAGCTGGCTATTTTTGAAAATATCGGTTCTAGTGAATGTTTTTTAATTTTTTTGAATTTATATTAAAAGTCGAGTGAGGCTGAAGTTGGCGTCCAATTTTGTAGCTTCCACTTTGACAGTAATGGGTTAAGGGAAAATCTAGATCACATTTTAATGGTTGTTACATGAAATCTAGAGAACAAATAAAGTTTAAAGCAGCTGCAGATATTTTACAGAGGATGAAGGTAAACGTTACCCTCAAAAATTAAAGGAACTGGAAGCTAAAAAAAAAAAAAATTATCTGACAATAAACCTGTCCAAGACCTGCAAAAGGTTGGGGACCCCTGGTCTGAAGGATCACTGAAACGTGCCTAATGGTGCTTATTAAATGTTTTAGTTTGCTCCAAAACAAACTAAACAGGAACAAAGTTCCTCTTTTAATTCAAACATAAAATGTATGTAATCTCTCATATTACATTTAATACACCCCCAGATTAACATTAGTTTGACTTTAGGTAAACAGCTGATGATACCTTTCAGTCTGTAAACCACATGGAGGGGTTCTTTACAGATATCATTCAAGACAGCAGACAACCCTGACTTCATGATGGACAAAGAAAAAAAGAAAAACAACCAGACATTTTTTTTACTGCGGTCTATTACAAGTAATGCTTAATGTTGATGTCAATGCTCAGGCGATTCAAAGAAAACTTACCAGAGAGATCTTTCCAAAAACAGAAGTTTGTCAAATTGTATTTCAATAAGCAAAGGTCCTATAGAAAAAAAAGTGACTCATCTGAGCAACAGGCTGTTAAACGATTAAACTGTTCCAGCAACAAAAGTCTTTTGGCCATTTTCCTCAGAGTCTTTAGGAAGAAGAGGCGTTTGTTAGCCTTCTTTACCAGCTTGGAGCATCCTGTTGTCCAGGTGAAATCCTCGGAGTTGTGGACTCCCAGGAACTTACTGTAACGCTGTCCACATGTTCCACTGTTGTCTCCTTGGTGTGGATGGGTATGTGTGGGTCAGTGTTCCTCCTGAAGTCCACAATGGTTTTCTCTGTATTGAGTAGCAGGTTGTTGGCGTCGCACCACTCTGCCAGACGATCCACCTCCTCCCTGCAGGCAGCCTCATCACCGTCTTTGATGAGGCCATTTCCTGGTGTGGTGCAGTGGTGGACCGTGCATTACATACCTAGGACTTCAGTTGTGCTACGTCTAAGTAACTCAACCCCTCATTAACCATTTCACAATGCAGAAACAAGCTTTGCATTGCATATTAACCCTTGTTCTATCTTAGATGACCCCACCCTTACATTGACGTGTTCTCCCTACATGACAAAGGTGGATAACGGTGGAAAGATTTCAATTAATCCATGGACACCAGTGAAGATGACAAATCATTGAAGACAAAAGCTTTAGTGCACTCTCTGGTGGGTCTAGATGACCCAACTCCCAATGTTGAAGTGCCTAGGATAGCACAAGGGTTACAACAACTGCGCATGTACCCTAACCCTAACCCTGATTGGTGCTGGGCAGCTTCAGCAATGGCAGGTTGTGGCCGCCGTTCTGTCCCTTGAACTTCCTGTGAAGCCCCAGCCGCTCGGGTGTCAGTGTTTGCTCCAACGCCCCGACTCTCACCACATGGATGGTGGACCTGCTTCATGTTGTTCTTGGTCACATGGGTTTATCCACAGGGAGTCAGCTGAGGAGCAGGTTGCTGGTGTTTTTACCAGCATTGGTGAAGCCCAAAGGCTGTTTCTGTTGACTAGACAAAGATGTGCTTGTGGCTGGTTCAGACGAGTGTTTCAGAAAAGCCAAAGGAGAACATCTTTTCACACTGAGGGCACCGTGTGCCAAAAAAAAGATGGATCAGATGGTTGTAGAAGTTTGGATGATAAAGATGATAAAGTTTGGATGATAAAGAGCTTGTTTGTACACAGACAAAACTAAAAATAATTAAAGCCACTAGTGGAGTTGCCCCCTCACCTCATTGGTGAAGTGGAAGCTTCAGGCCCCTCACTCTCCCCCTATCACCCCGGTCAGAGCTGCATGTGACAAATTCATGAAAAATACAATTGTTTCTAAATGGTGGCTTTTTTGTTGGTTTTATCTCCATTTTCGGTCACATGGGGGTGATAAACATGTTTATGTAATTTTTCGAAAAGAATCAGCAAAAGTAAACTTTTGGATTTTCTTGGCAACAGAGGGATTTTGTTAACCACGCCCACATTCCTAACATGTTTGTGTTGTTATATCCTTTCATTTAACTTGATCCAACGCTTCATGCACTCAATTTTCACAATGTTCCAGTAAAAAAGGGATGAGCAACAGCGAAACAGGAGCTCACCATAATAACGCCGCAAGTCAAAATTTCAACATTTTTTCTCAAGTAGCTTCCCATGATGCTCGAGAAATTAGGGGTTAGATTTAAATCCCTAGAAGGAGTTTACATTTATAGCTGGTACTAAAGGTGTTCTTATTTTCTTTTAATTCAAAGATCAACAAGACTTCGCTGGTAGTACAGTAAAGATCGCTCGAACAAAGGTTTTCTTTTCCAATAATGTGCCAAAATAGGAAAATTGCACACTTTAGCACAAAATGGCGGCCAAGCCGTAAGTCCTGTGGCCATCCCATAGTAATTTAAAAAAATGCTTTGGATATCCCTGACGTGTGTGTTTTGGTTTTGTTGATTCTGAAAATATTTTTTTCATGTTTTTGATGCTTTCCCCCACAGTAATGTCATTATTTGGGGTGGGGGGTTTACTATGTCAATTAATCTTCCGTGAGTATTAGGAGCATGAAAAGTTTGGTCTTTGAGCATGTGGTGGGGCGCAAAAAGAAGGAAGTATTGTAAAAAAAAAAACCTGGTCTTTGTAGTCCAGGACTTGCTGCTGGACAGAATAAAACAAGGATGAACATTTCATTTTTCTCAAGAGGACGTGTTCAAAGCAGGTATGACTGATTAGCTTTTAGCATTTTCCCTTTTTTCAACCACTACTTGTAGAATTTGAATGCCGCTCTGCATGTATTAACAGGCTACATTTGTTGGTGCAGGAAAGCCTGCATCAAAGGAGTGAAGACGGCAGAAACACAACATACACCCTAGCAGTACGAGCACAGCAGCCACGGCTCGTCTGCAGCCTGTGTTAAAATGATTAGACTGGATTATGGTAATGAGCAGGGGGATCTGGTGGATGTGGGGCGATGCTGCTCTGCTCTCATTTTAGGGAATACTTAATTGGTTAGGCTGCTTTGATGTTGTGGGGATGAGAGAAGGGGGTTGGTGGGAAAACCTCTGCAGAGGCGCCCACAACGTGTTATATTTTTGGCCTGCGAGTAATCTGTACAGGAAAAAGGTAAAAAGGAAAGAAAAGCAGAGCAAAAACATGGAGAACATGCAGACGAGAAGTGACTCCATCATCATCAATGCCTTTGCTGTTGAAGCAAAGCCTTTAATCAGATCTTCTGGTATCCACTTCCACAATAATCGGAAAGTATGGCTGATAAAAACTCAACTGGGCTGTCATTTCTGAAAAAGGAAACTCAAACAAGCTCATCTGGATTTCATAACATTTTTCATTATTAGCCATAAAAGTAGTTTTTGTTGATAAAGGTTCTCTAGGTGTATTCATGCCAACTGGACTTTGTCTGGATTCACTCCCTTTTCCCTTTGGCGCAAACACGTGCGCTTTGTAAGTAGAAAAGAGAGGTTGAAAGAAAGTAAGAAAAAATTGAGCCCGGCTGGCTCCCCGAAAGGAGCCGGCTTTTAGAGCCGTTTCATTTGCAAACCCACCCATCACTGAGGCTAAAGTTAGCGTCCGGTTGCTAGTATCCACTTTGACGTGAAAGGAAAAATCTTCATCACAAAGTCTAAGTTTGATCCATACAAAAGGGGGCTTTTTAAAGTTTAAGAAGGCCCCCCCCCCAGTAAGTCGACTCAATCTCTGAGGCTCCGGCTTTCTCTCCTTGTGGGTGCCGCCCATTTTATGACGTCATCCTAGAGCCGGCCTCAGCAGTGTGTCTGCGTCCCAACGAAAACAAACAACTTTTGCATAGATGGATGTGCATATTATGCATTTAAAATGAAAACTTGAACTCGATCACCACCAGCTCCACAGAGAAAGTGGGTGAGTGTGTGTCGGGCAGAGCAGACTCAGCCTGGAAGGGGCGGTTTCTCACTCCATGACATCACAATGTGAGAAACCGCTCGTGTTCGTGGGTTGGGAGGGGCTGGTGCTCAGAGAGCAGGTTTTAAGAGGAATCCTCAGAAATGAGTGAATGGTTAAAAAATAGCGCTTTGAGGGTTTTTTTTGTGAGGAAATAACATTATAATACACTTAAAAGCTCAAAAAATTGATTTTCTGTGATATAGGCCCTTTGAAAGGAAGTTAAAGCAAACCATGTATTTACATTTTGTTTTTTGACATTGTATAGTAAATTACAAACAGCATTTTCAAAATGCACGACCATATTTAACATTAAATAGTAAATTGCAAAATGTGTATCTATTTAAATTATTGTACCAAAAACCCATGACAGTTTAAAATGTCATGGGTTATGTTTAATTTAAATTTTTATTTTGAAATGTTTAAGATAGACTTGTATTTTTCTTATTTAATTCTACTATGCAAAATGCATTTTCAAATTGTATGATTGTATTGCAAATTGAATTGTCAATTGAGAATTGCACATTACTTTAAATTATGTCTCAAAATACTTCCAAATTTTTAAGACATTTTTAGGAACATTTAAAATCTAATTCAGGACAGTATGTCTTGAGAAATAATGGGATTTGATCCCCCATGAACCCCACTGGGGCAAGTTTAAATGTCTTTCGACACAACACATCCTGGAGAAGTTTGTTTTTTTAGTGACAGGAAGTGACAACCCATTGACGAGAAAAGATTTAGGCCCCTTCACCACGATGTGAGACTATTTAATGCTTTATAAAGCCTTTCTACCTGCTGTGTTAGATCATTTTGATCCTGTCACTTCCTCTCATGTCAGAGATAGTTCTGCACCTGAGGCCTTCCTCCTGCCCAGGTGACTGTGTTCCCCCCAGACTCCTGAAGGGGGTCTTCGGTGCCATGGGCCCCTGGATAGGTGGTCGCATTAACTCTTCTCACGTCTTGGGGTGTGTGCCAACTGCTTTCAAACATGCTGTAGTGCAACCCTTTTTGAAAAAGCATAACTTTGACTCTAACTTTTCCTGTTCCCTTTTCTTTCCAAATTTTTAGAGAAGGCGGTTTATTTTTATTACCGTGCCATTTAAAATATTTTGAGGAGTTTCTCAGGTGATTGTGGTGCCTCCACTGTTTTAATTCTTTTAGATTTCACTGCTGCTTTCGACACAGTGGATCAGTGTTTTATTATCCCGACTGGAGCAGTCTGTCGGTGTGAAAGGCACAGCACTCAGTTGGTTCAGATGTTATTTATGTGGCAGGGGTTTTCCTGTCCAACTTGGACAGTGTTTTTTCTTCAGAGGCTCCACTCAAACACGGTGTTCCCCAAGGCTTAGTTTAGACTAACTGTTATTATTGCTTTGCCTTCTGCCACTGGGGTCAATTTTTAGGAAATACAGTTTGTTGTTCCACTGCTACGCTGATGACATTCCGATCTATCTACAAAAATCTGTATCTATCTGATCTCAAGTCCTTTCAGAACAAAACATTTGTTTTGGTGCAATTTTAAGAGTTTTTTAGAGATTGAACTAAATTTAGTCGTACAAACGTAGGCTTTATTTTGTCATGGGAGTGAATGAAATCACTGTTGGTGATACAAATGCAGAGAAACCGAATAAAAATGTGTGGTGCTGCATGGGGGGAATTATCTGAGGGGCTCTGAAGGACCTCAACACAAATGCATTTTTAAATCTAGACAAACAATGATGGAACAGAGACAAGAGGATTGTTTTAAGTAAAAATCTTGCATTTTTATTTGCATATAAAGGCAGCTAAATATATCACAACGAACTGAAAAAGAGAACTAACATTTCCATGAAGAAGGATACAATCAGAGAAAGCGCGAGAGGAACAGAGCACGAAAAGAGCATTTACAGCTGTTCAAACAACTATTGGCAACCATTTTTTTGTGCTAGCAAGATTGCATTTACACAGTGCAAAATTAGAAAAAAAAGCAAGAAACACAAAAACTACCAGATTTACACTTGAAAAGACAACTGAACCATGTTTAGGCAGGTGAGTTGTTGGGAACAATTACCACCTGTTGGATTGTGAACAACATATTTTCCCTCTCCTTCAAAAATGTCCACCTGTTGGCATTTGATTAAAAATACTAAAGAAAATTATGAAAAGTGTTTCATGGGAGCATAAAAAACATGGCAATCTTACAGGTACAAAAAAAAAAAATGCACCTAATGATTTTTTTTTTGTCAAACACAACCTTTAGTACAGATGTTTTACAACATTAATATATAATATATATTTTTATACATACATTTTCCAAATTAGGTCAGGAAAATCACTAAGGAGATGAAGAAATATATGGCGGTGAGAAGGTTTTTGCCCCTGCTTCAGTCTGCGGGGATGATGGGTAATAAATAAGGACTGTCCTTTGAGATCGCAGAGGGGCATTCGCTGACACCTTTAAAGCTAGTTTAAGGCAGCGTCCTGTCAGCTAATAACAAAAAAAAAAACCTGACGTGAAATCAAAAATTAAAAAAACGTATCTTACGACACAACAAAATCAATTGGCATACATTGTCCAGCAAACCAAAGAAAGACATTGTACAAATTCACAAAGCGTCATTTGTCTTACAGATCTGACCAATATTTATCAAGAGCGAGATTGTTGAACCACAAAAAAAAAACCCTTCAAAGGAGAATACTGGTATAAAGCAGGAAAACGTTTTGACAAATACAGGTTTGAAAATGTGGAGAAAAATGTGAGAAAATATTTCTCATAATTGGTTTTTCTGTGAACACAAAATAAGATGTGATCACAAAACCTGCATGAATGAGCCGAAGGTTTCAAATCCGCGTTCACCCGGTGCCCCGCACTAAGGCAATTTGTTTCTGAGGGTAACGGCTGAAGGTGTGTGTGTGTGTGGGGGGGGAGGGCATATTTGCTCCATGTCATACAAAACCACATGGATTATTTTGCTGCGTCAGCTGCTAGACAGGATTATGAAGAAAAATGAAGGAAACTTTACAATGCGGCTGCCGCAAATCAAAGCAAGGCAGCTGGACTGTTGGCACAAAACCTCAGAGATCACCGGTATTCTCCTTTAAATCCCACAGACCCCCCCAACCCCCCTTCAATTCTTTTCTGTCTGAGAAGAGCATAAAAATAGCACAAAAAAAGCATTTTTTTATATTTTTTTCTGTCCAAATGGACATATTTATATAAAAGAAGTAGTTTATCACTGCCATTCTCAAGCCCCGCCCACCTCCCTGTTCCTGCGGTCTCAGGAGCTGGATGGGTTTGGCAGGTCGAATACGATGGGGGGGTTAGTGGGCTGGAAGCTGACCGTGCAGGTTGATGCGTTTATAAAGGTTGTGTAGCCATCGGTCATGATGCCGTACCCTGAGGAGCAAAAGAAGGAAATTCGACATAAAAAAATACATTTTTATTTATTCTTCGGGTTGAAGAGGTTGTGTTTTCAAAACACGTGTTTGTTGAGCGCTCAAACCTAAAAAACAGAACTGCTGAGAGAGGTTGAAAAAACGGTTAAAAGTAAAACGAAGCGAAGACCACAGTTGAGTCAAAAGCAAATCATCAGTCCCTGGATGGTGTGGAGGCTCTCCAGCTGATTCAGCCTCAGTAGCAGATCAACTCAGTCTCAGGTTTGTCCCCACCTGGCTTAGTTCTCCCTGACATCAGAGCATACGCTGCACCGTGGCAAACTGACAGGTTTTACATGGACGTCCATGTTCACAGCTGTAACGTCCATCATAGACGGGAAACTTCTGGACACAACAGTCAGAACTTCAACTAACTGCTATTATAATGACTGATCCGCCTATCAATCCATTTTTGAGTTGATTCGCTTTAGTTTGGCAGCTTTTGCTTCAGCGTTGAAGGTTTTTCTAAAAGATGATTCTATTTTTACTGGATATCATCTGTTCCAGTGCAGCAGTTAAAAAGCTTTAAGTTCAGCTTTTGAATAATCATCAAAACTACACAACAAAAAAAGCTTGAGAAATATAATTCTATGAATGTATTTTTCAATAAAAATTTGACAGAAGAGCTGGTTCTTGTGTCAAAGTGAAGTTTGAATTCATTCACGGACTTTTACACTTCGGTTTCATGATAGAGTTGAAACTAATGTCCGAGTACTTCAATATTTGCGATCTTTTCCAGAGAATTCCAATCTGAATATTTGCAATGTTCAAGATTGAGAAGATCCAAGATAAATAAAATATTTTCCAGCAATTCAATTATTGCTCTAAAACTGCAGAGTTTTTAGAAAATTTCGAGTGTGTGGAAGAAGGCACCCAGTGTGTCTGATGTTGAAATGTTATCAACATGAAATAGAGGAACTAAACTGACTAAAACGATTTTGTTTGGATTGTAGTCGGCAATTTGAATAACAAATGTAATATAAGATTAATATCAAAAATATGGCGTCATGTGACCATAGCATGCTGGGGAGGCCGTACCAGAAAGCGTCTGCTAAATCTTTATCTAACGTTGTGGCAGTTTTGAGGTTTTGCCACTAAAGATTAAAAAAGTCAGTTTATAAAACCCAGAAACTTTAGACTTAATGACTGAGGGGTTTCTTCATTTACTATCTTCTTGTTATCTATCAGCTGGAACTGCAGTCAGAAAAAAAAACTGTGGAGAACATTTTCAGGGTTTGCTTTACAATGATTCCAAAATAACAGTGCCATTCATATTCGGAGTGTGACATTTTTTAAAGTGCTAAATATAACTTCTTTCTTTTAAAATCGTGTTTTTTGTCTTTTATATTTTGTTGATTTGGATCTCCTGTTCTAGAAGAAGCTTTAAATGATGGTGAATAAACACTCAAACATAATGCATTAGATAGTAGGAATCATGATTAGATCTGTAATTCGTTGATCTTGATTCGTGAATTGAACTGGATCGAATTACTCATGTCCAGTACCTTCGTGGATTCCCCCGAAGCAGTGGAGTTTAGGTCGCACCCTTTTCTGTACTGTGTTGAGCAGCTCCACACATCCAACCCGCTGCAGCTCTTTAGGAACCCAATCCCGGAAACCTGCGAGGATTTTTAAAGCAGATGAGTGAGCCAGCAGAAGACTAGTAGTTTCATTAAAATGATGTCCATACTCTGTGTTCACTGAGCTGTGGTGGCAGCATTACAGTGTCCCGAAGCTGCAGCACATATTTAAGTTTTCAGTCTTTGTAAAGTTTTCACACCAAGACTACCAACAAAGGAAGCCAGGAGAAGCACAGTGAGAAGCTGACTTTGGTTGAACCGGGCCTGAGAGCTCTTACTGACACCAGACAACCATACAGACAACACTGGAGCTGTTATTTTCTAATGCTGCGTTGACACCAAACACAACACACGTCAGATCCGTCTCCTTTGACGTGCGTCAAATTCACTGCTCAACCCTGGCCCAAAAATGTTGTACAATACAATGGAAATACAAGTTTTGGGTAAATTCCTTCCTTTAGTTGTTTTGTTACCATGTCAGCTGTAACCCCTGACCACACCCTTTTTTTCTTTATTTACCTTCTAAGTTGCAAACTTGACGCGTGTGGGAGGAGCTACTGTCCAACGTTCTTAGCCTCATCGCTACATGGAAGCATGGTCTGTATGTCTCATCTTCAATGCATGGAAGACATGGATGATGTAGAGTTTAGGTTTATTTATGTTGAAGAGTTCTACAAAAGTACCGGTAATCCATGTCTGGGTTTAGGAGATCATTCAGAGACACGATCTACTGCATGAGCTGAATCTGAATGTCGGCCTCTTTCAGCGGTACTTCTGTCTATCCATGACCCAGTTTGATGACTTACTGTCCCGCATTAGTGAGAGGAGGGGAAAAATGGAAACAAGAGGAAAGTAAGAAGAACTTTTAATTATCGTCTCGATCTGAAAATGAAAAACATTACAAAGTTCAGGAAAACTACCATGGAGTGATTTTTGTATCATAATTCCAATTGCAATACTCACAGTTTTGAGCGTAAAATTTGAAAACTTTAAGTGCTCAAAAAATTATTTTGCACGTGAAAATGAAAAATACTTGCAATCAAAACAATTTTATTAGAGAGAAATTCTCTCTGTTCTGGGCTAGAAATGGAGCACGGCACCTTGGAACTCTTCCCACTGTGCACAAACCTGATCCAGTCTATGAGCTGACTGGAAGAATTTCTGACCAATCAGCATCTACTTTCATGTCTTTGTCTGTGATTGGCTGGCTCTTGCAGCTCACTTGAAACGCAGTGTCCTGTTCTCTTTTGAGCGCAGAAGAAGAGAAAATTTCTTTAGAGGGAAACTTGTTTTGTTTGGAAGCATTTTTCAGTTTCAAGTGCAAATTGACAAAGCCTCTTGGATAAGGGGTGAAACGTCTTCGAACTTTAAAACCAAGTCCAGATGACATCCCCTAAACCTACTACAATGGAACCAACCTGGATGAATGAGAGTCTTCATAGACATATTTCAAGTGCAAAATTATTTTTTGAGTACAAATACTAAACTCCACCCGCTAATCGCATCATCAACATGTCACAGGCCAAAGCTGAGTCCCTAATTGGTCGATGTGACGCGTCTTCTCTGCCAAAGTCCAGATATTTGAACTCTTGATGAACAGGGACGCTAAATCGCGTTGCAACACCCAAAATGCATTGCTGCCAGACCGATGTGCTGTAGGACGCAGTAGGACCTCTGATCACATCTGGACCTTGACTTAACATTGAATCTGGATGCGTAAATCCCGTTTGGTGTGAACGCAGTCTGATTTCTTCCTGGCTGTCTTGAATTGCACTTAATAATTCGAGCCTAAGGCCACTGTGAAGCATGAGCTGTGCACTAGGAGATGGTTTCCATTTGGTTTACATTCACCATCAAATGAAAACCAGAACAGCTGGTGAGCGCAGAGAAAGATAAGACCTTAAAGTGCATCTCATAAGTTCTAATATCGCTACATGTTGGTGCAGTGGCTAGCGCTCTTGCTTAATAGCAGGAAGGCCCTGATTCAAACCACAGTTGGGTCTTTTCTGTGTGGAGTTTACATGTTCTCCTTGTCCATGTGTGAGTTTTCTCTGGGTACACAGACTTCTTCCCACAGTCTAAACACGTCCGTCAAAGGTCAACACTCTAAATTGTCCCAGTGTGTGTGTGGTTCTGCAGCACCTTCACCCAACAGTAGCTGGATAGGCTCCAGCAACTCTGTGATCCTGAAAGGGATTTTGCAGGTTTCTGAAGATGGATGGATGGATGGATGGATGGATTGATGGATGGATGGATGGATGGATGGATGGATGGATGGAAGGCACAGAAGTTTGACAAGAATTCATAAAAAAGTGATGTCATAAGAGTCCAGTGAATTGTGATGTGGTCCACATCTGGAGGCCACTCAAGGATGGGACCACAGTCAAGAACCTCAACATGTCCTGGCATTTGGACCATTAAAAAAGACTAAGATCTCACCAGAAGAGAACATTTAATGCACTAAAAGAAAGCTTTTCTTGGCAGTTGTACTCCTTTCACATCTCCCTTCATTTTCTGCAGGCTCCTCCACAATACAAATTCTCTCCAGCAATTTCTCTGCAACGCCACTAAGAAATGAGGTTTTTATACAATCAACCTCGCACAGTGGTTGCTGCGGTGATGGCAACAACCAGGTGACTTGATGAGGCCAGATGGAGAGTGCACAGAAAACAAATTAGCAAACAACAGAGCCTAACAGCTAGAGAAAAACCCAATCAACCGACAGAAAAACACAATAAACCAAAGAAAATGTGTTTCAAGCAAAAACTGAGATAATAAACAAGTTTCAGTCCATAGACCTGACAAAAGCAAAGACTGCACACTTCCACAGGCTTCTCACAGTAGAAAAAACAAGGAGGAACTCTATCAAAATGCAGAGCAGGACATATCTGAACTCACCGAGAGGAGGTCCATGGGTCATCAGGATGTCAATGCCCTCAGGCACCAAATTCCATTTCTCCAGCAGCGACTGACCTCGAGGTAGGTTGAACCCCCAACCATTAAACCATGGAGTCCTGCAGGGATAAAGATGGAGAATCAGCTCTCACACAGCGATATCAAAGTATTTAACCTCACACTTAAACTACACTAATACGCTTAATAAACTACACTGCTGAGTATTTATCCATTTCCTTTTGGAAATAATTTGCTCATGTTAAAGTTTAATCTGCACTACAAAAATGGCTTTGAACAATTACTAGTTCTGTTTATCCTGCAGATAAACCAACACAATAACAGTTTCTCAAAAAACCAATGAACAGTAGGTGGGGCAACATCATGGAAGCAACCTTTTTGAAAACCGTATTCCCTTTCAGATTTCAGATTACTGATACAAGTACAATGCCTTAGATTACAGGACACTTGCATGTTTTCTTCAATAACTTTGATGCAACAGACAGATTAGGACACGCACACGATCGATGTCAGGCGACGGTAACTGTGGAAGCTGTGGGAAACTGTGTGAACCACCACTTTGTCTGCATCGAAAGATCGGGAGAGAGCCCAATGGACAGGACACCACCTGAGAGAGCGTCTCCGTGACGACAGCCAGCTTCGCCTCAGCAAACACAAAGGCCGATTGTAAAATCAGCAAGGATTGCATGCAAAAGTCCAAACCAGTTACAACAGATACAGATATAAGGTAGAGGGTCAAAAAGACGAGAGCAAAAAATAAAAATATATATATGGAAAATTAATTTCCACTGGTGGCAATGAATGGGAAAGATAAGATAAGATAAGATAAGATAAGATAGAGGATAATCATCTGTATATAGGCCCACTGTGACAGCTAAACACCCACAGGTTAGCAGATAAAAAGATTTCAGCACGGCTGAAAAAACTTCAGAGGGGCGCCGCAGATGCAGGCTGGCCGAGGGGAAACCAGAACTCTGCAAACATCAATAAGCTTTGTTACAGTGAAGGATAGACGCTCCAGCACTAATCAATAGTGTGCTTGTGTGTGTGTGTGTGGGGGGGGGGGACTAGAGGCTAAGGAGACTCTTTATGTGTAAAACCCATAAAAATTTCCAATGGTTCAGTTTAAAGCAGCGGGTGAAAAATGCTTTACATTCAGACATGAGCATACACAACAAGCAGTGAAAGCAGGCTTCTGGGTATCGAACACTCGTGTGCTCAGGCCGACGGGCCACGGCACACCTCGCACTCTTTGATTGGCTCACTCGGTCAGTGTCTGGTTCTCTTTGCTCAGAGGAGAGCGGACAACTAAAGGGAGTTCTAAAATGTGAGGAGCAGGCAAGGAAGTGAAGGCCACCGACTCAACTGATTCATTAGAACTAATTACACAAATAGTAGCTAATGAAAGTCTAATGGATTACTAAGGAGGCGTGCAGCTTCTCTGATGGAAATAGGACTGCCGCTGCAGCTGGGCAGAAAAAAAAGCAGCAAACGCCTTGCCGTCTGGCTGCACATTGAAAACCCCAGCAGGACATTTGTCTGATGCTGCTTTAGACTAATGTGGATGAAGACAAACATTCAAAAATGGCCTGAATACATTTGTCCTCCCTCCCTTTCCAAAGAAATTAATGATTATTTCTCACAGCGTAAAAAGAGCAAAGGCCTTGACTTTGCTTGATTTTTCCCCGCAAAACATTCATCTGGGAGATGAAACATAATCCTCAGGTCTCTGGCTGACCAAAAGGTCCGGACCGAGCAGCGCAGAGAGCAGCAGATCAATGCCACGACGGCCTCTTTGTCATCTGCCTGCTATGAAATATACCCTCCATGTAACCACATTTGTTAACCTCTAGCTAGATTAATGGCATCCTGACCACATAAAGGAGATGCTGGGTCCTGTGTGACCGGCCTTTTATTACACTGTAGAGCGTGCAGCCAGCAGCGGCAGAAGAGCCGGGTCTGAGAGCTGAACAAAGCATTTCTGCTGTCAGTATATCAGTCTGCTCAGAGTGCATATATGGACCAGTAAGTGTTATGATCAGGCAGCAAGCGCAGCCGCTACGGCGTCGCCCCGGCAACAAAGGAGAAGCGTCTGGAGGAAAGCGCAGAGGGGAAGTGGAACATTTGTCACAGAAGCAGCAGTCAAAGAGAAAAGTGAGAGAGGTGCTAATCCAAAAAACAAAGGAATCAAGGCTGATAGAACGAGAGGAGGACGAGAGAAGATGAGATTCTTTCTGATTCAGGAAAACTAAGAAATAAACGTTGTCTACTAAACAGCTATAACGTTACAATTTACACAATATGCATTAGGAACGGGGGGAAAAATGTATTATTAGATGCATCGATTATGATTCATGGACGATTCTGAATCGTTTTGGAAACAACCAATAATCGAAAAATGTATATGATTCAAAGTAAAAGTAAGAAGCGGAACTAAATGTGGAGCATTTTTAATTTAACCTATTTTCGAAGAGCACACAAACATGGCTGACTTTGCAGATTGCGTAATCCTGGTCTGGATTTCGCTTCAAGCGACCGTTTGGAACCATTTTGGCTTTTATAGTGTCTACGATCATTTGGCTTTGGATAAAGTCATGCAATGTGAACGTTCTCTCACAACAAAGTTAAATATGTAAGGAACACATAACAGATTTGTGAAATCCCATCGTAGGATTCCAGGAGGAGTTGAGAATTCGTTTGAGTGCTACCGGCGTGAGTGTGGCTTCAACAAGTTATGCTATTATGCATTAATTATGCTTATTTCATCAAAAGACGACTCAAACTCGTTTTTGTTATTTGATATCAGACATATGTTCCCAATAATCGAAGGCCATGAGCATTATTTTGTTTCTAAAAACAGCACCTTAGTTGTTTTGTTTACTAAGGCTACCAAGTCTTTTCTTTAAGCACTGCTCTTAAACATGTTCAGTAGCGAACTAAACATGATTACTTTTGTTTGATGTGAGTCAAAGAGCGTTCTATTAAAGCTGGTCTAATGATTAAAGGAAACATTTTTTTCCCTTTTGATGCTGTGTAAACTTTTGTTTACCAAATAAGATATTTTTTTATGTCAGAATTGTTATGTTCTTTAAAAAAGTTAAACAAATATATTGACTTTGTCTTAAATTAAAAGTACAGTTTGGTGGAGAAAGCTAATATCCGTCTACTGCAGGGATGGGCAACTCCCGGCCTTGAGGCCAGTGTGTCTGCATGACTTCCAGATATTCGAGCCCTACTGCTGACTGATTACCTGGTTCAGGTCATAAAAAAACAAAAGTATATTTGATTTTGGCTAAAAACAATATAATCACAATTAAAATACCACTGGGAACACTTTTACAATAGTGTAGTCCTCAAATACAACTTATCCTTTTTAACATTCATTTTAGTCAGGCCGTAATAAAATATTCAGCCAGGAAAAAACACTTCTATTGCCAAATATTGATTATGTTTCATTATTGATTGAAACCATACGAATGCTTTAAATCAAGGCAGGTTTATACAAAAATGTTCCCAAAGCATCAGACTGCAGCGGATCTTAGTCCAACTGGGTAAAAACAGCCATTCATTCATCTATTCAAACAAACAGGACTTAATATAAAACCGATCCGGAACAGCACCTTGCCCTGAAGCCTTTATAAAGTGCAGATGGGTACAAAATCTGCAGTCGTGGCCGGCAGACAGGAGTCGTTTAAACTGTGTCTGCAGAACGTCAATATTCAATCAGGCCAGTGGACATCATTAGGGCAGCGTCTCTTTGAGAGCGACACCCCTCTTAACCCCTCAAACTGCTCATTAGGGGTTCAGAGCAGAGCACAACAGCCCTGTAACAGATAAACACGCCGTCTGGATCCCCTTCCTTTCCATTACGCCTTTCAAGTCCACTGCTTCCTCATCTCATCGATCTCTTTAAACATATTTTAATGTGTCAATTATTTGTTTTTGGGGAAAAAACCTCTTTGATTATGGAATAGCACTGAAATATTTTCAAATTAAGATCAGAGTCAATAATGTTTTTATTGAATCATGGCTCCACTTTCAAACTAACTGTAATCATCTTTGCTTGTTGTGACTTAAAAATATTTTTATGCAAACAAATAAAAATGAACGTGTTTGCTTGAATTAATTTCGGACAGAAATCAATGTGCAGTGTGCATCAAATTGTCTTCGGCTGCTGATCTTGGATCCAGAATATTCTCAGAAACATGGAATAGGGAGTATTGCTCCTGAGGAACAAACCATGCCCCCCACCTTCAATCACATGGTCTTGAATTTGAAGGTAGTTTGAATATTGCAGTTCCTCAGATGTTCTAATGTTACTTTCAGCACTGAGATATTTATTACTGATTGATGTTGAAGAGTCTGATTTTACTCTATGTGCAGTCTGGTTCCAATGACCTGTTCTGTGTTTTTGCTTTATCTTCTATATTGATTAAAACTGTGTGTGTCTGTGTTTACACACTAGAATATTTAAAATCAGATCTGCATATCCCACCTGTTTTATTCTTAAGCTATGATTCATTCAGAATGTGACCTTATTCTGGCTAAGATGATCAACAAGCACATTAACATGGCTGGGTTTCATTCATGGGAAGTGTTTTTCTGGGGAAAATAGGCTGGAATGTATTTTGCACTGGCCATGAAAGTAACAATTCCACATGCCAAACAAAGACACGGTTGTGTCCAAATCCCTCACTACTTAGTGCACTGCACAGGGTGTTCACCAATTTTTAGGGTATCCGAATCTATATATTGATGCTATATTTAATGTAGACCACAATGCATTGCATTTGAACAATTTGTCATTAGAAAAAAAAAGGTAATTATTATTTTCTTTAAAAAATCTTACAGGATTTTATCATCAGAACAAAGACGATTCATAATTAGTCTGCACAAAACGTTCATACTTATAACTTTCTTACTTTGGCAAATGAGTAGTGTCATATTTGCCTTTAAAAAAAGTAGTGAGCATTAGGGATGCAACGATTTACTTTCACAACGGTCACAGTTTGTTTCGATACGATGCAGAATTTGTGTATTACACAACAACAGAAAACTAAAAATTCAGAAAAATCCAACCTTTCAGTTTGCTTTTACTAAAACGGATATAACGTAATAAAACAATATTAAATATATTAAAGTTGGCACAACACACGTGTTTGAGACTTTCATCATAAACATATGCAGACATATACAGTAGGGAAGGCCATGGTTCAATTCAATGGTGAAGAACACAATTAGCTTTTAAAGCAGAGAGCATATGTACAAATTGCATTAAAGTCCTGTGCAGCGGCTAGGCCAGCACTATGTAATCTTTTAGAGGCTAGGGAGTAGTGAGGGAATTCGGACAAACCCTACATCTTCCGTTTTTCTTCACAAGGGACATAGAAAAAATAAAAAGGAAAACCTGAAAAATCATTATTGCTGTGTGGACAAAAGACCAAGAAAACAGTGTGTTTGGTCAAGTCAAGAGAGAAAGCGGCACCATGGGATACCAAGCTCAAGATGAACAAGCTGCCGAGAGACCAGCCCAGAAATAACAACAGGAAGAAAGATGAAGAGTAAAGTGTGTGTATGTCCAGCAATCCATCCTGTCTGACCTCTGAATGAGAGCAGCCCTGGGGTCAACAGGGGGAGGACTCTAATTGATCAAGCTGTCAGAGCCAATAAGGAGGTACATGTTAATGGGACTTTTATAAGCCCTATGGGATGCACCATCTCAAATTCAACACTGTTCGAGTATGTGCAAAGCTCTGCAATAGTGTGTGTGTGAATCTGTGTGTAATCCCAGGGCCCAGGTAGCCTTATTAAATAGAGCCAAGTGGAGGTTTCGGCTAGCGTTTGACAAATGGCCTCTCAAAGCCAAGGCCACCTTTGCAAAGTTTGGGGATGAGGTAGAGGGTCAAGCCCAAGAGGTGAAAGAGGATTGTTGGTGTTCATATATAAAGGTAGAAGAGAAAGAGTGCGCTCTACCTCAGCACTAATAACCTGTACTGGCTGACTGATGAAGTGTGGAATGGATTCATCTCACTGAAGTCATGCTGCCTAACACAGAGGTGCTAGGGGTTAGCTACGGGACTTAGCCCATTTAGGAAAGGCCACGGCCATGGGGACGGGGAGCTTCAGACACGGGTACTTTAAGAAGCAAGATCTCCCGTGGGTTTTCTCAGAGTTCAGATGCCGTCAGTTGCAGTTTGCGCTGCAGCCTGTTAATTTAAAGCAAGCTAGTCCAAAGATTCAGGTCAAACAGCTCATTTCCAGGCAGCTCCCAACAATTTCACAGACAAGTTTGAGTGACATCGAGTTACCTTTACTCGGTTACTTTTCCTGCAGTAACAAAAAAAAATATCCTCCATATAGTAGTTTAAAAGGACCAGAGTAGATTAAAGATGAAAAAACATAACTTTTACTTAGCAACAGCTGGTTGTTTTTCATTTAGTAACTTAAAGTATAAAGTGTGTAGTGAGGGGCTTTACAGCCTTATAACATCCGTGATTATAAAAAAAAGTAGTTGACTATTTCTCTGGTTTTATCTATCGTGGGTTATTTTTAAAATGCAACTCCTGCAATAAACGAGGTAATTTGATATTGCATCATTAATTTATTCTAATCATCAGGAAAAGTCTTGTTAAGAAATAACCCAAATAAAAAGGGATGTTATACGTATTTGTATAATATATAAAACATTTTAGCATCTGCAAACGGCAGAATTTATAGAATTTTTGTTCTCATGTATGCTTAAACTGTTCTGTGAGTAGTTTTCCTTATTTACTTTTACTCAAATTATTTAGACGACTACTATTTACTTATATATTTAATATTTTGCTGTAAATCTACTCTTTAGCAAATTTTGCAAAGTAGCCTCTGTTAGAAATTCACCTTTTACTGTATTTTTTCTGTGAAACTGGTGGGACTAGTCAATGTTTTAAAAGTCTTTCAAGAGTATATGGTGGGGGTGGGGGGGTGAAGCATGCGGCACAGAAGGGTGGGAGGGCTGCCAATTAGGAATGTTGTGGAAGGAGACTACGCTGCGTGGACATGAAATGTCTGAAATGTGGATCCGTCAGGAAGCATTTCAGCTCCATGGAAACTGGAGAGCAGACAACTAAAGGAAGGAGGAAATCTGGGTCCTATTCAGAAAGGCTGTATGGGGGCAGGGGCCAGGGGCCAAAAACCATTCAACTGCCCCCAAGACACAGGGACAAGGATCACACCGCCCTCCTTCAGCCCCGACCTCTGTGAACTTGATCCTGATGAACAATGTAAAAAGGGGGAAGGGGAGAAGAAAGAGGACTGAAAGAGCACACGGGGAGGATAATTCTCTAGAAAGTAAGCAAGATTTAACTCCAAAGTTCGTCCCTTCCCCCAAAAGAATGGACTGCAGAAAGAGTATTTTATTTCAGCTTTGGAACAGAACAGGGTGTGCTGAAAATGGGTTACCATGCCTACCAACACAGGTGTCTTTCTAGCAGAACAAATGTTTGTTTTTTATTTCATTTCCTAACACATTTAACACCCTGTTCTGAAAGTTCATTCGAAATGAACTAAAGTTTTGGTATCTAAAAGTTTTATTTCAAACATACAGTACTGAAAGCAGATAAGGGATGAAAAGGGATTATCAAGGAGGGCCAATACCGGCGAGGCCTTGGAAGATTCTTGTGCCAATCTGCTGCTCTTCAGGCACAAACTCGATTTCTATTGGAAGGAGAAAGGTTTGCAACGCTTTCAGCATCACTCAAAAAAGGAAATTAAAATTTGGTCTCATTGTCCTTTCAAAAAAAAAGATTTCTAAAATACTGACTCTGACCTTGATTCTTAGTCTTTTATACCAGACGGAGGGAAAAACAGTTTCAGGATTTTTCTCTGGTCTTTGAAAGCATCTCTTTGTAATAGTGAGGACACACAGTGGGACTATTATAACATTTATTATGTTACTACATTTACAACCACTTACACTTTACTTATACCTCCCAGAAAAACAAGACAATTAATAAATAAATCTTCAATTCTAGTTTGACCAACTCTAATTTTCAGATTTGCTGCGCTTGAAATGAACCTCAACAGGAGGAATCTGTGGCGTTAAACAGAATGAAGACGTTTAACTGTCTTTAGGATTTAGATGATGCATGGCATTTCTGAAAGATGTATTTCCCACTTGATTTTTTATCTGATACGGTGAAAACATTTACAGAAATGATAGTGAATATACTTTTTGGGTTTTATTGACTAATTGGTCTACGTTTAAAACATGAGACAAGCACATGTGTTTTCTTTATAAAGCACTTTTTAAAAGATGGAGTAAAAATGTAAAAATAGTCAACAGAAAATATTTAAAAAGAAACTAAAAATACAACATAGCTGTAACCATTAGAAAACAGTGAGCTTTAATGAAAAAAAAGAGTCTTTGGTTGCGTTTTATTGTTTAGCAGAGTCGGCTCCACATAAATCCCATAAAAAAATAACTAAGCCAGAGAGTTTGACAGTTTTACTGACTGGACGACTTAACTGGATCAGTCAGGGCAACTGAAGCTAAAAACGGTCATGTTCAAGACACAATCATCTTTTGGATATAATTGTCATTGCAAAAATAGGTGAATATCAAAAGATACATAAGCCAAGAAAGAACCTCCCATTCTGGTTTCAGCATTTGGATTACCGGTAGCTAAAAACCTTCGTTTAAGGTCACTGTTTGGTTTGCACTACTGTCCAGCTGCTAATCTCACAGCAAACGGCACTGGATATGGAAAGCGAAAACTGACGGTTCACTCTAAAAAGACCAGGGACAAGATGTGGAAAGAACCCTTCCCTTTTTTTTGCATTAACCTTTATCATTATCAGAGTCAATTATGTATCTATTGTGCAAAGTAAACTTACTTTCCTTAAGCGAATTATAGGGAACAAACTATAATTTCCAACACAGTTACCCCACGTAATGCCCTCCCAGCCTTGTCCGAAAATAGGAGGTCAACCAGTCTTTGCTGCACAAGTAAAAGGTCAAGAGTGGAGGACAAGACGTGATGTTAGAGGCAACAGGAAGGGGCACATGGGATACAGACGGCACAGATGCATAGCACTTTGTTTGCAACTATTGTCTTGACCTGATAATCAGGGAATGTCACAAAGGGCACTAATCATTGAGGCAACAATAGCCACAGGAAAGCACACGGGCTGGCATTGTTAGTCTCACGAGTCGATGTACAAAAAGCCGGAACACTGACCAAAGGAAAGTCAGGGCTAAGCTGGGCACAACTCTGTACAATGAGTGCAAAACAAAAAGTATTCTGCGAAATACTGTTTGGAGGCAAAACACATCTTTCAATTCCCATCTTTGAATAAAGTAAGGTTGTTTGAAATAAATGTTCCACTTACCATAGTGCTTTTAATCAGTGAATTCACAAGATTTGACATTTGACTTTCATGAGTTGGTACATTTTTCTCAAACTACATCTAATGAAAAGCGTGCACACAGTGCTAAAAATGAGACTATTGAAAAAGGCTTTGCTTTAGCTGTGAAACAATTCTTTCCTCTTTTTGATGACTCAATGACAGAAATTAAAAGTGAACTTTTGCAAAAATGCCAATAAACATACTAAATAATCAATTTAACACCTAAATAACAAATGCTCTTTAACTTAGCGTAAATCCTCAATCATTTATGCAAATAATACGAATAAGCTGATTCTGATGAAGAGAAAAGCAGCTTTGCACAGTTATGGAACACATTATATAACTCAAAAACTTTGGATCCTGACCTGTGGAGCTCCATTGTAGTGTGAATGAATTCTTTTTTTACCTTTTGTAAGGCAGAAGTTGACAGCAGAAAACATGACATCGTGGACTCCTTTTGTGACTCTACCCCTGTTGCTTCAGGGTGACATTTCCTGGCCTCCCTTACCTCTTCCAGGCAGTTCCCAAGAGAACTCCTAAATTCACCAAACACAGCTTTGGGTAGGCATTTTCAACCCTCAAACCTGTGATCTAGAGCAGTGGTAAGCTTCAGCCAGGCGAGATCAGTGATTTCCTTTCCTGGGGTCAGAATGTCACCAAAAGCCTTTTTAAATGTGACGATGTTAGCCAGGTCATCATCTGAGGACTACGATATTTTCAAAAGAGGGAGAAAGGCAGGGATCACCGCAGACCAGCAGTAATGCTCTCCCCCTAGGATTTATTTGATGTATCTGCTAAGACAGATGCAGTTGGTAGAAAACAGACTTCTAAGTGCACTATAGGCAGACAAAAAAATCCTTTACCACTTAAAGATCAATATTTACTTGCACCGTTCAAGTATTTCTTCTAACTTTTTCAGCTTTGAAAACTCCATACGATCAGTGGGAATTTTACTGCTCTAATAAGAAAGTATGGTCTCTGGCTGATTTGTTGTGCTGAACACTTTTGATCATTTCCAAAGTAGAATCTCACTTGCCTGGAACTCCTTGAACAAGTTCCTCTTGTTTCTGTGGAACTTGCAGTTGGTTCAGATCCTGAGCATTAGATGACCTGTGTTTGAAGTGACCATTTTATGACTTTCAAGTCTACTGTTCAACAGAAGTCTGTTTCACTCTCTCTCTGTATGGTGTGGACAAAACAACACTGGTGTTAGTGCGGCTGCTGTCATGTTTTGAGTGCTGTTGGTGTCGAACACCGATAAATAAAACTGTTATTTACAAAGACATGCAAAAAATCACTACCAATTATGTCTGTTTCACTAAAATATTTACAAGACGCCTTAAATAAAATGTATCACCACATCTTGCAAAGATCTCAAATAAACCACAGTCCCCCCCTCTTTCTCTGTTATCAATAGCAGTCTTTCCAATGGAGCTGAAACACCAAGATCAAAAAGATTTTGGAAAGATTCTCTAATGTTATTGAATTCTGAAAGGCAAAAATGAAATCTGAAGGGGGACAGACAGAGCAAATTGCAATGTTCCGCCAAATCCAACACGGTACCAAAAATGGCTAATGTGCAGGACACAGCAACGTGAGAGTTTTGTTGCGTACAACACCAGCTAATAAAAAAAAAAGAAAATCTTTATTGAGCACACATTTAAGCTCTAATGAAAAACGACTGACATTGTCTATCATTTACCAAACAGTTAGGCACTTTAGTGCACCAGAAGATGATTATTCAACCCAATTCAAGGACCTTACACCAAAAAGAGGGACAACTGCTGTAGATGTGGTCCAGACAACAGTTATTCGTCAAATATACTGGCTCCTCATCCCAACTGCAGATTCTACGTATTTATCACCTGCGCAAGAGCCAACAATAATAGTTTGGGTGGTGTTACTGTCATGCTACGTTCACACCAGACTCTGAAACACGAGTTTAAGCAACCACTTTGAATGAAAACTCTGTGCAAATGCATGTATATGAGCGTTTTAGGCTTCCATATTCCAAACCCTTCCAACGTTTTGCCCATGTTTTTGGGTTCTACGTCCAAAACACATTGCAAACATGTGAATGCGTTAAAGCTTTTTCTTAGACTGTCTTTTGTTTGTGGATGGGAATTTTAAATATTTTTTTATTCAGCATTGTGTTTTTATTGGGTTATCATTTCCACAGTGGTGTAACCTGTAATTGGCAAAATCTGCAAAACAGTTACTTTTTACAATTACTGTGGATGTTTTAAGGCTGTAAAACCTATCAAAAAAACTTTATACACTTTCTAAGACTTCCTTTAACATTTAGGGATGAAAACAAACATATTCAAGCAATTAAAAATGTATGTACATGTTGCCAGTTGAAAGCATTCTGTGCTGTACAGCAGAAAAGGCAGGGACAAGTTTAATTGACATTGGCCTAGAGCCAATCAGGACGCAGAACCCAACAGCTGCAGATCAATAGACGGTGTGGGTACCGGATGTTCTCGGGCTGCCGGATGTTCTCGGGGTCCTTCGGGATCCTTCGACCAATGATGACGTCACACTATTTGATTGGCTGTAAGTTGCCATAAAGTTTTTTTTTAAACTTTATTGACAATTGTGGTAAAACACAGAGCTCTTTATGAAATGTTTTAAAAAGTGGTTTGGTCTTCAAAAATTTATTTTTGTGCATATAAAACTTTCCTTGCAATATCAGGATATTAAGAACTGTATTTTCTGGTCTATTATATGATACCACACCCAATAGAACATTTTTTGAGTGTAAATGATCTGGCATTGCAATTTTGGAAGAATACCAAAAGCAGAACTCATCCCAGAATGTTTTTATAATTCCACAGTTAAAGAATAAATGATCCACCGTCTCAATGTCATTCAAACAAAAATTGCAGTCATTCTCTTCAAACCCAAAACGAATCCTCAAATTTTTTTTAGATGGGTACGACGTCGCTAAGTAGTAAAATCGCTAAAAGTAAAATCGCTCGCTAAGTAGTTTGTCCAACTGGTGTTACCGTAGGGTGACGTCATCATTGGTCGAAGGACCCTCGAAGGACCCCGAGAACATCCGGCGGCCCGAGTCAATCCGGTACCCACAACGGTAACAAAAAAAACCATATCAAATGATATTAGTTATGTATTGCTGTTTCTTTTTCTTGTTTTCTATTGATCTAAATGACAAAGATATGATAAACCATGATTTCAGGACTGTGTCATTAAAAAAGGATCCATCTGGGTTAAACAGCTTTACTGACCTCTTGCTCTGAAAATATATATTTTTTAAATCACAATTGCAGTAAGAACTGATGACATCGTTAAATAGTGAGTAATAAACTGCATATTTTGTACGTGTCTTACTCTTTTGTCATCAGTTACACAGTTCAATTGTATATTTTAATAGGCCAGTAGTAATCAAGAGGACTAACCTTCACAACAATAAGCTACACAATTGTTCTAGTCTTCTTTGTTAGTAAACAGGCAATGTTACTGGTATTATCAATTTTGCAAGTACAAAGAAATGTGAACCCGATTCAGAAAGCTATGATGATTTTGTGCACTGCCATCATGTAACTACTGTGCGGTTAACAGGCCTCGTGGAAGAAAGAGCCAAACATTGTGTTAACACGACGGCATCTCTGGGCTAGTATTAATAATACAGCCACTTAGCATTCAGAGGCTCAGCCTTGCTTTTTGTCTCAGCCTCTCTGTTTGTTTCACAGGTCATTAAATTTATGCCGCAGCCCTAATGTTCATTACAGCAGCATGCTGACCAGGGGTCTGCTGCACTCCCTCACTGTCTTCAATCCCCATGAGTTCCAAATGCATGCTTTCTTTTCATCCTGCAACCATTTTCCCCCACAGCTTAGTCCATTTACCTGACAAATATCTGTCTTTGCTTTAATTAAATGATTTCTCTAGAGCTTGTAGCAGGTTCTTGTTCAGACCATATTATTTAGTAATGTTAAAATATACATTGATAAATATCAAGCATTTCAGCTCAATGCATATTAATACCAAGGACATTTTTAATAGAAAAGCTAAGCGTTAAATATATTACATTTCTCAGCTAGTTGTACTTTAATATCTTGAAGCCCAACACCAGCTGTAGTAGCTGTTTTTAGGCCTATGGTTTTTACCTCAACACCAACTAAATAAATCTAATGTTCTGCAATCAAAAGGAACTCAGGTTTAGTTGAAAACAGTTACTCCATATAAGTCCTGCAGTTTGTAGGATTATTTTTGTGATCATAACCAGTAGTTTGTCATAACATACGAAAAAAAGTAAATCCAAGAAAGAAGAACAAAAAAGGCAGACCCACTGAAGATGTATTAATGTCAGGTTCCTTGGTCACCTCCTACTTGACAATTGGTAAACTGTACAGATTATTGCTGATTTTTCATCCAAGATCCATCTTAAAAAGTGTGCATGTCAAGGCGGGTAACACGACTGTAATCAAAGATGAGACTCTGAAAAGGAAGAGGAGCATGGAGAGGTTTCAACAACAAACATTCTTGCAAAGAGAACTGCTCTTTCTATCATTTTGAAATGTTTTTCAAGAAGATTACTACAGTTTTTTTTTATTGCTATAGCTTTTATGGCATTAGGTCACATTATGGACACCTATGTTTTTACCAAGAGTGGCTTAAACTAAAACGTTTGTCAGAACAAATATTCATTTAGATTACAGTTTTAAAGCCTCACGCTTAGGAAAATTCTGTTTTTGGTGTTTTTGACATGTTCTTGTGCCATTTGTCTGATGATGGAGAGCACATATAAGGAAAATTAAGCTTAAAATTGTATTTTTGAGTATATCCTTTTTCAATTGTTGTGAATCAGGAACAGACGAAAGTTTAAAGAGAATCAGGTTTATAGGCTCAGCTAAAAGCCCACAAAGCCAAATCAGGGTCAGGCAGGCAGGAGACGATAACAGGCATGAAATCATCAGAGGAGGGACAGGTTGTTAAGAAATCCAGGCGAAAGTCGGGGCAAGCGGCAGGCAAACTGAGTCAGATACAGGGTCAGAAGACAGAAGATCAGGTCCAGATATAACGCTCGGTAATGAAGGCAGAGTGGCACAAACAATACTTCACATTGAGCTCAGCTCAGTGCAGAGCTTAAGTCTGCTGTGGTTGATTGAGTGAATAAGAGTCAGATGTGCAGCATCCAGGAAGTGTGGCTAGAACTCTGGCTAGGGGCTGTAAGCTAGCGAGCGGGTGAGCAAACAGGGCTCTCCGGAATGGGTAAGGAAACACAAACATGGTCATGACTAGGGTTGTCCCCACCAGACCAGAATTTTTGGTCCCCAGTCCGATTCAGTCATTCAATTTTGATACCGATACAGAGACACAATTCACTGTCGTCTCTCTGTTAGCAGCACAGAGAGAGCCGTTCTCAGTCAAAATAAACAAATACCCAGTCTTTTTTTTGTTAAAATGCCTTTGAAGGTCATTATTTGCGTTAAGGCAAAAGCCAAGAGACACTTATTGTCAGTTTTAAACGTTTATTAAAAATATTTTTGAGTCCCGAAGTCTGAATCTGTGAAAATCTAGCTAACTTTACTAAACTGTAATGTGCCTCCTGCTCCTGCATTCCCCTCTGCTTCACTGCAGTAAATTGTCGTATCAGTTCATGATATGCAGACTTGTACTACGACATTTATTTGAAACAAGAAGATTAAAAGATACAGCGCTGATCAAAATATTAAAAACAAATAAATACCTGATCCTGATCGGGAGACAGCATCTGATTTCGATCGAGTCCGAAACTACTTGATCGGACTGGATTTTTGATCACGTGATCGGATTGAGACGTCCATAATCATAACTGAGAATAGATTTTCTTTTAGACATGACTAGTATGCTGGTTAAATAGAATTTGAACCAAATACTATACTTTTGGATAAAGCTAAAATAATATTGAGAAGTTAATCAAAGGCTTTATTACCAAGATCAATCTTTAGGGGAATGACTTGGTGGAAGTCTATGATCTCCCTTTCTGTGTGCTGTTTGTCAGTCATTAGATGCATCTGTTATTCCATGTGATCCCACCACTTGATCCTGAGGTCCAGAAGCCGTTGAGCACTGGCTTTTCAGAGCGTGGAGTCGTCTGGCTTTCTAATTAAAGCTGACGCGGTCACTGAAAGCCCGCCAGTAGCCGGGTCACAGGTCACTACGCTACAACTGAGACAAGCAGGTACCCAGCCACTGTGAAACGGCCTGAAAGGGAGGGAGGGCACCCTAACCAGCCTCTCTTTCCTTCCTCCATCTGCCTAACTTGAGACCCTCCCCCAACACCCCCAATTTGCCCTGGGTTATGGAAAGAGCAAAGTGCCAGAATGGGATGAGGCTGATAAAAGACAAATAAGTGCAAGAAAGTATGAGAGGGATTATGGGGTTCCCCAGGCATCTATGAAAGTGAACTGCTTAAGTAAAGTAAAAGAGAAACTGTGTGAAAAAGAGGAAAAGATAAAGCATGTGAGAAAGTTTGGTTAAAAAAATGGGAAAGATCATTGGTAATGCTCTCTTTCCATTCCCTTCTCCATTTTCAGCACGAGCCCCAACGCTGGTGGTGCTAAAGTCTGCAAATTGGCTGATGCATCAGAAAACAGGTAGATGTAGAGCTACCCAGACACAGTCTGCACAACCACTCCAGTAAAATCGCTTCAGGCAATTTTATGCTGATGAGAAATTTCAGGAAGAAGAAATGGCATCAACAACACTGGACAAGGTCCTTTCTAAGTGATGCTCACCACCCATGCAGCAGTAAAAGTCTCTTGAGGGGCAACATGTTTCCATGCTTCACATTGCAAGATGATCAAGTTGCAGAGATGGATTCTGGTCCCCCAGAGAAATCTCCAATGGAAGGAGGGAAATACCTTTTCTCTGCCTATGGTCATTTACCTCACAGACCACATCTGGTGAGAGACACATCCATCCATCCATCCATACATGGAAGAACGGCTGCACATTGCAAGAAAGAAGAAATACAGCACTTTCAATTCTAAGGGGGAACCTGTATTTCCCCCAGCCTTTATTTTTTATATAATAAATTAAGCAGGTCTTATTTTGACTCATCACCTAAGATAAGTTTGCCATAGGTGACCCTAGCAGTAGCAGTTGCCCTGGACAGTATAACCCTAAAGATCACTCAAACTCTCCAATCCTCCCAACACAACAAGATGGCAGTTCATGGAGGTGATCGACAATACTGTCAAGTGGAATAAGTAGTCCGATCCAGTCTGGCTGGCTTGTGAGGCCCCAGTGCAGCTGATAGGTATCATAAGAATGCAGCAAATGCGTTTGCAGAAAACGTGGGTGTGGGATGAGTTCAGGGAGACCAAGGAGAAGGACCATCATTTTGCCTTAAAGAAATGTTGGCAAACTATACAGAAATAATTCTGAGCTGTAAACCTCAACTGAGGACATTGACAGAAATAGTTTGAGAATGTACTTTTGGAAATTATTTTGTTTTTCTTTTAATTACTGACAACCACCTGCTTCTTGCAGTTCTCTTTGTTTTGTGATGAATATACATATAAAGATTTTCAATTGATAACGGTAAGAAAAAACACAAATTGTTGTTCTTTTTATTATATCTTGAATTACAAGCCATGTTTTTTTTTAGTTTGTGAATGTTTGAATGAGCTACTATCTACTGTTTCCGACCACTGTCTGCCCCATAGCAAAATAATATACATCTGCCATGAAGACAAGTTTTTTTTTAAAAAGATCCATCACATGTGTGCCTCCTGATGCGTGGAGGCTCACCTTGGACTTAAAGGAGACAGGCAGATCTAAAAAAATGTTTAATTAATATGCACCCTAACACATTTTGTGGAAGTACAGTCAGTATTTTTCCCCCTGAAAAGCATCCGCATGATGTACTTGCATATTTGTGTGTGTATAAAATAAGGTTGCGAAAACATCTATCACTGAACCCATTCACTCTCCATCCTGCACGGCACACAAACACCACCCTGCATATTTCCTTCTCCCTCCAGCTGCAAAAGGCTTCAAGATGTCAGACGTTACCTAAAGAGAGGCTGCCATTGCGACACACTCAAAAACCAACCATGACTCGTATAACAGAAACAGAAGGACCATTCCGATCCCGTTAGCGGAGGCTTTACAATTTCTATTTAACGCACCATTAAGGAAAGGTGTCTCATTTTAGTAACAATGAATCATTTTCTCAGTTCCTCTAAATGTTGCTGTAATAAATGAACACAGCTGCCAACTGAAACATTTTGTTACCAAGAAGATTTATTTGCACAAACAATGCACAACTTTCCATGTGCATATAAAAACCTAAAGTGTTTCATGCTTACCGGTATATTAATTCAAGTAATGTTTAATTATGTATTCAAATGAATCAATCTCTTCTGCAACAGAGGAAAAAGAAGCCATAGGTGGGAACACAGTCTTTAAAAACCCTGAATGGGAAAATAGAGCTGCTGTCAACCTTGGTAGAAATATCCTTGAGGGCTGAAATGAACCTTTTTTTCTCTATTTCATTTACTTTGATAAAATTCCTTGAATTGGAAATATATCTGTTCATCTGCTTAGTGATAAAGTGAGAAAAGTTGCATGGATGTATTTGATCATAATTGTACAACAGCAGAAATCTGAGGACCTGATTGTTGTCTGATTGTTATTTGTCAACAACAGAAACAAAGTTCTATTCTACTCTCTGTACAACCTGTTGGTTTTTTAGTTTTATTCTTATGGCATATACATATTAGTCAGTGTGTAAGTGGCACAAATAAATTAAATAAATATAAGACAAACAAAATGGAAGAAAAACAAAGCTCATTCTCACACAAACAATAATTTGAAATTTTCTGTGAAGCAGAACACAAACATGAAAAATGTCTAATTGGGTTTCAGAGTTTTTCTTGTTAACAACAATTGAATAACATGTAACAGCCCTGCATTATCTTATCTGCTTTACAGTTTAATAAAGCTAACCCTGCTGAGGGCAGTGTAGCACCACTTTGGCATCTTTTTTCAGGATTGCAATTGGGCTTTTTCCTATGCGCACGATTTTTCACCAATTGGCTGAAAATACCTGGATATTGTCAGCGCCCATGGCCTCAGCTGACTATGAATGTAAAACACAAATTGATAGAAACCGACTGCCATGGAAAGTAATCATGACTGTCTATTAACCTCTTAACTTCTGTCTATTAACTTCTTAACTATCTTAACTATCTTATTAAAGAGATATGGGAGTCAAAGTTATGTCAACACTGGAGCTAAAGCTCCAGTGTTGACATAACTTTAACTCCCATATCTCTTTAATCGTTTACGCAATTAATGTAATTCCAGCAGATTCTTAAGTGGAGGAAAGCAGCTTTGTGCTAATATGCAACAATCTACAAAAGCAAAGTGCTTATGCAATCAGCATAAATCAGCTGATTCTGTTGTGGAGAAAAGTGGAACTGGAACTAAAAGTCTGGAAGATTCTCTAACAGGCAGTATTTTGAAGCTGCATTTTCCTAGAAAATTACACATAAATATATACAAATGTGTAAATGGTTAGAGTAGCAGCTATTAGAGGTTAGCTTAAGAAAAAATAGACTTTTGTCTGAGAAACTAGATTGTTTGGCTTCCAAAAATCTGAAGAATATCAAACACAATGAGGAGCAGGGAAAAACCTTTTTAACTTAAATGTCTCAAATTTTTTGACCTAAATAAACACAGACCTTTGCAATCTATCATTTTTTGCATGGAATGAATGCAATGGAATGGAAACAAGTTTGTTTTTAAAATAAAAAAAACACATTAAAAAAACCTGTCATAAATACTGAGCATGAATTACACTTGGAAAATACCATGCGCATATTAAGATACAAATAATATACACATACACATTATTTATATATGTATACTTACATACATATGTACATCTAACATCCATCCAATATATTTGAATATTGTTTTAAAACCATATTTTTATATCTTATTTTAAACAGTTTTTTGTTTGGACATTGCTTTATTTCTGCTTCTATACTGTTCCACAGTTTTGCTCCACAAATAGAAACAATTCAATGATAATTTCTTAATATAAAACCATATTTTCAACTTATTCATATCTTTAGCTACATCTTCAAACAGTTTGTTTAAGTCATCCCCATCACAGAAAATATTTGTATCATCTGCAGATAGAACTAATTTAAATATTGCAGATACTTTACATATATCATTAATATCCAAAATAAATAACTTGAGGCCCAACACTGACCCTTGTGGGACACCACAAACAATGTCCAAACATGCTGAGCAAACATCTCCCAGCTTCACAAACTGCTTTCTTATACTCAAGTAGCTTCTGATCCAGTCTAACACTATCCCTCTAATTATATACCATATCGTTCCAATTTATTCAGTAAAATAATCATGGTTAATAGTGTCAAAAGCCTTCTTTAGATCAAGGAAAATTCCAGCAACATATTTGTTCTGATCAATTGCATTTTTAATTTGCTCTATAAAGTCTATGATTGCCAAGGATGTTGATCTGTTTGCTCTGAATCCGTATTGACTGTCACTAAGAAGTTTGTGCTTTTCGATAAATGCATCAAATCTACATTCAAAAAGTTTCTCCAATATTTTGGATAACTGTGGTAATAAGGATATGGGTCTGTAGTTTGTGAAGTGGTGCTTGTTCCCAGTTTTATACAGCGGTATAACTTTGGCTATTTTCATGCTGTTTGGAAAGGAACCTGATTGAAAAGATAAGTTACAGATCAACACGAGTGGTTTCAAAATACCATCAATCACTTTTTTCAATAAAGCCATATCAATGTCACTGACATCAGTACTCATCTTTTTTTACTAAATCTAATATTTCCTTTTCTGTGACAACTGAGAAACATTGAACTGGGATTCTGATTGATTAGTTCATGGTACTGGTTTCCAGATGGTTCTGAATCAGAGTGTTTTTGCTAATTTGGGTCCAACATTTACAAAATACCGATTAAAACTTTCAGCAACATCCTCCATCTTGTAACTTTCCTTTTTATGATAAATTATTTAGGATAACTATTTTCTTTGGCACCCTTTCTAATAATTGCGTTAAGGATGTTCCAGATGTTTTTGATGCTACTTTTGTTTTCGTCAAGTGACTTGTCATAATGTGCTTTTTTTGCATCTTATAATATCTGTTCATTTATTTCTGTATTTTTTACATATGTTTTCTGCCTCTTTAGTTCTTTGTTTTAAGAACTCTTTGTAGAGACAGTTTTTTTTTACAGGCATTTTGTAGCCCTTTGTGACCCAAGGGGCATTGGCAATAATTTGTTTTTCTTCTAAATGCTTTATTAGGACGATTTTTTATTAAATAATGATTCAAATATTTTTAAGAAGCATTCATAAGCCTCCTTAACGCATTGTTTGTTGTAAATTTCATCCCACTTTTGGGCTAATAAATCATTTTTGAATGCATTTATGGATTCCTCACTTTTAACCGTTCTGTACTGTGTTGACTTGTTAAACTCATAATTTCTGTAATTATCATATACACTGGAAGATGGTCACTTAGATCATTAATTAATAATTTTTGTTAACGGTTTTATTTTCAATATCATTAGTGAATATAATGTCAATTAAAGTTGCACATTGGTTTGTAATTCTGCTGGGCCTAGTGATTTTTGGAAATATACTAATACTGTACATGGTATTTATGAATTCCTCTATTGATTTGAGTATTTTAAGATTTAACAAGTCAATATTGAAATCCCCACAGATGAAGTTTACTTTATTATTTTTACTTAGTAAACATTTTTTCAATCCAAGATGAGAGTATTTTAATGTTTGAACCTGGTGTTCTGTAAATACAACTAATTATGATGTTTTTTGGTTTCTTTACATATTTCAATGGTTATACTTTGAAGTACATTCTCAATCCCAGTTGTCACGCTTTCTAACACCTGGAATTTCAGGCTATTATGAACATACAATGCCACTCCTCCTCCACCCTTATTGAGTCTATTGTTGCATCTTAGTTCATTCATAGCTGTCTATCTAAATGTGGATGTGGATGCAAAGTGGATCAGTTCTACAAATATGGATGAGGCATCTCTTCATTTCTCAAAGATCGAACAGGAGACCAGACCAAAAACAAAACTGCACAGAAAACAAAGTGATCCCTTTTTCGTGAAAATAATAAATATGCATGTCTACATTTCAGTGACACCATTGTGTATTAGTCACACTCACACTAGCAGGCACGCGTGTGTGTGCGCAGACACGCATGCGTATCACCTTTATGACTGACCTTTGCAATAAAAAAGAATACATGAATAAGGAATAAAATCTGCAAATGACACATCTGCATTTGGCCCTGTGGGCTTCCCCTTAGCTGTGCTGCAGAGTCAAATGAAGGCCCTTTAATCTGTACCCTCTTTACACACAGGGAGGGACACACACACATGCACAAACACACACTTATCCCCATCTGATATCTCATACATCTTAGGAAATTACTGGTTAAAAAGGCTATATGAAAAAAACAATGTTAGAGGAAAAAATAAATAACTTCATTAAGTTAACAAAAAAAAAAGAAGAAACTAAAAAGGATGAAGCAGAGTAAAAACTGTTCAAGCGACTGTCCAGTGGAATTGACAGGAAGACAGAGTAGGGGTTAAGAGGATGAAGGGAGCAGAGTAACTCCAAGTTTAACCTTTGACCAGGGAGTTAAGTTGTGATCAAGACCAGAATCCTAAAACAGTTTCAACAGAGAGAAAAGAGTGGTTTGCTTCTTGAATGGTCCGTATCAATAAGCAGAATGTATGAGAGGCGACAGAACCTTGGTTTCCTAAATCATCTGCATCTTTCTTTGGACATGTGAGCAGTGCACATGCATACGCATTAGAGCTGCATATTTCAAGCCAAGGATAGACTTGTGATTAATCTAGCAGAAGCAATGAAAAAATGAGTGAACAAAGAATAGTATGTGTAATGGTGTGGTGTGTTTAACCATTCATCATGACCAGAGGAGTGAGTTAAGGTCACTACCTCGGTCAAACAGATGCAGGAAATAGATGGTAAGAGAACCTTCTCTCTTTCAAAGTGTTGGCCGGTTGTTTTTATTTCATTACGCTAGCATGTACATACACTGTTACCCTTTCTTTATTTTTTAACAATCATGCAACATTTCCCTCTCTGCAGACAAGACAGAAGTTTTAGAAGATGACGTGCCACTTTTGGGGTTGTGAAATGATTAAAACATGTTCACAACGATGAATGTCGTTGCTTTTGCAAAGCCTTAAAGGAGAAGGTAATTAAATAACTAATTTGCACTGGACAAAGAATAGGCCCACAGCTGCAGTTTGTTGACAAGGGGTGCTGGAAATAAGCTTACTGTGTAAAACACTGCTTTAATGGAGTATAAAAATCCACAATGGTTTCCTTCAGCTGCTCCTGACTGACCCAGAGCAGGAAATAGTTCATCGTTCTAAAGCACAAGTCTGTAGGAGTGTGAGAGCAAAGGCGGAGGAGGTCCAGGTATTCCGTCTGTTAAACGTCTGTCATTACATGGTGTAAGTAGAATGTCTTTCAAGGAAACCTGCTTTCACTCCATCATTGTCAAACAGGATTAAAGTGGATCAAGACCATCAAATGTTTATAGAATAACACAAAGGTTTTACTCCTTCAATTAGAGTTTTACTCCAGAATCAGTAAATCTACAGTCTCCTCAAAAAGCCAGGTGCTGGGCATCGATAAGCATGATGCTTCAACCCAGTCCGTTTTGGATAATGTTGATTACTGTTTAAAACTATCGTATATCTTCCAATAGTTGCAGATCTCTAACTGACGCTGGTCTCCGATGAACGCTGGGAGTAAACAGGTGTTCATTACCTTAGACGCCGGTCTCTAATAGTGGCCAGCCCTTTGCACAGTCATGCAGACTGTTGTATTTGTGTAGGAGTCAGTGTAGTGATGGCCAAGAAATCATTCCATTTAGCATTTAAATTTTCTGTGGTGGCATTCGCCAAAAAACATTCCAGTGAGAAATCTGCACATTTTGAAGTGGATCTTAAAGGTTTCCAAGAATGGCCCAAGCAGATGGGTAATATTGAGAAGACGGCTGCAGAAACAAGAGCAACAAACAAACAGATTATCTGGTAGAGGTGCAAAGAAAGAGAGCGATAAATTAGAAGTGCTTTAACATAGATTATTGAGCATAGACGGAAAGGCGCGTGTCTTCAGAAAAATGATTGGCATGAAAGCAAAGAGGATTTTGATATGCAGACTGATGACCCCTCAAAGAGAAAAGAAATGATGCAGCCAATGCTAATCAGAACATAATACAATGTTCTAATCATTTCGATAAATCCTGAAATGTTTATCTGGAGTCGTCTGCATTTTGTGACAGCATTTGACCCAAACTGAACCTATAAGCCATCACCATTCTATCTATGATGAAATAAACGCCGGTCTTCAATAGACGCTTTTCTCTAAGAAACGCCGGGCCGGCTACCAAATTTTTGGAATAAACGCCGGCGTTACTATTGGAAGATATACGGTAGTAAAAATGTGATATTTTACAAGCCCCAATCTCCATAAAGTGTGTTTGCTTACTTTGAATGTTTTTTACAAGCCCCCACTGAAACTGCATTTGTTAAGTCAATGACGGTCTCACACAATGAACATCTCTGAGCTTAATATTTTTTAATAAAACATTTATTAGAGCTGGTTTAAAGTGTGTTTTAGTCATTTTAAATTCTAATAGTGTAAAGACTCCATAAGAAAAATATAGATAATTCCATTGCTTTTTATTAGGCCTGCACAATATACCGCAAATTTATCGTTATCGCGAGATTAAGCTGTGCAATATGCATACCGCAAAAGAGGGCGAAAATCGCAATAAATGTTTACCTTAAATGTGCTAAAACAATCTCATGGCAGCTTAAAGTATTGATCAAATGAATAAATCCCATTATGCATTTAACCAATCGGAAGGACCCGTTTACGTTGTTGATCAATCAGATGAGCCCTTTTATGTTTGATGTTTGCCTCCTACGTCGACAAGGGTCATTTGGAGTATAATTTTAAACTGTTGTAGTGAAATGGAAATGATGTTTTTGGTTGTTTTGCAATTTGTTTATATACCGCAAATTATATTGTTATCGCAATATTAATCACCAATATCGCATATCGCGAATTTTCCTCATATCGTGCAGCCCTACTTTTTATAAATGATCACGCTTAGCAGGAGAACTCACTTTTTACACCACAGAATAAAAAATAAAAAAATAAAGAAAATCGTATTTCCCGAGTCCTTGGGTTTCATTTCTGAATAGTTCAGATCACAAGTGATTAACACTATAACTAAAGTCTAACTAAAGCTGTAAGGCTATATGAGGAAACTACAAGTGCAAAACATTTGCCTTTGTGCAACAGAAAAGTTGAGGTCGTTCCCTCAAAACCTACAGTGTCTCCATACAATTTTAAAACTCAACAGCTGGTTAGCCAGATATCTAATTTTATCTGGATTTTATCAAGCAGTAATACAATTATTAAAAGGCTTTTCTTTTCATTGATTTTTCCAGATAGTCCAATAAAAGTTTTCTTTTTTTTACTAGATTCCAGTTTCCCTAAACTTTTGAGGGAAAAGTTTACCTTCATCCTCTGTAGAATGTCTGGAGCTGGTTAAAACTTTATTTGTAAACTAGATTTCAAGTAGGAACTATTAAAATGTAATATAGATTTTTCAATTAACCCATAACTGTCAAAGTGGAAGCTACAAAATTAAATGCTAACTAAAGGCTCATCCAAATTTTTACATAATAAATAATTAAAAAAAAAGGTCACTAAAGGTGGTATTTTGTTGGGAAATTAATAAACATTGAACCACCATTTGAGCAACTTTATGCTGCAATCACAAATACAACTACCACCACACACACGATAGGGAGGCATCGGCAGAATCTTCAAGATTAGCTGCTTCCGCACGTTTTTTTTTCTTTTTAAATCGTTAACATGGTGATAAAAGCAAGACGGTGGTGGTCTGGTGGCCCTCATTCAAGCGGGGATGACGCCTTTATGGAATCGGGCGACAGCTGGGGCAGCCACATCACCGGCATGCAGCAGCTCTGATTGGACAATGTGTAAATACCGTCCATACTAAGTCCCACCAGCCGCCAGGGGCAACGTTCCCTGCACGCTTGTGCTATTGTGCACTGCTTGCACATTCGCAACGCACAAGAAAATATGTGAAGCGCACAAAACAAAATGACATACTACTTACATACACAATTATACTATTTAAATAAACAAAAAAGTAACAAACTGAAATTACTCAAACAGGTTTATCCTTAATCTGGACACAGGTCCACAGAGGCTAGGATTGCCATATCCTAGGCCTAGGCCTGGTCCTTTTGGGAAAAAAAGAAAATTCTAACTTTTTTTTTTAAACAATAATAGGAAATTCTTCTTGAACATACTATGGGAAAACCTACAAAATAAAATGCAAATAGTTGATATACTGACATTTTACAACTATTTCTCTGCTTGTTTTTAAGCCTCAATTGTAATGAAACTACCACACCCCTAGTTATTAGCTGTAACGAGTGTCCAAACACTCACATATTTGCGATATGTTTCAGAGAAAATAAATGTCTGACATCACTGATTTGCAATCTTTATACATTTTTTAAAGTAAAGTAAAAATATACTTTGGGTGATATAATTATTGCTATAAAATTAAATATTAATAATGAAAAAGTGCTTTACAGCCACAGTCCCACCCCATTCACCCACTTACACACTGATGGCGGCCCCTCTGCCAAACACTGGCGCCAACCTTCCACCAGAGGCAAGGTGGGTTTAGTGTCTTGACATATAGGCGGGCAAGACAGGAATTGAAACTGCAATCTTCCAATCAGAGGTTGTCGCACTGCCACTGCACCACAGTCGCCCTGTCACCGAAATTAAATAAACCTTCAATGTAAAATATCGGTGAAGGTTTTTGTTTTCAAAGTAAAATTATTAAGTGTTTTTTGTAGATGAAAAACAAAAAGTGAGTAGTCGACAATTTGAATTAAAAAAGTCTAAAAATATGAAATCAAGAATATTATAAAAAAAATCTGGTGAGTGGCAGGGAAGCTGTACCTCAACACATCTGTAGAATGTTAATTTAAAGTCGTGGGAGTTTTTGGTATTTCCACTAAAGTTGAAAAAAGTCATTTAGCAAAACCTGTTTGTTGTCAACACTGGTGTCAGTTTAGTATAAAGAGCTGCGAGGGTTTTCTAGTCATCTATCAGCTGGAACTGTGTCAGAAAAACTTTGAGGATGGAAAAACCATGGCTAACATTTTCAGAATTCAATGTTAAATGATTCCAAACTAACAGTGATGTTTACGTTTTGTTTACAGCTGAGGTTAACCAGGAAGTTTAGTGTGACATTGTTTAAAGTGATGAAAACAATTTCTTTGTGTCTTTATTGCTATGATTTGTTGATTCTGATTTCTTATTCTGAACAAAGATGATGAAATAACATTTTAATTTTCATAGATCCAATAAGAAGACTTATAACAACTGTTCCAAGATAAAATATTAAATAGTAAGAGTTGTAGTTTGATTAGTGAATCAAATTGGATCAACACCTAAATAAGCATCCACACCCCTACTGATCATCAAAGCCTGCCTGTTACAAAATACACAATTTTTAAGGGATTTGCTTTTTGCCTTAGTTGGCTAGAAACAAATGAATCTCCAGGAAACAACGATACCTGATTTATTTCATTTTTCTTAGAATGCAAACATCTTGTTATAGGATACATTTCCAGGGTTACGCTGTTGTTTTTCGCCTGCAGCAGCAGAATGCAGAGGCTCCCAGCAGCTCGACCACACAGGCGGCGAGCTGCTGATGGAGTGAGGGGTCACTGCGGGGCTAAGTGAGACCTCATGTAGGGCAAGCTGGCCAGAGCTCGACGAGGTGAAAAGGTCGAGCCGGGGGTGGGGGAGTGGACCAAGCTGTCCACTCCGTCTCTCATGAGACCCTCGGCTATCACAACAGATCCTTACCAGCTCTCACACTAAACACTCGCTGGGGAGAAGGGGGCAGCATCCTTCCTCGTTTAAAATACTCTGTCCACCTCCTGCTCCCTGTTCTTACGAGAATGAGCTGCTTACTAAGAGATGACTGCCAGCAAACAGTCAAGGCCTGGACAGTTATTTCGGATCCACTCTGCATAGCAGAAATGGGTCAAAGCAGAGGCGAGGAAGCTCCAGCTCCTGCTGCCACATGGCTACAGGTCAGATGAGGTCATACTGTGGATGGCGGGATTTCCTAAAATAAACCTTTGCTGGGTTATGAAATATTGAACACATACAATTTTTAAAGAACAGAAATCTAAGATGGTGTTAGTCTCAGGGACACAAAAATATAAAAAAGAACTGCTAACACCGCAAGATTAGGAGCTATGTTGACGACAATACAGTGGAAATTTGTCACCATAGAATTAACAACCTGGCAGTAGGCCATCATACTAAAGTTTCGTAGTTTTTATTACCATTCCAAGTGAGCATGTTTCCTGTTTACTGCATATCGTCTATATATGTCCATGTTTTCTGCTAATCCCACACATTTGTATGACCAGTTATCATGACAGTTGAGTTATTTAAGGTAAAAGTTCAAGAAACACTTGCTTGATTCGAAATTCTCCTAATAAAGTAATGTGATTTATTTGTACATTTCTGGAAATATTTAAGCCCCAGCTCTTGGAGCCTAACATGGCAACAAAATACGAAGATTTATTAAAGTTAATGATGAGCTGAATATCAAATGTTTGTAAATATGAATTCAGGTTATTAGGAAAATTCATTGTGAAAATGATTTTTTTTTCATACAGAATGAAGGCTTGTTATATTCATCATATAAGTTCATGCCCTTTATGAGGTTATTAAACACAACTCCCAACCCGGAAGAATTTGCTTTGGGCAGCAATGGTGCAGTGGTAGAGTTATTGACTTCTGATTGGGAGATCACAGCTTTGGGTCCCATTACACAAGTATACCCCCTTTTTTCACACACCATTTTGACAATAGACACACATTATTCACTTACCAGCTATATCCTCATCCTAGTGATCTTTTTAATAGGGGTGTAACGATTTATTTTTACAACAATTTGATTCAATTCGATATTTGTGGTTGCCAATCTGCTTCATACTCGATTTTGGTTCATTTTGAACGATCCAATTGGATCCGATTCACTGACCAAAAATGGATCCAGAACATCTTTAGCCAAAACTTTAACCAGTGAGACTCAGAGAGAAATATCTGGTACTGAACAGTGGAGCTGAAGTTTTCCAGATTTCTTTTGTTTCTTGCAAGATAATCAAGTGTACATTAAATATATGTACAAATAAACAAGTAAGCAAGAATTAATGACAAATCCATTCCCATTTTAGTTTCCTAACATTCAGCCCACTGAAAGGGAACATTCTTAAAAACATTCAGGCACACTGTATGAGTTCGTTAAATTCAAAGTGTATTGGAATGATGGACTGATTAGTTTTTGCTGTGTTGTCCACAGGGATGCACTTGGTCATTTTTATGTTATAGTAAAATCAACCCACCAGGTCTCATCCAAATGGTACTTTCTCATTTCAATTCGATTATTCATTTATCTCATTTTGAAACCTTTTTTTAACGGTATACATCGATTTAATTCAATTCAATTCTGCCTCAGCAGATCGATCTAGTTCAATCCTAGGAATAGAAATCAATTCATTGATTAATTGTTACACCCCTACTCTATTAACAAACTGTCTGAAACATTCCATCCCTTTGTTAAACCGGACGTGCTTTAGAAGCAAGTGAAGGTTTTGAACTCATGGAGGAATGTTTGACCCGGGAATTTCACCGTGCATGTAAGGGAAGGCCTTTACCAAGGGGAAATGGCCACATGCACCCATACAGGGGGTTGACCTGGACGAGTTCTGCGGCTTTTTGGGTTCTTCGGGCCTAAACAACCCAAAAAGCAAATCACCTTCACCCATGGGTTGTGCGCTGGCTCAGCAGTGGCTCTGCGCTGCAGCGGTTTTATTCACTGAGATCAGAGATTGACAGCTTTTGAAGGAGAAGGGCTGGCCTCTTGGTGGGTTGACTGACCCTTTATGGCTGGCAGACATGGCATTTGTTGAGGATCTTACTCATCATCTGAATACACTGAACAAGAGCCTACAAGGCAAAAAGCAGCTGTTTCCACACCTCTATGCCCACATGAAAGCCTCCCGTGTAAAGCTCCGCCTGTTTGAGACACAACTACAAAACTTTAATGCTGCACACTTTGCCGCATTGTCTGAAACCAAGTCTGCTCTTCCAAGGGCGACCTTTCCGCCAACAGGGAGAAATCTGTGTCTGTTATTGCGTCTTGTGAAAAATTCGAGATCGTTTCTAAGATTTTACTGTCATTAAGAAAGAAATCAAGCTGTTCTTGACTTCCTTCTAAAGTAGTGGAAGAGAGTCTGCAGTAGAACGTATTTAAATGCAGTGTGATGTTTCTCTGAGGAGTCAACATCAGCTTCTCTCCCTCCACGACTTCTATCAGTGTTTGGAAAAAGCCAAGTTTCCTCTGATGAGACGCTATTCAAAAAGAATGATGAGCCTTTTCGTCTCTGCATACATTTGTGAACAAACATTTTCTCTCTTAAATCTGAACAAAAACAGACTGAGAACCAGAATGACAGATAGCCATCTCTGTAAAGTCCTTCGAGTCTCAAACATTCTCCTGACATGTCAGCCATCCTCCAGCCCAAAGCACAGCATCACTGCTCCCACTAAGGCCAATGTTCCTCACACTGTAGGTCAATTAGAAATATACACAATTTTCATGTGTCATTGTACAATTTATAGCAGTGTTTTTCAACCTTTTCTGAGCCACGGCACACTTTAACCTTAAAAAAAATCCCGCGGCACACCAGCATCCAAAAATGAAAAAAAAGGAGAAACTCATAATCTGTATTGATCTACAGCCCCTCCATGATCTCACATGCATTTTTGTGATGATTGTTGCAGAAAAAGCTTGAAACTGCAGCTGTTTTTTTTCTAAAAGATGCAATAAAAGTTAAGTTAGAAGATTTAAAAACAGTTTTAAGTGTGTTCGTTGGTTTCAAGACGTTTAACAACAACAGGCGCAGTTGTGAGAGTGCGCCGTCACTCTCACAACCCAATGCATCATGGGAGATGTAGTGCATTAAACGGCCGGCGGAGATCTCGTCTCTGAGCTTTTGTTCACTTGTTCCACGGTCTGGTACCGGATTCTGTGGAAAGCTACACCGCTAAAGACGAGCTTTAGCTGGTATTTTTGTTAGAACTGAGCGACTTTACGAACTAAATCGGGACAAGGAACGAAGACTTTAACCACTTCTGATTGGTCAGACTGATGACATGTGATTAAGCCCCCCAAGAATGATTGGTGGAGACAGTTAAAGGGGCGGGACTTTTCCAAAATACAGCCGGAGCTGCAGCTGAATCGCGGTGTTGTCATTCTTATCAAAATATCTTTAATAAAATAAAATAAACACAAAGAAAAAGTATTTTAAGATCTTTTATATTCCTAACTCCTCAGTGTTTTATCAGGGCCTGTTTGGATGAACAAAGAGCTGATATCCTGGAGATGGAAAATGTTTTTAGATCAGTGACTGAGGGCAATTTCCCACGACACACTTGACCATCTCCCACAACACACTAGTGTGCCGCGGCACACTGGTTGAAAAACACTGATTTATAGCATGTGGCCCGGACCTTGGTTGATTTTTCCACATTTGGCCGCCAATGAAGAAACTTTGGACATCCCTGCTCTACAGGCTCATCAAGCGATATGTGACCATGCAGGTCCCGTGCACGCACAATGCAGGTCTGCCCATTTTTCACTCGCAGGCAGCCCGTATTCACTAGTAAAAGCAGACTAAGACCTTAAAGTCTGAGATTCCCAACAGAGAACACAGCCACACACAACTGCTACTATGCAATTATGAACAATCAGGAGTAATAAGAGACATCTGAAAGCTAGATTTGCTCTTACCATGGTGTCCCATATATCCTGAATCCCTTAATGGTCACATCTGAATCCTGCAGGTATACACAGTTTGTGAGAAGTGACTGAACATCATCAAAGTCCTCTGGCTTGAGTTTGGAGACCGAAGGGAATCTGTAATAATCCTGCTTGATGAGCTCAGCCATGAAATCCTTATCGAAAGTCAGCTCATGGTTACCTGCAATCACCACCTTAAACTCATATGGTAGACCACCTAGAAAGGAGAAGAAAAAACAACAATCAGCAGGTGGGTCATGAGTTCAGCAATACATACTGTATGTAAAACTAAAACACTAGAATTGTCTTTCTTTGATACCAATATGTGACATCCTAACTATTTTATTACAAGAGATCTGAGAAAAGTTTAGTAAAAAAAAAAGTTTAGATGGCTGAGTTAATTTTTATTATTCAAAAGCGTCTGCCCAAGTTAGTTGTCCTGGATGATAAAAGTTTTTTTTGTAGATTTGGTAACCTACATGTATCTATACAGGGTACATGGAGGACTGCTTACATACTGAAAAAACTACTGGCGTTGAATATATATATATATATATATATATATATATATATATATATTTAGCAGAAATGCAGACAAGACTGGTAGTTCTTCTATTAAAGTCCCCCCCATCATATTTTTGTAAAAGTGTTCCCAGTGGTCTTTCAATAATGATTACCGGTATATCGTTTTAGGCACAAATAATAAAACCTGTCGTTTTCTAGGACATCATTTCTGCAGAGCAGCTGGAGTTCATTAGAAACTTGCCTTTGAGTAATGGTCGGGACTGTTGGTGCAGAAGACAGTCTCTACTGATATCCCATCATCCCTTTGTTTACTCTCTCTACTGTTAGCTTAAAGCTCCTCACACTCCCAAGCTAACATTAGTGGTGCAAGAAAAATAGTGAGCAATTTCCGAGCTATCCAGCCGTACAGTTTGGATCCAGATTAAAGTTGATGAGGAAAACCAAGACGTACATGGATCTATATGTCTGCAAGCGGATAATCAGAATGGAAATGAGCAGAGAGACTGTGGTCAGCCCATTTCAGTTTCTATATCACAAAGAGCTTTTGATATGCATTTTTTTCATCTGAATCTTATCCATCACAATTTAAATAAAGAAATACTCAGTAATGTAATTTTAATCTTAATTTTCTTTAGACGTGTCCTCTATCATAAGAAACATGCTACTAGAACATTTTCAAAAGAGGATTTTCATAGTAGTGGTTCTGTACAAAAAGTTAAAATGTTGGGTTTTGGTTTACAAATGTGTGTTGCCTCATTGTATTGATATCAGGGCAAATTGACATTATTATTATTGGTTTAACTTCTAAATGGAAATTAGAAACTGAACTACATCTATTTTTTCCAGGTTTCCCTGACTTTATAATGAGCATAGAAATAAAAAAGAAAACAGCAAAAAGGTACGCAGGCAAAAAGATTTATTCTATGTTAAATCTAGCTCATATTTGTAAATGAAGTGTCCATCAACCCACAACAAACCTCAATTAATAGTTTTTTGTCTTTATATCCCACATTGTTTTGGCCGTTTAAAACAAAAATGTATCAAAATAAAATTAAGATAAATTATTGCTCTACAACTCTAATAGAGTTTATGTTGAATAAATACTATTTCATTTAGGAGTTGTACTTTGAAAGAGTGAGTCCATCACATTGAACAAAATGTAATAAAAACTTAACACAAGACGGAACAAATTTATCAGAACATATTTGCTTGTCAAAAATTAGATTTTTTATGTCCAGCTTGATCAAATGAATAACAGCCTTCCATTCTATATGGCTCCTTCTCACTGTTCTAAATGAGCTCCTGTCACACCTTAAGGCCCGTACACACCGGGACGAATATTCGCCAGGCGTTATTCGCCAGCGTTTTTCGCCACGTTTTTTGTGTTCACACCCAGGCGATTTTTGCTGACGATGAGCCGAGCGAACATGTAATTTCATTCCCTGACGTTAGATGGCGCTTAATGTAAAACAGAAATACTCCTGTACACAAGGTGGCGCTGCGCACATTTACGCTTCTTAAACTCGCTTTTCACTCAGGAAGAGAGCAAGTATTTACGCGCTTGTCAGAATCATATAAAGAAAACATGAATATTTCAAGCACCAGTAGCTCCAACTGGTGCTTGGTTCGGGGATATTTTAGAATGTCTGTCATTATTTCTTCGCGGCAGTGTAGACGCTACTTGACGTCTATCTTCTTCGCTGGTATGTGTGATCAGCAAGGCAGTTTTGTGTTTGAGCGCCCCCAAGTTGTGTTTTACTGTAACTTCAGAAGCTCCAGACACGTGTCCAAAAGCGCCATTCTCATTGGTTGAATAGATTGCGACGCCGCGCGTCAGACCAAAAAAACGAACCCGAGGCGTTTTTTAAAAAGTGACGCTTTGACGCATGGCGTTTTTTCGCGTCGGTGTGCACACTCACATTGGTGACCTTTGTTTAGTCACGAGGCGTTAAACATCGGCGAAAATCGTGGGCGAAATTCATCCCGGTGTGAACAGGCCTTAAGGAGCACAAATTCTTTCCAACCTAAAATGAAACCTACGTCTCTTAGTTCCAAAACACAAACTAAATCGCAAACCTTCTTTACCACACAACCCCAAGACAGCAGCATGCAGCCTGCTCAGACTAGGCAGGCTGGTTGGCCCTGCCCTGGGTGTTTGTGTGTGTGTGTGTGTGTGTGTGTGTGTGTGTGTGTGTGTGTGTGTGTGTGTGTGGTGGGGGGGAATCCCCACTTTCGGTATGGGATGTTGAAGGTTTGGCAGGTTGGAGTCTCCACTGAGGCAATCAGTGGATGCCCTAACTGGTTGGGCTGCCAGACCAAAGCTCTCCCAGGGGCGGAGCTTGGTGGCAGAGGCCTGGGCCTGCCCCAGGGACCAGCTCTTTCTTAGTTCCTCTCTCTTTGCGTGGGGTGGGGGATCTGGGGGTTCGACTCTCCAAGCGACACTGGGGAGACCTGGGCCCAACGCTGGGGGACAATTGTTTCATCAATGGGGCTTCAGTCTACCAGTTGTCCCCGACCTAGCCTCCTTCCTCCTACAACCACTTATTAGGGTGATGTGGGGGGGGTCGGCCTGTGATGCACCTTAGGGGGGAGGAGCTACTTGACAGCGATCCCCCTCCCATGGTTGCCACCCAGATTAGGGCCCTTCCCCTCTCAGTTTTAATTGCACATTAGATATTTAGGACCATGGGGGGGGGGGGGGGGGGCTTGGATAACACTGCCAGCAAACAGGAGATGTCCTCTCAGTGCCCTACCCACCCAGTGCCCTACCCTGGAGACGGCACTCTCTGTGCCTCCCGGCTCTCTGGTGTTGGGACACATGGAACAACTTTGCTCTTTGCACCACAATCTAGTGCAGATAAACCATTTTAACGGTCTTCTCAACCAAATGGTACATCATATTTAGAAAACACAATTTTAAAAAACATTTTTAAAAAATCTAAAAAGATGATGCTGTGTCTGTTATTTCCGGTGCTTTTTGGAGCCACTTCTTTGCTTTTTTATGCACTGCATTTGCTTTTTAAATAAAGTTATTGGTTGGTGTTTGTATTAATTTTTATTTTATATGCCAATATTTTCCCTTCTACTGCAAATGAATGTTGTCTCGAAATATTGATTATCTGCATTCTTAACTACTAATAATTGGTATCAGCCCAAAAAAAAGCGACCTGTTTTTTGACAGCAGCTCCTCCCACATAGAGTGGGACGGTCCCGTTTTAGGACAAGCTTCAAGCTGTAAACTCACTGCACATCAAAAAAGAAGTAGCGGACACGAATTCAATGCAAGAATTGCACTTGGTGTGAGCAGCATTATGCAGTTGTGTGGGTTTTCTGTTCTATTATGACATTCAGAATTGTGCTCTCTAATGTACCAACTGAATAAGAAAGAATAGAAAGAACCATGACCCAATTAATTCAAATTAAATGCAACAACACAACTATGTGGCCGGCATTTCTGTCAGACAGGAAGCATCTTATCCATTGAACCAAAAAATTGTCCAGAACCATCAGGATCCAGAGATAAAAACTGCGCATACACAAACATGCACACTCACAAATTTTACACACACATCACATAGCCAGAGGCAGAGGTTAACGGTTAACTGATTATGGCTGTTGGGTTGAAGAATATGAACTGGACACTTTAGCCCAGCAGCTGAAGGGTCAACAGAGGAGGGGAGGTTTTTGTGCGGTCTGGTTGCTCACAGTTCAGCCCTTCACCAGCCAAACGCCTCAGCTGAGTGTGAGGCTGAAAGCGCTGCATGGTGGTGAGATGCAGGTAGATGTTAGGATTGCACAGATGCTTACCTAGCCAGTCATTGAACTTCTTGACTTCAGATGGCAAGCCCAGCTCAGTGAAGTCCCCCATGTGTAGCAGCACGTCGCCATATGGCATTTGGATACCGTCGGTGCGCGAGTGTGTGTCTGAAACACACACAAACCTGGTGTGTCCTGCTGGCTTGGGAGTGTCATAAGGGATGGGGTCCACCCTGGACAAAGAGAGACATAGATAACGCAAATTCATAACAGAAATACCATTTTTACAATTTCAGTTTTTGAAATGTCCTAACCAACAAAAAAAATAGCAATTTCAAAAATACTTTTGTGCCACTACAAAATGTGACATACAGCTCAACCAGAACTTCTGGCAGTGCTCCTAAAATCTTAGACCATCCTTCATGGCAAGTGAGATCCATGTCAGCAGTAATTGTTATCTTCTGGTGGTGGCCGCTCTGTTCAGGAAGGTGGACCAGAGGGTTGGCTTCAATTACAATAAGAGCAAATACCAAAGTCGGAGCTTGGGTTGTATTGCCGTCAGTTAGACAAACTTTTTCTCAGTGTATGATGGACTCCAGCAGGGATGTCCTTTGCCACCAGTTCTGTTTTTATGAACAGAATGAACAGAATTTATAAGCGAAGCGGTGAGAGTCAGATTTAAGAACTGAGGCATTTCTGCATGTTCCTGCTGGTTTCATCAAACTAGGACCTTTAATGTGCACTGAAGTGGTTTGGGGTCTGGTGTAAAGTGTCTGGAATAAGAATTAACAACTCTAAGCCTTAGGATTCTGGATTGAAAAAAGTGGTTTGCATTCTCCTGGTTGGTGGAGAGCCCCTGCCCAGGTGGAAGAGTTTAGGTATCTTTTTCAAAAATGAGGGACGTATGGAGATTGAGACTGAAGGACAAATGGCGATTGCAGTAATGCAGTTGCTGTATCGATCTGTTGTAGTAAAAAAAGGAGAGACAAAACAAAATCTGGACATCAACTCTGGTTCTGACTAAAAGAATAAGATGCCAGATATAAGCATCTGAAATAAGCTTCATCCAGTTTGAACAGGCGCTTGGACAAAGAGCAAGGAGCTCAGTCACCTGTGAGGAGTTGAGAGTGAAGTCACTGCTATGGCCTTCCTGGGGAGGTGTTTGGGTCATGTCCCACAGAGAGAAGGTCCAGGCGACGACACAGGTAGAGGGACTATGTCTCTCCATTGGACTGGGAACAGCCCCCATGGGGGTCCCCTGGGAGAACTGGGGGAAGTTTTTGTGAAAAGGGAGGTCCAAAAATCTCTACTGCCCCAACAAACTAGCACCAGAGGAAAGATGGACATTCTGCAAATGTCAAACTAATTTTCTTAGTTTAACATTGTTTTCCACCTTAAAAGTATCAAAGCATGCAGCCTTTTTGTGTTATTATAAAGTAAGTAATCCATTTTTTATTTATTTATTGATACTTAAGGATTCTTAATTCTGTCTGATAGAAGTTATAAACCAGAAAATGATAAATCATGTAATAAAATGGTTACGGTAGAACAGGGGTGGGATTATATAAATTCACTTCCTTCCACTCCCCTTCAAGTAATCTTTAATTTCATGTCTAATTATCTTAAGTTTGATACGTCTTTGTTTGAATGTATAAATGCTGATTGTATTGTTTTGTGCATTTTTCTTATTTGATTGCTTGAAATAAACCATTTCAAATCAAATCAAAGTGCTCAGGCACATGGACTAGATGCCAATTCAACCCCAACAAAGAAGTAAGGACAAAGCCATAAACCAGATTACTTCACTGTGAAAAATAAACGTGTTTCAGTCCTTAAGCAAAAAAAGTTGGGCTAAATGCATTTAAAAAAGGAACTATAACAACAACCACTCTCTGGTTGATTTGTGCTCACAAGAGGTTTTTCTTCTTGCTGCCCAAGATTGGTTTAGCAGTTAGTGAATTATGCATAAAGATTCTGTCTTTTCAATCTAGTATCTTTAAAAAAACTCAAAGACAAGTCTGTTTAAAAAATGCTCTTTTCATTCATCCTTTGTTTGTTGTAGGCCTGTATTAATAAAGGAGGATAAGCTAGGAGTTTTTCTGAAAGGAAGGAGGTGAAAGAAAAACTCCCATCTTGTCTGTAATTGAAGTCTACAAGCCCCTTAGCCCTCTGCCACAAGACAATTATTTCATTAGAGGCAATGCCACTCGGTTGACAAAATCAGATGCATAATCAACCCAAGAATCTCAAACCTCCCCGCACGCACAAAACCAGCATGTTTGAGCAACATTCATACAGCAGATAAGATCTAAATGTTTCAGAGAGAAAAAATGTATTAACCCTTGTGCTATCCTAGACACTTTACCATTGGGAGTTGGGTCATCTAGACCCACTATACAGTGCTCTGAACCTTTTTTTCTTCAATGATTTGTGATCTTCACTGGTGTCCATGGATTACATGAAATCTTTCCACCTTTATCCACCTTTGTCATGGTAGGGAGAACATGCCAAAGTAAGGGTGGGGTTATCGGGATCCCATAAGATAGCACAAGGGTTAACAGCCACTTTCTGCACAAAAGATTATCTTAGAGCAACGATGAATTGCAATGCTTTGTTTCTTTGAAAGGAATGATCCACAAAGAGAAGAGTTCTTTCTATCGAAAGAAATGTCAACGTTTCTAAAAAGCGCTATATATTTATTTCCATTCATCCTTTGTTTGTTGTAGGCCTTGGGCAGTATTTATTAGGTCAAAAGCTCAACAAGAGCCTGAAATTTAACTGGTGGTAAGTGTCTTTTTCAAGAATATTTAGACAAATATCTCGTGTCTAAACATGTGTGCATACCATCATGACAATGCTACAATGCGTTATGCATCAGAGAGAGCTTAAATAGATTCCATCTTACTCCTGACAAAGTTCCATTATTTAGAAAAAAAATCTGGATTAAACCCTTTTTGGTAGCTGAACAATAAATCTAAAAATGACTGTCATCACAATATAAGCATGGGCAATATCTGTATTGCAAAAAATAGTGAAAACAGCGAAAAAAAGATCACCTTACATGTTTATGGTCATGCGTAAATGGCGTCTACTTATATAGCGCTTTTCTACCTACAACGCCCAAAGCGCTTTACAGTCACACACACATTCACACACTGGTGGCGGCTCCGCTGCAGAACACTGGCACCAACCTACCACCAGAGGCAAGGTGGGGTTCAGTGCCTTGCTCAAGGACACTTTGACACATGGGTAAGCAAAGCGGGAATCGAGCGTGCAATATTACAATCATGGGTGGACCGCCCTACCGCTGCACCACAGCTGCCCACAGTAGACAAAGAAACCATGTTCTCAAAGAAGCCCCAGCGCACACCACCTACATTGTTCTTAATTGTTGTCCATTATAGTTTTAGCCAGTTTACCAGAACAGCTCTGAGTCTAAACTGAGCCAGCAGACGCAAGTTTGGGCCTCTTGTATTTGGGACGTCAGTCTGTTGGTCATGACCCAGAGCTCATGACCACAGGTAAGTACTGAAAGAAAACAGCTCCGCTTTCTGACTCCACTCCGTCTTACCACATCGGAACGACAATAATCGTATAACAGAGCACGCCGCTCCAATCCAGATGTCCATCTCACGATCTCTAGGCTCACTGAACAAGACCACAAATGACTTAAACTCCGCCCCATGGGGCAGAAGCAATCCCCTCACCAGGAGAGGAAAACACACCTCTATCTGGTCATGTATGTACAAAACAAAGTAACTCACAAAATACTCAGACAGATAATATTATTTACTTTTGGCTACGTGAAATAAGTCTTTCTGCGTATCCAATTACTCGCACACGGACACACACTTGTTTCCATGAACCAGTCGTTGCACATATGTTGCGGGCAGCTGCTGATTAGATTTGGGGCTCTCTGGTGCCTGAACATTGGAGCTTTCCCACATTGATGGATTCTTATATTGAAGAAAATGAATACTGAACTGCATGAGACAGAAAAAAAGGCACATGAACACAAATTAAAACATATCGATATCAGGGGGGAGAGGAACCACCTTCATATCTTTTTCTTCTTTCTTTAAGATTTAATCAACACAGAAAACGTAAATAAAACTCAGCAGCCCCCATCAGTTAAAGCTGGCTCAGGCCCAAAACCTTCATGAGAGTGATACAATGCTCTCACAGACTCATACACACTATAAAAGTCAGAGCCCTGGCTTTTTCTGTGAACATGCAACTGCATAATCATCCAAGTTTGCATTTCTCACGCACACAGACGTTCAGCAGGGCAACAGAGGTCTCTGATGTACCAGAAACAGACACAGGGAGTATGAAAAATGACTCTTCTCCAGTGACAAACTGAACGGTGTCCGTATTAAAGGTTATGTTAACATGCCTGAGCTTCACAGTAACATCAAGAAACTCAACCCGAGAAGAGTTTGGAGGTGGGGACAAAGTATAAATGCTAATGCAAGCAGGAAGAGGAGTGTGCTCTGGATACGACAATAACATCAAAGCTGACACAACAACACAGTGTGGTTACACAAATTTGTGTTTGATGAAGGAATATATGATCCTTGACTCAAGTAACTTTAACTTCAACTCACTTTTTATTAATAAAATATGAATGAAAATAATAATATCATCCATGTTAAACAGCATCTATGAGTCTTTCCTGAAAAGGGTAAATTTAATAAACTTAATTAAAATTTGACCATTATCTGCTTCTGCCAATTCCAAAACAGGACAAAAATAAAAAACTTTATGACTGAGGTTATCCCTAAGGAATTCATGAAATGCTTTACCGGTAACCATTCTGCAAATTGTGAATAGGCTAAAGTCATTAATGTCAATATCAACACATTGCTGTGAGATGATGCTTATTTAAGACAGTTTTTCAAACACAGGTCGGCCTAAGCGATGATAAATCAGTTATAGTTATAGCTTTCTGCCTCATCTGAGGTTTTATAACGTCTGATTGATTGTAACAGAGTAGACGATATCTTTTTCTACTTTTCTCTTTTCTTTAAACTTTAAACCTCAAGCTCTACATGACTTTAGTTATTGATCAGTATATTTAATAAAGCAAATATGATCTAAGTGTGTATTTGTTTTTTTCTGTGTTTTTATCAATGAATTTCATCATTTCTATGATGAATCTGTGTGATTTTTTTTTTACTGTTTTGACCACAATGCTTAAAATCAATCAATAAAAAAGTTTCCAAATGCAGCAGTTATCTTTTCAAATGTGTTTAATTTACATTTTCTCATAAGCCACACGCAATTGAATTGCTAAATAAACATTAAGAGTTTGATTCACTTAGATCTCCCATTTAATTGAATATATCTAGCGGTGTCGTTAGGCCCTGATGCTGTGATGCACAATACTATACTAATAAGTTGCTCTGGTTGTCACCTACATGTAATCACACACCAGTTTATTATGAATATGAAATATGTTCATCACTGCAATTTCTCTCTTTTTAGCATAGCCTACCATAATCCTTCCTTCTGCATTCTTCTTTCTCATCACCCGTTTCCCTCAAACCCATGTTTGTTAAAAGTCTGCTCCAATCACTGCTCTCTACACTAGATTTGCACTGGATCCCCTTCAAATTCCTCTCCCACCAGAACTTATCCTTGTCCTCTCGCTGACATCCTAGCTGAGGAGCACTGACAACATTCAGCATTCACTTCCCCTTCCAGCTTCAGACTCATCCCCCAACCTGACAATCTCTTTACTTTAGACTCTGGATTGTCACTTAGATGGCGATCAGATTCAATTCACAAATCAAGATTAATGATTTGCAGCTCAAACTACAATTCTTACGATATTCTTATGATATATGATGTTTGAATAGATGTTATATGTTCAGGGTTCCTACAGTTTAGCGATGCTTTCCCAAAACCGCCCCAGCTGTCCTCCAGTTCTATCTGTATGAAGCCCATTTGCTTGACTATTCAAACATGTAGTTGTACAGTTAGATAATCTAATTCTTCTCCAAGAGTTCCAGTACATCGTCTGTCCATCCGGGGAGAGGATCCCTCCTTCATGTGGACATCCCTGAGGTTTATAAATAAAATTGAATTTTGCTCAATATTTTTACATTTTTACATTTTATTTTATTTTACCAGGAAATTCCATTGAGACTGCATCTCTTTTTCAAGGAAGACCTTGAAAAAGTCAGGATTGTCAGGATTGATTCAAAAAATAAATAAATAAATAAACAGTTCATCCTGGTCAATATTTAATAATTCCCAGCGTTTTTCTCTGTGATGTTTGTGGATAAAGTCAGTAAGAGGAACAGAACAGACTGGAGATGCTGTGACGAGAACATGAACTTAACGGATCATGTCTATGACACGGACACATTGTGGCTTTTCTACTTTTAATTGCAGCTCACCTTACAGTTTCCATCAGCAGATGAGGTTAGTGTCAAGCATGTTTGAGGTTCTTTGCTTTAGTAGTCCTTAAAAAGTGTTAGAACAAAGATCACCCGTTTGTTTGTTTTTTATTGAATGCAACACGCTTCCATAGTAAAGCCATCATTACCCGTTTAAAAAAATGATCTGACCCTTTCATGTGACTCACCAGCCCCACTTCTCTCATGCTGCTGATGTCAAAGGACTTGGAGCAAAGTCTGCATTTTCCAGGTCTCTGGTGCAAAATGCATTTCAGGGTCTTTCATTAGCCACAGTTAATTCCTCTCCTTGAAAAGCCACTTGCTGTTAAAGCTACATTTCGTAGCATTTCACGATAGCTAGGTGAAAGCATCATGCACTGCTTTACATTGCAGTAGAGCAGTTTGAACAACTCAAACTGCTTTACGGCAACGTAAACTCCCATCATCAACAGTATTAAGGGCTGAATTTCTGCCATAAATAAAATTAAAATGTATTTTTTTAAATATTTTTAGCATCCAAAATATTAAAATTTCACGACTTTTCGAAAACTTTACAAAGGATTTTGTTTTTCACAAACTTTTCAAGGACCTAGAAATTGCATTTTTCATTTCCAAAACTTTAATTTCCAGGTTTTTCATGACCGTACGAACCATGTATGTTGGATGTCTCATTTTACTGCATGTATGTAAACTAAAATAATGTGTATTAAATCACCATCATTCATTCCTTTATTTAGAACAGTAAATCAGAACACACAAAATGCAACAGAAGAAAAAAACAAAGATTTGCCCTGCAGAATGCCTCCACCGGACCAAAAAAGCATGTAAAAAGTGAGAAGCCTCACGTTCATACAGACGTTTAAAATTGATCAGCAAAATATAGAGTTTATAGAAGGACTGCAGAGTGCAGGACTTCCACAATTTCTGTCTCTAGTTGCTTTAATACCTGACCAATGAGTGAGGAGAAATTTGTTCACATGGTTTTTCTTTACTAGCTTTGTTACGTATCAGGAAAGGCCGGCTCTCATTACAGACCAAATGCAAGGTTCAGAGCTTGATCCGGACCAATTTAAGCGTACTGGGTCTGGAACAAACTGTTTTCCTAGTCTGAATACACCCCAAGGCTTTAGAATTTAGACTAAAAAAGACACCTGATCCCCACAGTGCATTCCTATTTTTACCATCAATGTGAGACAATTAATTGTGCAAATAAAGGCTCTCTTTAGAAAAATTACCCAACAGACCTGCAGTTTTGTCACCCTCTTTTCCTTCGTCCAATCTTCAAAACTCAAAGTTAGATCTGTCAAAAAGGCAGAGTGATAACTGCAGTGTGGCCCTGTGCTCTCCTTCAAAGGGCTGTGCAAAGTGGAGCAGAATGCGCTCACAGAGGACCAAAACCCAGATTCAATGACTGATAAATGACTGCAAAACATCTGTACTTCATTATCCCTTTGTCATCTTGACAACATTTGACAGTGATGTGCCATTTTTGTTGGAGGATAGAAATGATAAAACAATCAAAGGTTGTGACAGTTCAGCACTTTCACAACCTCTGATGTAGTTCTCACTCTTTCAGAAGAAAAGAAAATTAAAACTGTGCCCCTGATTTCCTCTGTCTGAAACCCTCTCATTCCCCTCCCCCTGTTATAAACAGACATATTAACACGCGCAGAATCACAACCCTCACTCCTTCACAAGAGCATTTCTCTGGAAGACGCGCGGAGCGCCGCTCTTATCTTGTGCATTGCAGCTGTCTGAGCTAATTCAATAAACCTCAGAGGAACAAAATGAACAGAGAAATAACACAGAAGAGGTGCTGCTGGTGTGTGGATCCACGACTGAGCCAGCGCAAGAACAAACAAAGGAAAAGCCCAATGATGATTTAGAGAAATGGAATCCTTGAGGAAAAAAGACAAGAGCAAAACATGAAGATACTTTTAACATGAATCCTTATCAGAACTGGTCTTCAGCAGCAGTGAAAGATGGCCTTGTGCTTGGCTGCCCCTCCCCCTTTACTTCATTTATTCAGCGAGCAGCAGCCCTTCCATAAAAGCACAGTGCAGAAAACACAAAGGCTGCGCAGGAATATCCGCACTGGAGGAACCTTCCGGCGCTGCGCTGGGAAATAAATTGCTTCTGCTAATGCCCCTTTCATTATGGCACAGCCCTTAATTGTACAGCTGACAATCCAACTGGCTAGAGGGCAGATGGGAAAAGGTTGCAGAGGCAGTCAAGAAGTGCCCCCTTAAGGCTAACCACCAACAGCAGACAGGAGGTGTATGTGAGCCGTTTACCTGTGGGATGGGGTCTCAGGCAAACATTTATAATTATGGGATTGTAACAAGATTAATTCTAATAAAATTATTTGAAATGTTTGTTTCTCAGCTCATCTTTAAATCATTTTAAAAAGTATATGCAAACATAATTGAAATATTAGGCAATTACAGTTCAATAATGTTTTAACAGCTACAAAATATAATTTTTGGCAAAAAAAGTAATAATAAAAGCTCAAGTTACTTTAAAAACCAGAAGAAGGCATCCAGCTTTACTTTATTTTTTTCATTATTACCAAATAGTTTACAGCTAATCCAGTGAAAACCACTGACTGTATCTGAGAACTGGACTGAGTGACCGCTGCCCCTTGCATTTCAAACAGGAAGTGCTTGCTGGCTCCAAAATCCCATAGACTTCTATAGAGAAATAGACAGCTTTTACTCATTTCATTTGTCAGAATAACCATTATTGCTCTAATCCCTTTTTAAACTTGTTATTGATAATCCTGATTTATTTTCATAATCATTTTTCTGTAGCTTTTGAAAAATAGTGATAAGGTTTTCTTGTTGTCAACTAGAACAAATCCACAAGTTATTTTTAAAGAATTAAAATATTTCTTAGTGGGTTTTTTTTTTTCAAAAACTATATTACGAAATGGTGTCAAATTATTATTATTTTTTTAATATACATTAGTGTGCTGTTAACCCTTTAACACCATAGATGTCTCTAAAACTAGGGGTGTAAGAAAAAAATTGCGATAGTTCATTTGGCGATACTTGTATCGATTCAAAGTGCTGCCAGGGCGATATTTTTTAATTATCCACAGCATCCTTTAGTGTCTGACTCTTGCTGTCCACTTCACCCTCCGACCGCTAGTTGGCAGCAGAGAACACAGAGCCTCTTTCAGCAGCACAACACCACACAAGACAACAGGAAGAAAGCAGCCAGAGGCAGCATGTTTCGTTGTTATGAGAAATGAACTACCTAGTTTTTACTTGGGATGGATACCAAACTGAAACTCTGAGCCATGTTGCTGCCAGCAACATATAAAAACGTGGATTGCTGTGCTTTTTAGGGGCTCAGATAAGTACGAGTGAAGCATGGCTAAGGCTAATGCGCTTAGCATCGGCTAAAATGCCATCGGTAAAGCGGGCTAAAGTTCTGCAGAACCTCCCAGCAATAGATTCTAGTTTAGCGACCTGATGGATCAGAGGAATGTGTACAACGCTCTGAAAAAAAGGCCGACATTGTGGCGATGAGTGTTACCAGTTTGCTTCCGCGTGTGAGAAGCGTGGCTGCAAGGTGCAGCAGAGAAGACTGATATGTAAACAAAGCACCTTTGTCACATTAAAGCAACTTTCCTTCATTCTGTCATGCTGCCTCATCTTCACACTTAATTGTTTCTGGAAAGAATCAGTGTGAACCTGCCAGCCCCAAGCCTCCTGCCTTGCCGCACAACGCTGCACCAGATGGTTTGGCCACGTTCTCTGTCTTCCCTCTTACCATCCGACGTGAGCCATTTTGCAGTCTAACCCAAGAGCAGCGGGCTGAAAACGACGTCAAAGCAAACCCTGTTATCGGTGGACAGACGTCATTGCGGGAGATGTTAAACGTTATGGGGTTGCTATGAAGGATGCTGAGCTTCTGGCAAAAAACAGCAGAAAATGGAGGCCCTTTTTTTTGGTCGGCTCTACGTTTCGGGAAAGGGCATCGCCCCCTGCAAGAGTCTTGATGATGATGATATAAAAAGGAAAGCGTTTTGCCTATTACCACTTGCTCCACAGAGAAAGTTGGTGTGTGTGCTAGCCTGGGGGGGTGCTGGCAGCGCAGACTCCTACTGGAAGGGGCTGTTCCTCACTTATTTACCTCACAATGGGATTTCTAATTGTTTTCATCTATTGGGATGGGCTGGTGCTTAACGCAGGTTTTAGAGGAATGTTTAGAAATGCATGAATGGATCAAAATGTGTTTTTGGGGATGTTTTTTTGTGAATAATTAACAATATAATACACTAAAAAGCTCAAAAAGTGACTTTGCATGATATAGGCCAAGACCAAAGGAACTCATATTAAACATATGTCTGCACATGATGAAAATTACAGGCCTCTCTCACCTTTTTAAGTGAGAGTACTTGTACAATTGGTGGCTGACTAAATACTTTTTTGCCACACTGTAGTTTACTTGTCTTATCCCTCCTCGTTTTCACACACAAAAATATCGATCAGAGGAGTAGTATTGATAACCCATCCCTACCAATGAGTACGTTTAATGAACAAACAAGGTTTAACATGTTTCCACAACCTGATAACAAATATGGCGGGGTCTTTTCCTAGAAGGTGGAATTCCTTTTTTTTGTGGACGCACATGAGTGAAAACAATTGACTGTACGTGAGAACGGTTTCGATCAAACACGCCAGATTCCCTTTGGTCATTGTCACAGTCCATGTTGTTGCCATGTGGCTCCTCATGAATGATGCCGGCTTTTGCGAAAGCTCAAAGAACAGTGCAAGCAGACACGTTAGCCCAAGCTGTGGCGTAAATTGCCCGGCGCAGCCTCCCAGTCTTAGTAAAACTGTATCCGCTGTTCGACTGTGACTCACCGGGATGTCAAAAGTGAGCGGCACCTCATCCATATTGGTGATGTGGCTGGGCTGGATACGTTTGTCTGCAATCTTTGTTCTACAGTAGGAGGGGAAGATGGACAGCTTTTCAATGTAATGGAAGTTGCTGAACTACCGTAGTCCTTGACCGGAGGGAAAGATGGCACCATTTCATAAAATGAAAGCACCAAGATGGACCTCATTAAAATTGCCCAATTTTCAATTCCTCTGCCCGCGTTACTGCCTTCAGTTAAATGGGGACCGTAGAGACACTTCTCCCAGCTGTTCTCTGATCGTGAATTCATCGCTTGAGTGGGTCTTCCAACTCAGCTGCATCTTCTTGACATGTCAGAGTTCGTTTTCCAGCTTCCTCCACTTGCAAACCATGAATTCATTCATCTTAAAATTCTCTCGCTGCTCCTCGATTCCCATGTTCCTCCGTGTAGCTGATAGCTTGCAGTTTAAACTGTGCTTATTAAGCGTGTCTCTTTGCAGGTTGCATTTTCAGGGTTTCCAAAACAATGTTGTTCTGCAAAATGCACATACCTGCATTATTGTACTATTCGGGGGAGTGTCTTCTTTCATGTGCTCACTTCCCTCCTTACCGTTCTCATGCTGTTCTCTCCTGCGTCCTCTTTACCAAAGTCACACAACAACACATTAGGCGCACCGCAGCATAAGGTACATTTTGGAGAAAATGTAAAAACTTTCAGGTCCGCCTTATTCAGTATTTATAAGTTTGCACTACATGGCTGCAAAAGAGGTGGACAGAATAGGAGATGCCCTCCTTGCAGTCCTGACATAAAAGAGAACGTGTAATGATGTTGAGCAAAAAAATAATAAATCCAGTATTTCTGCAATTGAATCTTTGTAGCTGGTATCACGTGTAATACAGTTAGTAAAAAAACTGTAACACTTCGAAGGCCATTAGTCCGCTTATACTATTGTCACATACAAAAGAAATTAATATTCAATCAGTTTTTAGTACTTTATTCATGCTATTTTTTCGGTTGAGATCACTTTTTGTGTATTTGTTGTATGGTGCAACACTTAGCCGGCTTATCCGGCACCGACCTCGACTGCAGCAGCAAAGTAAAGCGATACATATACTGATCCTTATGATGGGTTAAATAAAGCATCAGTTCAGAGAGAAAGTTGATTTTTTAGTCTTGTACTAGGACTTTCAAACATTTAAATATTATTTTACACCAATGGTTATTGTTTTGGTAACATAATTGTATAATTTAAATAAGTAGGAAGGTAAGTAGGAAGCCATTTCTGAACAAACCCCAAGCATACGATCAAGTTGCATTTCATTACACAGACGAGGAGAGGGAGGCTGAACAGGGGGAGAAAATACAGACAGCTTGGAAAAATAAACCAGACACAAACAGGGCAGGACACAGACGGACGTCCCATGCTCCGAAGAAAACTAACTCTGACTTCAGGGTCACGTTCCAATGCATTAGCTGGTAAGTGTGTGTGTGTGTGCCTGTGTGAAAGAAGTGTATGAGGATGTGTGCGTTCCACCAGCATGTTCTGAACTACACAAAAGACCCTCCTGTACTCCATCTGAGAAATCTCAATATTCTGTCTGGGGGGGGGTTAAAAAACATTGGAGCTGGGATTCCGATTCAAAAAAAGGGGGCACCCTCCTCTCTCTTTCTGTGTCTAACACAGAAGTTACATTTTTAATGTTTGAATGATGTGAATGGCGAAAGAACCACCCGCACACTGGATCCCCATCTCCCCAATCTAAACAAGTCTTTACTTTCCTAGAAGAGAACACACTTGAACATGATGGAGGGGGGATGGGCCTACAGCGTGATTGCAAGGTTCCCACTCAGACTTAAAGAATGACTGGCTTAAACACTGCAGGCTCTGTGGAAACCAGGAAATGGACTAATGTATTTATCCAAACACATATCTGCTGAGAGGCCCCACGGCCTCAATACATCCCCTTTGACTTGAACTTCATTTCTAAATCCTACCACCAACAACGTGGAAAAAGGTCAGGAAATTAGTGACTTTAGGGGAATTTTTTCTTAGCTCTTTTGCCTTCTAATAGAAGAAGCTTGGAGTGTTGGTCTCATTATTTCAGTGAGTGCATCTTAAATTAATGAACACAATTTCTACAGAGGAGAGCTTCCTTACATTTGACATGGGCAGTTTGAATTAACTTTCATCCAGACATTTGCTTCAGTGTCTTATAAAAGTACCGGTAAAGGAAATATGGAACAAACTAAAACATTGGTCCTTTGCTACAATGTTGTCTTCCTGTTTTGCAGATATATTAGAGTAATTTTTTTCTTTTTTCTTTTAATTTTACAGTGCATTGTGTTCTATGTCCTGATTGGCTGTAGACCACTGTCAATCAATCTCCTCCTTGCGTGTCTCCTGTAGAGAATGCGTTCAGTTTGCCAAATCTATGTATATCTTCAATTAAGAGCAGATCTTTGTCTACATTCTATATCTTTTTCTACCAAGATTAGAATTTTAGAGTTTCTGCAGAGCAGGAGGAGATTATCAGAAAATTCATCTCTGAGTTGTGGGCGGGACTGTTGGCGCAGAGTAAGCCCGCCGCCACTTCCCGTCATCCATCTGGCTTATAGTTCCTCACTCCCCCAACCTTACACTAGCGATGTAACAACAATGGTGAGCAATAATGGAGCTATCCCGCCATACAGCTTTGAGCGAGGGTCAATTCAATTCAATTTTATTTGTATTGCCCAAAATTACAACAACAGTCATCTCAATGGGCTTCGTAACAGTAATTGTAAAGTAAACATGAAATCAAAAGGATCATGAATACATAGAATTCAACCGAGATGTCAGCTCGAACAAGAAAAACAAATATGTTCATGCTTCTGCAAGTGGATGCATCAGAATGAAACGGGAACTTGTGACCTGCCGATTGTAGCTTCTACCATCTTCTACCATCTTTATCTGCTCCTGATTCACAGAGATTAAAAAACAAAAAAAAAAACTCGGAAACTTCGTTGTAATCTTAATTTTTTATATGTGCTGTCCATCATCAGAAAAATACTACAAGAACATGTTAAAAACACCATTCTCATTGAAGTGGGACTTTAGGGTTGTTGAGGCTTCAGATGGCCACCAGACAATTCTATCACCTGTTTTCATCCAGAAACCTTTTGAAAAGCATCACAGCTTCATGTGACTTTATCGGCCTTCAATCATTTGATTTTCTGCAAACTGTTTCCTTCCCAGGACTTCCAAACTAATCCACTGTAATTCTTCTAATTTTATTCATAAAATGCAGTTTCAATTAGAACATTAGGAACAGAATCACAAGACCTTGTGCATTTTGGGTAAAAGAAACAACAACACAAATGCTGCAGCATGGATGGCTGGATTTTCAGCTCAGCAGTCTGCAGGGATCTGTGATGTAGTTTATGTGAAGGCTGACTCTTGGGATGTTTACATATCTGCAATAAATAAGCCTTTTAAACAGGCTTCAAACTTCGACCCCCCCACCTCCCTTACAGTAAACACATGAATATGCATGCAGCCTCCAGTTGTGGAATGCTCAAACTTCATCTCCAGAAGCAATTCTGCCATGAAAAACTTAACTGCATCTGGGCATTCATTAAAGATGATGACCAGATCTTTTTGCAGCGCTTTTCAGTCCAACAGACAATTCTCCTTTAGTTTTAGTCAAAATCTCTTGACTTAGATGCTGTTTAGGTTTAGTCATATTTTAGTCATTTTGACCGTTGGTTTTAGTCGACAGAACACCGTAATGGTGTAGTTGCCTAAACTACAATAGAGTTTTAGCTGAATAGACTTAATGTGAAAAGTAAGGCTATTTCTTATTATGAGGTTAATCTGTAAAACATAATTAAAAATGTATTTGTTAGGTGTACACACACTAACTTTAATCATTTGCAATAAGTTTGAATGTTTTTATTAGCTTGGTATTTTTTTCTTTTCTCTAAAAACATTGAAATTTTAATTCAATGAGAAAAGGTTATTTAAAAAAAATTTCATATAAAATACACAAGTTAATACTAGTAGACATCAGAAGCATTAGTTCAACATCAAAACTGAATTGAAGTGCAATAGTTAGTCATTTTCATAAACCTTTCATGAACTATATAAATAAACTCAAACATTGAGAGAAATGTGTTTATACTATCCTGTCATCAGCTCCCACTCTCTGGGCAATTAAGCATATGAACTAAAAATAATTGACAGTGGTACAAATTAATTTAATGTATAAAAAAACATAAAATCCAAGATAATAATTGCATTATGTATTCAAAACAAAGATGTGGATTTCAGGAGGCTTTGCCTGCAAATGTAGATTGTGTTTTCATGCTGTGTTTTCAACTCTTCTTTTTCTAGACCTTTTTTTCATTTTCACTGCATAAATGCAACACATGGAAACTGTTTGCAGCGTCTGCTCCGGTGGTTCGAATGGACGATCCTCCATAGGTTATTTTTGTCTGGTTTTTATTCATAAAAAATAACTTTATAAATGTTTTTTTTTTTAATAAACGGCAGTTTAAATTATTTAATAAACTATTTCATAATAGGATTGTGGATAGGAGACAAACTGATGTTTTGCTGGAATGTGTGAGCCTTCAAAAAGGGAGGCACTTTGTTTCTACACAACACTGAACCTCGAAAGCAATTTTACCAGAAACATCAACAATAAAAACAGTAAAATAGGATGACAATAAATTTGACGCGTCAGACAGCGAATGTAGAGATTTCAACAAATCCAACAGGTCACAGCAACCACAGCCACACTTAACTAGTCTCACTACTTATCTGATTGTTTTACTACAATGAGAACCAAAAAGAGCCGCATGAGCAGTAAGCAGACGACAGTGGAAACAAGCATTCCAAAACTGTCTCAGTTTGGCGGATCTGGAGTTACATCATGCAGAATGCTAAAACAAGAACTTTCAGTCTAGTTTACGGCTTTTTAGATCATTTTTACTTAATGGCCTTAAAACCTTAAAATACTCCAGATTGGATTTATGCTTCACTATAGCTGTTTGGATGATTCTAAAATAATACTACTGACCCACAAACATTGTTAGACAAAAGCTAAACAGTTTGGACCGTGTTCGACAGCGTGTACTCACATGTGGACGTGTGGAGGCTGGAAGCGGCTCTGGTTGATGTTGTAATGCGTGAAGGCTTGTGTCGGGTTGGAGCTGTACTCGTCCACTGTGATGGTCACTTTGCCATGAGCCATCCTTCAGCTGTTTGGACATGAGATGCCGTTTGTTCACCGAGCAGCAAACTGTGCGATGGTCATCCTTCAGAGTCGCTCAAGAAGCCCACGAATGTCTGCCAGCAGCACCAGCAGCGACTCAACCAACGGACTGACCGACCGACCGACCGAACTGCTGCAGTCTGCACCACAAACACAAACACAGACACAAACACATTACTTTCTGGAGACACAACATCAACTGTTTTTTTTTATTAAGCCAAACAAAATGCAACTAATAAATTAAACTTGTCTAATAAAACATAAAGTATTGCATCCATGAAATGAAATAAAAACTTTACATTGTGTGAAATTTTAGATGCAGGCAAAAACTTTTGCAAGAATTTACTGTACATTGATCAGAAATTTCCCAGCATTAAACCGGTGTTGCAAAAGGGGTAAAGTTTAAGATGCTGATCCCAAGAAGACATCCATCCCAATCAAAATGTGCAAAGAAAAGCATTCCAGCCTTTGCAGACAAGCATAGCTCTGCATCACTCACCCAGCTTTGCTGCGGCGTCTCCTTTTACCCTGCGCCTCCTTCCTGTCTGACCTGATAGTTGCTGTGTTTACCAGACGCTTTATACCCAACCTGCGGATGCATCCAGGCACCAGGGGGAAAGAAAGTCATGGGGCGTAAAGCTCTCACTTGAAAAAGTCTGGAGAATAATTAGCAGCAGCAGCAGCGCCCACTGGACAGTCCTGGGATGCAACAACGGGTGAGGCAAAGCCTGCTGCTAACTTTGACCAAACTGCCCCATTTCCACCAGAGAGAGCATTGATTTCTGGTTTCTGGGTCACCTGGATGCTTGCCCCCCCCCCCCCCCTCCTCATCAATTCATTTGATCCAGAAAGGTTTGAAGAAAGGAAAAAAAAAACTTTGATTGATGCTTAACACAAACAAAAGGGGAACACTTTCGTACAAACATTAGGTTTAAAATGAGTCTTTTTACAGCAGAAAATTCAAGATTGCAAATGATTTTTTTTATTTAAGCGCATCACTTACTTATGTTTAGAGAAAAATCATTCCGCCAACAGAAAGAAAGCCATAAAAAGCTGGATATTTCTGCAGCGACTCAACAAATGAGCTTAATGTCGCAAATGTAGGCCGAAACACTAAGGACTGATTTAGTGCGCGTGCAGCTTCAAAGTCTCCTCAGAGTACGCGCGCGCGTGAGTTTAAATGGGGTGGGGGTGGGGGGCTCCCTGCCTTGTCTACCTTATGGCTACAGTAGCAGCAGCAGCAGCTAGCTCTCTAGCTTAGCTAGCTAAATGTGCGCCGGCTCTACGTTTTCGCATCGCTCGCGCCTTTCGCCAGCCGCGGCGGCCGGCGTCGCACACAGACATCGTCCCGTCCGCTCGGTGGACACACGAGAGCTGCCGGTGTCCACCACAAAGCGAACTTCACGGGGAGAAATCCCTCCGGTAAGCGGAGAAGGAGAATAAATTGACCCTTTCTGATATACCGTGCATACACGTAATGACTTTTGCGCCGCCCGCGGTGCAGCACACATAAAGGAAGGTCGGTTCTGCCGTGAACTCCGCTCCTTTAACAACCCCAGACAGCCAAAGGTGGTCGGTGTCAAAGCACCGCCGCTAACCTCCTGCTCCTCCTCGTAAATGACAAGCCGCCAGTGAAGTGGCGGCTTTGTGTCAGGTTCTGTCTTTTATTCTCCTCTGCCCCCCCTCCCGGTGATATTTTAGAGCAAAGCGGAAAGGCTGCAGTACCTTCGTCTGTTGTTTGTTTGGGCTTTTCTGCTTGTTATGTGGCCGAAGAAACAGTGTCGGGTCGGGGTCGCACTCTACGCAGAGGCAGCGGCGGCGGAGGAGGAACGTTGGTCCATGCGGTGCCAGAAGGACAGCGGGCGGGCTCGTTAGCAGCAGTCCGAACGTTGCGGCAGTCTGGGCGGGTAGGGCGAAACCTTCGACCCGGCGGGACCTCTGCTGGCTTCTGTGGCAAGAAACCAGACAAGGAGGAGAAGGAGCCCGAGAGAGGGACGAGAGACTACGCTGACAGACGGGAGGGGGGGAGAGAGAGCAGCCGCGGTCTGTCGGAGGGGGAGCCGGGGTGCAGTGAGTCGGAGCTGCCGCTGGGGTCAGAGAGCAGGAGAGAGCACAACCCCCTGCCACCTCACGTGCGCGCGCGACCCCACCGTTGTGCTCGCGCGCAACGTGCCGCTTTCTCGTTGCATTCACTTACTTTCGGAAATAAAGCTTCCCGTTGAAATGTACACCCAGAAACAAATATGTTGAATCAAAAATAAGTGTTTAAAGGAAGATTGTGGAGGACTCAGTCAGACAAGGACTGTAACGGGAACTTGATATACCTTACTTTGAGAAAACTGAAAACAGAAAAGATGGAAGGACAAAATGGTAGCATGCAGTAGGATGGACCAACCTTTCCTCTGAAGCTGTCATCATGTCTGCATCCACATGCTGATGCAGCAGGCGACACGCCACACCATGGCAGACCTGGGTTTCCTGCAGCCCAACTATTTTAAGGGAAATATTTCATGCTAAATTAACTTTTTGAGCTTTTAAGTGTAATAAAATTGTTCATTCCTCACAAAAAGAAACCCCAAAGCTGTATTTTGATCTGTTCACGTATTTCTGAGTATCCCTCTAAAAATCTGTGATCTGAGCAACAGCCCCTCCTTTCTCATGAGCTGAAGTAGATAATTGGGGAACAGCCCCTTCCAGGAAGAGTCTGCACTGCCAGCTCCGCCCCCAGGTTAACACACACGCTTTCTCCATGGAGCTAGCTGTATAAAACGCTTTTATACACACAATATGCACTTCCATCGTTGCAAAAGTTTGGATCTTTGTTTGTGTGGTCAAGACACAGAGACATGCTGCCGAGGTTGGTGGATGTCATGAAATAGGCGGCACCCTCAAGGAAGGAAAGGCGGTGCCTCAGAGATCTAGTCGTCTTACTTCCGGGTAGAAAAAGAGCTCGGGGGTAAAATAATTAATAAAATTGTTTTCTTTTGTATGCCGAAGAAGGCAAATAAGTTGACCATTTCTTATAGTGTGCATACACACGTAATGACATATATAAAATACATATACATGGATATTGTTTACTATAAAAGTAAGTAAGTATAGCGGGCCCTTTTAAAGTCCCTCTCCAACTTGGTTTTATTTCTATTGCAAAATCATTCCTAGTGATCTTTTAGCTAAAATTGAAAAAAAAAGAGCTGTTTTTAAGACATTTTCTGCAAAGGAGCTCAATAGAAATTTGCTTTTGGGTTGTGGTTTGCGCAGAAGTTTGCCTAGCTAACTTCCCAGCATGCCTTTGTTTACAATCTCTCCCACTAGCGAAAAGTGCTTCACAAGCCCAAGCTAAAAGTATCGTAGCAAAAAACCAGCAAGCATTATCACAAGAATCCAGCCGCACAGTTTAGAGCCCGATGGCAGCCCAGACGAGAAAATGAAAATTTGTCTGCAAGAGAAGGATTTAGAATTGGAGCAAATAAAGCTAGACTTTAGCCCATGCATGCTTTTTCAAACATCCTGTTTTCATCTGCTCCTGATCTAACGCGATTTGAATAAAGAAATACTCAGAAACACAATTTAAATCTAAAATTATTTATACATGTCCTCTATTATTAAAAAAATGCTATAAGAACATGTTAAACACTAAAAAAACAATTTTCATTGGAGTCGGTCTTTAAAGGAGGAACGTAACAGGAATGGTCATCATCCCTGTCTGGCTGCTTTCCTGCCTTTTCCACGCATAGACATCAGTTGTGTCCGATTTCCGTCACTGCTTAGTGCACTATATAGGGCATTCACTATTTTATCAGAATGGACATGTCCGTTTGTTTTTTTTACTACTCACTACATACTGCACTATATAATACATTTGTCATTTTGTAGTGCTGTCCAAAGATACAATTCTAAAATCGAGCGATAGAAATTTTCTAAAAGTCTCTGCAAAAAACCAGCATGTATCGATGCCCACTAGATTGGGAAATATAGACCAGAATGCGTTGCATCCAAACAATTTTTGTGAATTCTTCTTTCTTCATAAATTATCAATATTTTCAGCATCAGAACACAGTAGATTTATAAATAGTCAACATAAAATGCTAGTATAAGGTTTTTACAAGGCGACATCTGAAGGGATATGGCCAAAGGAGCAAAAACACTTTGTGAAATTGGTGACATCACATTTGGTGTTTAAAAAAAAAGAGTAGAGGGCATGCTGTCTAAATTGCTTTTAAAATCCACACCACTGCTGCATTATATATCTTTTCAGAAGTTATAGAGTAGAGAAGGAATTTGGACAGAGCCCACCGATCCTAAATCCACTGGTCTGGAAATACACCCCTGGAGTCTCTGTGAAAAACCAGTGCACATCGATGCTGACTAGATTGGCAAATATAGCACACAATGTATTGTGTTTGAAGAATTTTCCATTGAAAAAAAAATTAAATAAAATGTCATTTCTATAATTCATCCAAGTTTCCATCATCAAAACACAGTGGATTCATAAATAGTCATCGTAAAATGTTCCTATTTATAAGGTTTTTACTTCAGCAAAGTGGTAATGCCACATTTCCCTTAAAAAATAAAAGTTGCAAGCATGTCTCATTTCCATGAAATCTAAAGTACTGGATTGGTGTCCTTTAGGGGTTAGGGAGTAGTGAGTGAATTCGGACATAGTCATGGAGACACAGGACAAATAATCTCATGGCGTAAATGACAACTGAAATGCACAGGTACAATAACTAGAATTTACTCCCCCTAAACTCAACAATCCAAACAGTAATTGAGTAGAAAAAAGTTATAATTTGAAGCTCCATCTAAGACAATAATACACTGAATGGATCATCTCTGTGTCTATTTCAGTGTTTCTTAACCCTGGTCTTCAGGGAACACTGTACTGCATGTTTTCCATGTTGTCCTGATTCAGCTCATCATCCAACTCTGCAGAAGCCTGATAATGGCAGTTATCAAGGGCAGGTGTGTTTGAGCAGTGTAGGATTTAACAAATGCAGGACAGTGTTCCCCAAGGACCAGGGTTGGGAACATTGACTATAAAGGAGAACTGAACAGAGTCAGTGGGATGTCACCCATAGAAAATGGTTCACCTCCAGCTCAAACGGAACAAAGTCAATTCAGTCACCATTTTTTCACAATATGAAGATTGCCATGTTGGAGCCACATGTCATCAATAAGCAGTGATTAGTCCCAGTCAGTTTAGAGTCAACATTTACTGTATTTGGACACCTCCCTCACCATCAGGAGTGAGCTTGTTGGATTTCCATACCCCTACCACTTGAAAACAAACTACACAAAATCTGTCAAATGTTTGTAAGGTTTGGCGAGAGACCGCTCACTTTTATTGAGGCATCTGATTGGCCAGTTTATAACTTAAATGAAAAAGCATTAGAATGATCAAGAACATCTTTAAAAATAATCAGCGGAAGAACAGTTATTCTGACCAATAGAATTAGTAACAGCTGTTTGTTTCTCCATAGAAGTCTGTGGGATTTTAGTTTCTTGGAGCCAGCGGCTACCTCCTATTTGGAACATGAGTGGGGGAGGAGTCACTCAGTCCAATTCTTATACGTAGTCAATGGTGTATACAGACCAAGTTACAATAGCAATGGCATACTTCATGCACTCCTCACAATAAGTTTTGGTTAGTGTGAAAAAGTCGGTGGATGCTGTCTACACAGTGTTTGCTCCCCTTCACTGATTTTTGGGAGGTAATTTTATTGGGGTGATAGACACAGCCCCTTTTGTGTTTTTCACATAATGGTCTCTATGTGTGCTTTACTTTTTGAACCCTAAACTTAAAAATTTTAAAAGAAAAACCTTATCAATGTCAACATTCTGTGGGTCTAAAAAGCTGAATTTACCAGTAAGTCATTCCAAGTTCAACATTCAAACAGACTCGAACACATGATGTCACTTAACAGACGGGCAGCACCACCTGGCCATAGCGCCTGGTTGGTACCAGGTTGGTACTAGGCAGTCAAATGTTGCAGAGGAACTTGAGGAGTCTCAAAGTTTCATCAGCAGACTTGCATCAAGACTCAGAACTACTGGCTGAGTTTGTGACGGACCCAAGAGTGGAGCTTTGCCAGAGACAGATCACAACCATGACCAGTACCCTAGGACCTCTGCACTCAGACATGGTTTAGCAACATCATTCAGCTGCAGGCTCGTTTATCAGATGTGGGGTTTTGGGGTTTACAGACACATTCACAACTGACTCCACCGCTTTGACTTGAATCCCAGATGACTGTTGCAGGTGACTCAACTGACACCAAGAAACCGCTGCAAACGTTTGCAGGGGCCTTTTTTTTGTTGTTGTTGTTTTATTTGCACAGAAATGTACAAAAAACGAGCAATTTAATTTTAATTGAAAAAACAAAGTTGACAGTATCTGTCACTACTGTCAATATCAAGTAGAGTTAAGCAAGACCTTTCACTTCCACCAACCAGCAGAAAACTGGAGTTGGGGAACCTATGACAACTGCTAAACAAGCGAAAGAGATTGAATGCACTGAACAGATGTCACCTAAACCACAACTGCAAGAACTGAAGATTAACAACTAAATAAGGGTTAAAATTACTTATAGTGAACACATCAGATGGAATTCAATTCAATTTTATTTGTATAGCCCAAAATCACAACAACAGTCGTCTCGATGGGCTTCGAAGTAAAACATGAACTCAAAAGGATCATGAATACAAAGAGTTCAATAGGAAAATACAAAAATGGACTAACAAACTGACTAAGCTATACTGGCATCCCTGACCTTAGACCCCCCTTCGCGGTAAGGAAAAACTCCCAAAAAAAAACGGATTCCGGAAAAAACGAAGAAACTTCAGGGGTGCCTACATGAAGGAGGGATCCTCCCCCAGGACGGACAGGCGATGTACCAGAACTCTTAGAGAAGAATTAACTTATCTAAATCTACAACTACATATATAAAGTCCAGCAGACGAGCTTCATCCAGTCGTGGTCGTGGGGACAGTCAAAGGCCCGAGTCAAGCTGGAGACAGGAACCACAGCCAGCAGCAGGAGCAGAGACGAGGTACTCGGTCAGGTACAGAGCAGAGACGAGCCAGAGATGAGCCGGAGACAGGAACCACAGCCAGGTGTAGGAGCGGGAGCAAAGGCGAGGTAAAAGGTCAGGAACAGGAGCACGGATGAGCCAACTGGAGTCTGGAAGCACTCCCACTCCCCAGGAGGGGAGAGGAAAAGAGGGACAATACATGAATCGCACTGTACCAAACAGAAGCATGGAGAACTAAATGATAAATTATGATCAGGAATGGAAAGAGACTTAGTGTCGTTAATGCAGCCTTTGGTACCTGGACAGTGTTTTGTTGTCTTTGGGCTTCTTTAAATTGCAAAGAAGGAAAGAAAGTTGCAGATGAATCTTCTGCGATGCTTGTAATAAAAATTCATCACTAATTCAAAGCACTGAACATTTGACCCATTGATGGTGGTTGCTAAAATGTCAGGGGAGCAATAAAAATCTCTAAAATTATTAATGTCAGGATCTACTGACTGGGGGGCTCTTTATTTTATTGTGACAAGTCGTGTTAATGGGGCACAATGTCTGTGTAATGCAATATTATATAAGGTCATAATTAAAGTCAGTTCATGTTTGTTCAGTAGATGTGTGTGTGTGTGTGTTTCTTACTCTGCAGTTACCAGAATACGTTAAAAACGTTTTCTTCTGAAGGTAAATGGCAGAAGTGAAATGCTGCCCAATCACTGAGTTCACCAGCAATTTAAATTATTCAGGGAGAAAAAATATGGGGGCCAAGGCTGTATCTTTTTAATATACTGATGGGATTTTTGATGAGAAAAAGCTGCGTTGGACGATTCATAACACACTTGTCTAAGAAACTACAGCACATTTCCATGTCTGCAGGTTGAGGCAGAGCTATGTTTCTATAATTTAACCGACATGCTTCAATTTCTCAGGTCCATTACCAAGTCCCCCACTGGCACAACAGCCCTGCAGGTTGTTTTCAATTGACTTTTGTCTTATCTGCAGAGAAAAAAAACATACAATTCCATCTAGCCAAAGAGTGTGAAAGCGGGGTTTAAATTTAATGCGGCATATTCACATTTAAACATTTGGCCAGCGTTTGTTCTCCTGACTGCATTTAGAAAGCCGATGTGAGATATGGGAACAAATGTCACAGAAGAAATGGCTTTTGCTATTATCACTTTGTTTTTCCCATGATGCACTGATCACATTTATGCAGCAGAAAATGTAAAGTTTGGGCAGAGACCGTATGCTTTATGACCTTTCATAAAAGTGAGTAAAATGATTTCTCAACTAAAAAAATGTAAAAATGTATATTATAACAGGAAAATGCAAAAAGTTATGTTTATATGAGTGGATTTACATCTTTGTTGCCTTTAATCACCAATGTCCATTCCAATGAAATGCTCAGTAAAAAAAAATGTTTGCCGCTGAGCCTTAACTGCACTCAAAGGACCAAGCTGGATTTCCTCTTTTAAAATATTACTGTCTTTTTCTTAAATTTTTCCTAACTAGAGTGGATATGTAAAAGGAGTCAAATCTACATATTGGTTAATTTTACTACTACATAAAGTACTTGTGTTCAGTGGAGCTTGAATAGAAATGGAGAGCTGAGGTGTAGCGGAGAGGAATGGCATGGAGGGAGCGTACTTGCATGAAAGCCAAGTGTATTAATTCTCCTCCCTCCATTCTCCTGCTGTGTTATGATGGACTCAGTAATATGCAGGCTCACTTTCTGTGCCATAGGCTAGACAAAAGCTCACAGGAGACAACTCTGACTTGGTTTGCCTCAGCTTCTCTTGCCTAACCAATGAAAAACTATAAAAACAAAACCATTTTTCAGCTCCCCCAGAGAACCTATTTTACCCAGCCTCTGCTTCTGCTCTCCTCTCCCTGCATGTGAGAAACTGTCAATACCCTATAAATTAGGGTACGACACTGCATTTTAGGTGGAGTAACTGTCTATTAAATCATATTAATTAGTTAGATGGAGATCACTGGAGGGCTGCACTGTGGTGCAGTGAAAGTGGTTTGTGGTTATCTCAGGTGTTAACCTGAGCACCTGCACTCAAAAAGGCTTCTCACCTCATTATCACTGAGGAAATGTCGCTGCTTGACAACAGTTCTATGAACATCACCATTCGGTATTAATACCATCTCCTATTCCAACAACAAAAGGCTGAAATTCAGTAAGTTGCTAAAAGGATTTTGAATCTTACACATGAAGGTTTTTTTGTGTGTAAGGTTAATTATAATGAGTCCGCATCCAAACTCAAGTGCATATCTATACTGGTGCATTATGAAAAACAACAAAATAGCTAAATTACTTGCAAAGAAAATGATTATTTTAATGCATAGTTTAAAACAAAAAGTTCACACATATGGACAGAATTTAAAAAAAAAATCTGCATTTTTGTTTTTCTGGGTTCATCTTTTTGATCCCTTTTACTTATCAGAATTTACTCATTAATACAAAAATGTCTTGCTCAGTTACATACATTTAGTGACGGTCAAACTGCCACCAGATGGCCCCCTCTTACACCCCCACAAACAGTCTTAATTATTTCTTCTAAAAATGTGATCCACATTTTTCTTAAAACATTAACAGTTTGATTGTATTAGCAGTCAAACAATTGTTCTGTCTTAAATATTGTTCTATTTCTTTTCAATATCTTTTTAGTCAATTCATTTTCAGCATACATCAGCTGATTTCAACCATTCAGCTATCAAAATGGTCAGCTCATTTAACCTTGGTTCTGTAATCAGCAGTCTAAGTCTTTTTTTTGTTCTTCAGCAATTAAACAAAATTTTAGCAATTTTGCCTATTGAAATGAATAGGTGGATACTTCCGTTTGACTAATTACTAATTAATTAAGCTGTTATTGACAATTTTTTAAAACTGTTAATTATAGATAAATTCATATTCATTGTTACTGAAAGTTCAGGAAATCAATAAAACAGAAGCCTTTTGAATGCATCTCCTCTTAATCTAGAAACAGTTCAGCCTTTTAAATGTAGTTATTGCATTGAATAGTAGCAGAAACACTTTTTGAGCTACAGATGTTCAAATGTAGTATAAAGGCCAGTGTTGTTAAGTTGTTATTGTGTTCTGTGTTGCTACTCTCTGTTACACTTCTGGGTTTAGATTTGAGCGCTTTATGGACGTGATTGGGTGAGTGTGGATTGGGGCTGAAGGAGCGAGCCAATATTAACAGTGTTGGGAGAAAACAAGCTAAGAATGAATGGAAGAATGTGTTGGAATTCAATGCTACTGTATCAGGTGTGGTTGTGCCCTACAGCAACCATTAAGACTATACATTGAATGGTCTGTAGCAGAAAAGGTCATCTCTGACTTATTTCCCCTAACTGGACGTTACCCTGGTGTCAGAAGTAAAGCATAAAAGTTTTAGACTATTTTGGACAAGCTAATTCTGCGAGCAACACGGCCGTGCAGTGGGACATGGCCGGGTCTCGCTCAAACAAAAGAAGGAGAGGGTGTAGGGTAATTATGCAAATTCACAGAGACATGAGATGAATTATCTTCATGAGTATGAAGCAGACAGGTAGATTGGCAACTAAAGCCGGATTCGGTCCGCGGTCAGCCTACAATGCCGCAGGAACAAAAACACCCACCAGGAGTGAAGTAAAACTAGACGTAAGCAGAGGTGGCGGCGCTATTTGCAACCAAATCAAATACTCTAGTAAGGCTGACTAAGAAGCCCTTTATGCCCTATTTGCCATAAAATATAGGCCTTTTTGTTGTCTCTGTGCCTCATACAAGAAGACGCACGGTGTCTGCTGTTGCTTAGTTCAGATGAATGGGGTTACCACAGGGTTGTAATCACGGTTTTGTAGTAATATTTCGAATAATGTAGGCAGGAATCGAACCTGCAATATGCCGATAAGGGGTTGACAACCCTACCACTGCTCCACGGCTGCCAGCATGCCAAAATCAAAATAAGGAGTTAGTTTAAAGCTAAAATAAGCAAACCCAAATGAGAACAATTAGTGTAAAAATACCAGAATTTCCACAATGAGCTAACTTCTCTCCAGTATTAGCAAAATTACAAAAAACAAGTAAGCTTTAAGGTAACAAAATGGCTAAATGGAAATTTGCCAAAAATATAGAAATGTCCTAAAAATTTTACTGAATTATCTGTTTTCCGTTTTACCCCGCTTAATTACATTTCAGTATTCATGGTTTCAGGTATTCCCGAATTTTTTTCAGTCATGTGACTCCTTCGGTTCATCACAAAAACTCAGACATCTCAAGACTCTTGAATGAGACTTTTCATCTGAAGGAGGTGCTGCTGGAATTTCTTAGGAAGGGAGCAGAGATGAAGAGCACGCCGGCCCATCAGCTTCCTTGCCAGCTGCTAAACAACAGCAGGGTGGAAGACTTGATTTTACCGGTTACCGAATCTCTACCAACCAAGTTTGTGCCCCTGCATGGAGAAATGTTATCAGCTGACTCAAAACGGCCGAAAAACTTCCTGATATGCTGAGGTAAAACAGCCCAGAGAATAATAATCATCTGGTAGAAAGAATGCTACAGTACAACCAATTGCTCTGAAAAAAAAACTATGTTGTGCAACTGTCCAATGTTCTTTAAGTAAATGTTTTACAAAGCATCAGAAATGTTTCAGAAGGGTTTTTGACGAGTAAGGATTGGCGACGCTTACTGGCATGGCTTTAAACTTATCTGTGGTTCCTCGTTGATCTCATATAAATGGTAAGACCTCGACTCAAAGAACTGCTGCTGAGCATGTGAAGGAACGATGACAGAAGCTGCTTCAGCGTGTGGAGAGTACGAGTGTTGTTTTGTGGATTTGGCGTATTGGCGGATGTCTCTGTTATTTGTTTAATTTTTGTTTTCTTTTTTAATTGTCATTGAGTGATTTGTTGGTGTGATTTGCTCTTCAGGGCCACCGTACAAAGGTTTATGTGGTAAAATGTATTGTTTCTATCTCTTTTTATAATGTCCTTGGGTGTTTTGAAAGGTTCTTTCTAAATCAAATTAATTATTATTAATATAAATGTTTTTAAATACATGGAGCATAAATGGGGCTGCACGGTAGTGTAGTGAACATCTCTTCTTACACCAAGAAGGTCCTGGTTTGAACTCCAGCTGGGACCTGTGGGGAGTTTGGATGTTCTCGTCATGCAGGTTTTCACTGGGCTCTCCCTGGGCCACAATCCAAAATGTTTCATATGGCAATTAGTGACTCTAAATTGTCCCCAGGTGTGAATGTGTGTGTTTGTGTGGCCTTGTGACAGACTGGCCAACTGTCCAAGGTGTACCCCCCAACTTTTGCCAGGCAGTTAGAGGGGAAATACTCCAGCAACCCCATGATGCAGAAATCTATTAAGCAGCTGTAGAAAATGGATAGATGTAGCACAGCACTTTTTCTTGTATGAAACTACACTGTCCATCAAAGTGCTGAAAAAACAGACACCTATCAGATTTAAAAAAAAAAAGTGGAGTTGAAGAGAGAATTATGTTGCTGGCTGGTTTGTCACGTCACCACTTGGTTTCATCGAGTCAAGCTGTAGGTTAGCAGAATGGGTGATTTTAGTGAAGACAGGTTTAATAGCTTATTAGAGCACTAAACAGTGGGTAAGGTCAGAGAGGTCACATGACCTCACATGGCCATATCAGTGTCTTCTAAAGTGATGACTATTGAGTAGAAACTCTGACCTTTGACCTAGAGTAAAACCAATAATTAGCTCATGCAGATAAGGGATTTGAATGTTTCACAACACGTTTATGTGAAAGTCTGTTGCAGTCACTATGGTCATGCATGGCACACAGTGTCTTTTGTTTCATTTTGACATTTGTACTCATCGGGGCTATGATGTAAAGTGTAACTATAACAGAAGGGTTATTGGCTGCCAATGTACAGCAGAGCGCTGTGGCTAAAAACTCCCAACAGACCCATATGATCTCACAGACAACAGCTGAGGGAGCAAGAAACCAGCCATCAAAAACTTCACTTGTCAGCTGTCTAAAAAACAAAGTTTCTTTTTCTTGTCAAGTATTCTTCACTTTTCTTTCTTCTGTTTCCTGCTCTTTAGTCCTATGAAAATCCTCATATTTTATTGGAAAGAGACATAGTAGAATACATTTTTACAGGTCTACTCTTCAAACACATGATTGTTTTTTAATTGTTTGCTAAATCATCAGACAAATCATAGACTGGGGCGGGCGTGGCTCAGGCGGTTGAGCAGGTCATCAGTGGTGAACTAACTTAACAGTAACTTGTTCTGGTGTAGCCTATAGCTGAGCAAAGTTGAGTTTGGATTACACCTGAGAATGACAGATAATGATTGTTAAATAGTGTTTGATTAAGTGCCTGAAAAGGGGTGTAAAGAAGCCAGCTAATACAATCCCACCCCTGTTGTGATTTGCTGACCTTGAGTATGTTTTTAAACAGTTACCATAATTTGGAGTTATTTGTATTTTTTAGCATATCAATGGTAATAATAATACGTAATAATAGTAATATCAAGTAACGAAGCTTGAATGCTTATTGATTATCATTAGAAAGTGTTATTACTATTCCTGAAATCCTTATTACACCTCACCAGTAAGTCATCACTTGCTGTATGTTTGCTGGAGTCTGTCAGATCTATATTATGTAGAAAGTCCACGATGGGACCAAAATTGGCATGTATTATTTTACTGTTAAAATAAATAGTTGACATTCTTCCTTCTGGGATAGAAGATTTTTTTTCCTAATTCTTTATGCTGTAGTATTTGCAGTCCGTGTTAATTGAGGAACATTGTTACCAGGGTTTGTGTCCTCTTGTAAGCTGTTATGAGTGTAACTGAATAAATTAAGGTCAAGTTGATCACAGTTCAGACCTCTCTGTTGGAAGTCACGATCACAGTTGACTTTTGAAGATGTGGATTTGTTGGGTTTTGATGTCCTTGTTTGTAGAGTTTAGCCTCTCACCTCATAGGTGCGGTGAAGATCTCAGTTGCCTTTGTGATTTCCTGGGGAGGGGGGGGCAGGTCTTGATGTTGTTTACATGCAGAGAAATGCCTCTGGACTTGAAGAAAGCCGCCACTGGAGTACTACTAGGGAAATACTTGCAGATGCAAGTTGGCGAGCTGTCTGCTGTAATAGCAAAACATACATGGGGTTAAATTTATGAATTTCCAGCAGCGGTTCTTTCCTTGTCCTCATTCTGCAATTTTAATAACTTAACTTTAAGTTTGCAATCCACATTGCACAGTATAGTCACCTTTAAATACATCTTTTGATGCATTTTTTTATGGTTTTTAACCTGTATTATAAAAATGTCAAATGCTCTTTTAAAGATGTGTAGAAAACCTTTTCTGTTCAGTTGTTTCTGAAAAACAATCACTCCTAAATCACTTATGGGCCCCAGTGGGTTATCTAGAGAGAAAAAAACCATCTTGGCCAACTCTGATCATTTCTGGCTTGTAAATGCTGTAGTCTCCTTTTTACTTAGCTCCTGCCTTGACCTCTGTGACCTCTCTGGTTGCCCTTTGGCCCCTTGACACATGATAAGTGTCTGTGAGCTCTGACCTGTTTGGATAATTAAAGAGGCATGACCTCAGGAAGACTGCATTGGAAATGTGTCGCTGTGGATTAGTGTGTTAGTATGAGGTAAGAGAACAGAGATGAGGGCATCAGTGACTTTTTCCAGAATGCTGAATCTACACACACTGTTGGTGTGTTCATTGTGGCTTTAAGGAAACCCCTGAACCATTAACGTGATTAAAACTTACAGAAACAAATGTTTTTACAGTATTCCCTCCTTATTCGCGGTGATTAGGGACCAGAGATACCCACGAATATGTGAACATGGAGAACCAGCCCCGCGGCGGAAGAATGTCTGTCCCAGATCCTTACTCCTCAAAAACCTTCTAAAACATGTCTGATGCTTTTATTATTTATGTCTGATGCTTTTATTAAAGAACTTTGAAACATTGATCAACATAAAGAGTTTTGTTTTCCAGAGCAATAGACTGTACCGTAGCATACTTTATAACGCACATTAGGAGTGTCTCTCTGTCTCTCTGTGCCTTAAAACCTGGAGCCCATGTTTCCACCTTCATCAGGTAAGTGTGGGAGGGCATCTTCATCCAGAAGAGGCCCGTTTCATCCATATTAAACACCTGCTCCAAGTGATAATTCTCCACAATTATCTTCTTCAGCATTTCAGGAGTCAGCTGATGCTATTTTTCCATGCAGGGGCACAAACTTTGGTTTTAGCAATTCAGGAACCGGTGGAAATTGTTGTGAAATATTCTTTAGCAGTCGGCAAGGAAGCTTGCTCTTCATCTCCGCTCCCTTGCTTCAGATGCAAAAGTCTCATATAAGCTTCTTGAACTGAGTTTTTGTGATAAACCGGAGTCACTTGACGGAAAAAAAAATCTGCAATCACGTGAAACCGTGAATATTGAAACAAGAATAGGTGGAGGAAATGTGTCTCTTGATATGAAAGTCATTAGTTGTGGTCCACTTTAGACTATGCAATTTACAGTCCATGTGGAGTAAGCCACATAACAGTATCAACCCGTAGTTTAGTATTTTCTTTTATGGAAAAATTAAAGCCTTAACATTTTCAAGCATCTATCTAATTTTAAACTTCCCTGGTAGTATTGGACTTCCTGTTCCTGTCACAACAGTATCTCTGAGATGACAGTGCAATAAAAGAAATGTTAAATGTTTGATGTGACTGTTGAGGAAAGTACATCATTGGGGAGGAGGACAGACTTAAAAATTCCCATTACATATTCTTTTGTAGCTGTTTATTAATTGATTTTTTTATTTATCAATTTTGAGCCTTAATTGATTTTGGTAATAATACTTTGTGGGCCAAAAGGTAAATTCTTTTAATTTTAAACCAAGAACTAGGCTTTGATTGAATCTGAATTCTTCCCCTACAGCTTCTTCCCACCCCTACATTCAGTCAGAGTTATGGAGTTATGGAAAAATTCAGTCTTCTAGTTCGGATATCGCCCCCACTCAATGATGTCATCAATAGTCGCTGCTCAGCTACTTTAGCACGGAGCTGCTAGCAAGGTTATTATAGTTAACGAAAACGAACGAAAAAACTAAAACTAGAACTGAAAAAACGTTTTCATTAACTGAAATAAAAATAAAAACGAGAGTTTAAAAAAAATGAAAACTAACTAAAACTGTTTGTTGTGTGTATAAAACGAACTGAAACTAACTAATATTAACCCCAAAAAATACTTCGTTTTCGTCTTTGTTAATACATAAGTCTTTTGGGTTGAAATAAAGTCTATTTACTTCACCCTGCTAGTTTTACTGTGTATCTGAACCTTACGGCATCACGTTGTCTGTGACGTCACATGATGTCTGTCAGACACTGCCGGCTAGCGTTGTCATAGACATTTACATGAGCGTGATGGCTGCATTAAAAGTTTGGAGAAAGCGGGAGAGTCCTATTTGGGACTTTTTTGAATATAACACCGTCGAAAACAAAAGTAAGTGCCTTGTAGTCGAAGCAGGAGACAAATTTTGTGGAACGCTCCTCAAAGGGAAAAACCCTACGAATCTAAAAGTACATTTAAAAAGCGCACACAAAGACGCAAATCAACAGTACCTAGACAAGCTAGCCTGTCGCCCGCCCTCCCCCGAAAAAGAAGCGAGAGCAGATGACGTAATGCTGTTATCGGCTGTTGTATTTTAATTTAAGGATGGTTGACCTTGTGTCCTCTGAATAATAAGTGTTTCAAAATGTATCTTTGATTTAGTTTTTATCATACAATACTTATTCTGGTTATTTTGAATCATGCACCTGACAAATATCCTAATTTACAAAAAAAAAAAAAGAAAAAACTAAAACTAACACTAAAACTAATAAAAACTAGACTAGACGAACCAATTTCAAAAAATAAAAACTAATAAAAACTAGTAAAGCAGCCTCTAAAAACTAATTAAAACTAAATAAATTTAAAAACAAAAATTCAAAACGAAATAAAAACTAAAACTAATAAAAAATCCGAAACTATTATAACCTTGGCTGCTAGCGCTCGGAAATACATACAATGGTTTTATAACTTTAAACAAGTCATGCTAAAACAAAAAGTCATTACTTTGAAATGTAATTTCTGTGCTTCAGAGCACACCTACGTGAAGAAAAGTGCTTCTCCCACTAGTCACCAATCTGTTGCAACTCACCGTTAGTCTCACAGTCTCGCTGAGTGTTTCATCCAAGTAACCAAACAAACGGTAAAATGTTTAAATTTGAAATTGATTTCTCTTGTTTCTCATCTCACCATTTTGGTGCCCAGATGTCAAAACAGCGGCCAACGCCTTTGCTTCCTGTTTGGCGGTTGGGCATCACGAATTAGATAGAAAATGGGGTATACTTGTATAGTGCTTTTCTACCCTCCTCAAAGGCCCAAAGCGCATTACAGTCACAGTCCCGCTGCCGAACACTGGGGCCAACCTTCCAGGCAAGGGGGACAAATGGGTGGACAAGGCAGGAATCGAACCTGTAATCTTCCGATCAGAGGTGGACCAGCCTACCAAGGGGGGTAAGGGGCTGGATTTGTTTGATTACCCTTTTGTATGGTATCGTTTCCAAATAAAACAGTATCTTTTGTTGTCTGTTTTCTTTGTTTAGTTAAAATGACTTTCTTCCTGGGTGGGGCAGATGTCACTAGTATTTTACATGGGCAACATATCTCGATCCGATCAATGGTCGGATTAAAATTCAACCGTGCACATGGGATCAGAAAAAAATTTTCCGATTCGAAAAAATGTTCACATGGGTCACACTTTCGGTTGGAATAAATCATTTGGGCATGCGCAGTAGTGTTGAAAATACTGTAGCGACCTGGGGGTTAGCCCCGCCTTTGGCCACTAAGGCTCATGGGAAGTGGGGAGCTTAGGGTGAAACCTTGAGTCAGAGGGCTGGAAGCTGAAGTGACCCTCCATGCTGTTTGGGCTGTATGTGCTTGAATAAACGGGCTTGATACTTAAAAGGAGACATTGCCTTTCTTCCTGTTTATTTCTGCCTGAGACTGTCCGGGGTCGTGCGGTGTATGGGGCACGGACAGCTCTCCAATGAAGCCATCTAAATAGCAGTTGGTTTTAGCTACCCCACGAAAGTGATGGTCCGGCTGGATCGTTACAATGCCGGAAAAGGAAATGAGTACCACAGTAAACAAACCTTGGTCTCATATAAATTTATGCAGCAGCTCGGTAATATACGAGATGATCTTCCAAACAAGTTTTTATTAATGTTATGAATATTATGAAGCCCCTGTTCGCTCATCATTTTATTTTTAATCCGTGTGATCAGTGCTTTTTTTGTGAAAGAAGAACGGAGCTCCCAGGAGATGCTAACATGCGCTAACAACATTAGCCTTGTTTGATGAACACAAAATCACTGGGGGAAATTCTGCAATCTGCATCTTGGTTGCACGTAACTATGTGGGACATCAGCATTTATTTTGTCTGTACACAACTGGAAACACAAATCCACGTGATTGTTTAAACAGTTTCTAAGGACTGAGCGACATTTCTGCTGTGAAAAGCTCACACACCGCCCAAAAGCTGCTGTGTGAGCTGGTAGTTCTGCTCAGACACACGGTTTTCCTGCGTCCGGCAGCCGCTAACCTAGAGCACGGAGCGCTCCTCCCCGCCACCCCCCTCATGAGTGGTGTAAGAGAGGGAAGAGGCAAAGAGCCCGCGGGGCGAGGGCAGAGCGGTGCTTCTCACCGGGCCTCCGCAGAGGAGGGGGCCTGTCCTGTTTGAGCTCCAAAGCTTTCTCTGGAGCAAAACACCATCTATGCATGACGTTAAACCAGAGCAGAAGTGACACACGATTGGAAAGAACCGTTTACAAGCAACACGATCAGATCAACAATCGGCATAACCCACCTATCTCGATCAGAAAGAAATTTTTATCCAAACGAGGCTGATTGGGGCAGAGTATTCTGAACAGCATGCCTACATTACGCATTTTTCTTCCAATCAGGCGTTCTTTCCGATTACTTTTGCCCATGTAAACGCAGCTACTGTGAGGGAAGGCTTAAGAGGGAAAGAGCTTTTGTGAGCTTTGCAGCCAATGTGTAGCCTATATAACCCTTGTTCTATCCTAGGCACTTTGACATTGGGAGTTGGGTCATCTAGACCCCACAAGACAGTGCGCTGAACCTTTTTTCTTCAATGATTTGTGATCTTCACTGGTTTCCATGGATTACATAAAATCCTCTCCACCTTTATCCACCTTTGTCATGGTAGGGAGAACACGTCACTGTAAGGGTGGGGTCATAGGATAGCACAAGGGTTAAACCTGTCGCACTACATTGTGACAGTAGTACATTTGGTTAGTTTAGTTTATGTACTAAAAATCCATATTCTGGAATTTTAGAACAACACTCATATTGCCTAAAGTGTATCTTTACTATACTCTGATATATTTTAAAAGATCACAAATCAGTGATTTCAGGCATCACCAAAATTCGTACTCGATTTTTGGGAGCAGTTTACTAATTCCGAAGTATCTGGATTCTTATTAGAGCCCAAGCTGTAAGACACAGATCTGTTTGTTTGGAACAAATAGGGATATTCATCTCTGTTAACTCTATTTAAAAACTGGTTCAACTCTTTTGACTTTTTTTTTTATTTATTTTTTTATCTGCCTTTGGGAGAACTTTTGAGATTCTGGAACAATGGTAACGTCAGCAGTTCCAACAAATTCCTGGTAAAAACCACACAGAGTTTTCTTCAGCAGCAGAATACCAGGAAATGAATCTGGACTGCTCAAACTGAGTCCGCTTTTTTCTTCTCCACTTTTTGCTGCTGGAGCCAAAACGTTTATCACAGATCTGAAGAGTTCTGATAAGTTGATGCAACAATTATTGCTGTAGTTGTGGATAAAGTGGACCACCAGGTTTACATCATTGAGCTGTAATTCTTTTGACATTTTTACATGCACTTAATTGCTGTTCATTCAATAAGAGAGGTGGCAGAAAATGTCAACGCAGCTTCTTAAAGGAAGTACCCTACAAATTACTCTGCTTTCAAAGGAAAATGGAAACCTTTCTCCTCAAACAAGACTTTTGACATCAGTTTTTTCACTTGATTGATTAGACCATAGGTTGAGTCATTGTTGTTTTTTCTTCCGCGACATTTTGCTCAAATTACCAGTTGAAAACGTATAATTTAAACCACAGTCTTATCTAAAGGTAAGGTCTGCTGACACGCTGTTAGATCAACTTAATTTTTATTGGATTTGAACATTATTACGTGATCTATGTGCTTCATGGAACCTTTGAAGCACTTTCCAATCACTTTAACATTTTGATTAACACGAGGGGTGACTCTGAAGATGAAAAAGAACAAACATGTTATAAAGGCAAAGAGTTCAGCTTGTATTGCGAGTGATGTGATTAAAGATTGCCCGGCCTTGTGCCATCTTTTTGAGTGAGTCACGTCTTAAACAAAGCTGTGTGCTTTTAGTCCAGGAGGCGTCTAATGCATTTTCCTGCATCCTTTAAAGCCTGCTCTGCATCTGAAACTTGAACCAGCATGGCCATGTAAACTCCATTTTGGGGTCCAGAAGTAAAACAGCTACATTATACCTGCTGACTCTTGGCCATCTTGAGCCAAAGGTTTATTTAGTCCTGCAGCTCTCACTGACTTCACATTGGATTTGCAATTTGTCTTTCTTTCTGAGTGTCTGAGTAAAAATTATACCCCTGCAATATAATCAAAAACTCTCCAAGATTTTCACACACCCAGTACCTGGTGAAAACGAATTTTGACATAGTAAATGACAACGCCCCCGCCCACCCCCCAAAAATTAATGACATCGCAGCGGGCAAAACCGTCCAAAAAATGAATCGCAGCAAAATCTGTTCTTGGCCTAAAAAACACCCAAAAGGCAAGATCCACTAATGAAGGCAAAACATGCATGTCGAAGTAAATGGTAAAAGGTGTATACTTCTGTAGCGCTTTACTACCTTCCGTGAAGGCCCAAAGCGCTTTATAGTCACAGACCCATTCACACACACTCACACACTGATGGCGGCTCCGCTGCCGAACACTGGCGCCAACCTTCCACCAGAAGCAAGGTGGGGTTCAGTGTCTTTCCCAAGGACAATTTGAGACATGGGCGGTCAAGGCGGGAATTGAACCTGCACTATTCCAATCAGAGGTAGACCGCCCTATCGCTGCCCCACAGCCGCCCCAATAAAAGGTTACACCCCCTGTTTAGGGGCTTGTAGAAAGATGTAACGTGGTTGAAAAAATTTAAAATACACCAACACAAAAACAACCAAATTACAAGGACCAAAACCTGTAAAGGCTTAAATCCACTGGTCCATTTGTGGTGCGTCTCTGTTGAGTTGTGTTGACAAAAAAAATTGGATGCTCATTAATCAGAATATTTACATCACCTCTGTCATGTCTGTGGTTCATGTCCGAATCGCAAGGGTTATGCAGGAGTTCTATTTCTAGTCTGTTTAAAAAGCCAGAAACAGGTCCAGGTTTCAAAATAAAAACTTCTATTTTATTGCTGTAGTATTTTACGGTTTTCAGGAGGTTCCCAGTTTATGACAGCTTCAATCTTGGAGGGATCTGGTTGGATGATGTAGCCCAGAAATTGTACAGAGTCGATGTGGAATTCCCATTTTTCATGCTTGACGAACAATTGGTTCTCTAAGAGTCTTTCCAGAACTTGATAGACATGGTTTTCGTGTTAATTTTGATTCTGGGAGTAAATGAGGATATCATCCAAATAAATAAAGACAAATTGATTGAGGAAGTCTCTGAGAACGTTGTTAACCATCCTTTGAAAGATGGCAGGAGCGTTGGTTAGCCCAAAGGGCATTACCAGGTATTCATAATGTCCTAGGGGCGTGTTAAACACCGTTTTCCACTCGTCTCCCTCTTTGATACGAATGAGGTGATACGCATTGCGTAGGTCCAATTTAGAGAAGATCCAAGCTTCTTGAACAGAGTCGAATACTGAAGTTATTGTCATGGCTAGCTTGACGAGACAGACCCAGGCGCTGGAACCCGGAAGGAAAACACAGGTGAGTTAAGGGGTGAGTAGTAAAGTTTATTTCTCTTGACTTAGCGGGATATCAGATGATGGCTCATGGCGTGACTGGAGGTTTGTTCGTGGCTCGTGGCGTGACCGGAGGATTCGACCGTGGCTCGTGGCGTGACTGGATGTTTCAGCAGAGGCTCGTGGCGAGACTGGAGGTAAGCTGAGGCTTGAGGCGTGACTGGTTTGGAGGTCTGAGGTTTGGATCCGTGAGAGACGAAGACACAGGTGACCACTCGTGGGAATGATGTCCTGAGGAAGAGGCAGAGAGCGAGACTTAGGCAAGAGCTAGAGTAGATGAACTAGAGATATTAGCGACCAAACTATGCACCATCTGGGACAACGGACTGGCGAAGAATGCTGGTCCAGGATCTTCTTAAGTAGGCAGGCAGGTGATGAGGTGAGTGGAAACAGGTGTGTCGCATCAATTCAATTCAATTTTATTTGTATAGCCGAAAATCACAACAACAGTCGTCTCGATGGGCTTCGAAGTGAAACATGAACTCAAAAGGATCGCGAATACAAAGAGTTCAATAGTAAAATACTAAAATGAACTAACAAACTGACTAAGCTATACTGGCATCCCTGCCCTTAGACCCCCCTTCGCGGTAAGGAAAAAATCCCCAAAAAAATGGATTCCGGAAAAAACGAAGAAACCTCAGGGGTGCCCACATGAAGGAGGGATCCTCCCTCAGGACGGACAGGCAATTTACCAGTACTCTTAGAGAAGAATTAACTTATCTAAATCTACAACTACACATTTAAAGTCCAGCAGACGAGCTTCATCCAGTCGTGGTCGTGGGGACAGTCAAAGGCGCGAGTCGAGCCGGAAACAGGAACCACAGCCAGGTGTAGGAGACAAGGTACTTGGTCAGGTACAGAGCAGAGACGAGCCAGAGATGAGCCAGAGGCAGGATCCACAGCCAGGTGTAGGAGCGGGAGCAAAGGGGAGGTAAAAGGTCAGGAACAGGAGCACGGATGAGCCAACTGGAGTCTGGAAGCACTCCCACTCCCCAGGAGGGGAGAAGAAAAGAGGGACAATACATGAATCGTACTGTACCAAACAGAGGCATGGAGAACTAAATGATAAATTATGATCAAGAATAGAGGAGAGGAAGGGTAGAAGTAGAAGAGAAAAGAGGACAGAACCCCAGTGCACCATAGTTACCCCAGCTTCAACTTCTAGCAGCCTTTGAAAAGAAATAGTTATTAAGTTTAATTTAAACAAATTAACATTAAGTTAAATAATCTCTGAATACTAACTAGTCTGACAATAAGCCTGTCCTAAGAGGAATGTTTTCAGTCTAACTTTGAATGTAGAAACTGGTTCGGCCTCTCTTACATGAGCTGGGTGTCAGGTTCTGGGCCAGGGGTTTTGTTTTGACACTTCCGGTTTGGTTGTTTTCTTCTGCTCGTTTGTTCTGTCTTTACCTTATTGGTCTCACCTGTTGCTGAATCACCTGGAGGATATTTAGCCTGCACTGATCCTGTCCCTGTCACGGGATCGTTTTGGATTGTTGTTACGATCGTGAGTAATATTAAACCTACGATTTGACTACGAGTCCCTGCATCTGCGCCTGTGTCCTCAACTACGAGTTTCCCGACACTGGGAGCTTATTCCATAAGACAGGGGCTTGGTGGCTAAACGCTCTACCTCCAACCGTACTTTTACTAATTCTAGGAACCACAAGCAGTCCTGCATTTTGCGAGCGAAGTGTTCTTATTGGATGGTAGGGGACTATGAGGTCCTTAACATAGGTCGGGGCCATTCCATGTAAGGCCTTATAGGTTAACAGGAGGATCTTTAACTTGATTCTAGAATCAACTGGGAGCCAATGGAGCGAAACTAACACAGGAGTGATGTGATCTCTTCTGCTAGCATCAGGAGCCAAGCAGAGAGGGGGAGGGGAGGAGAGCTGACAGAGGCACCATGACAGTTATGAGAGGGAGAGAATACTTGTCTTTAATAGTGATCTGGTTTAACTCACGGTAATCGATGCATGGACGTAATGTTTTATCCTTTTTCTCCACTAAGAAAAACCCAGCGCCCATCGGAGAGGAGGACGGCCGAATATGTCCCAGGTATAAAGCCTCCTGAATGTAGCTTTCCATGGAAGACTTCTCAGGACCTGACAGATTAAACAATCTTCCCTTAGGAAGAGTAGCACCTGGTAACAGATCTATTGAACAGTCATATGTGCAATGAGGTGGTAAGGCACTGGCTTTAACCTTAAAAAAAAACGTTTTTTAAATCGTGGTAACAGGATAGAATTTTGGAAAGTTCCACCTCACAGGATTTATTACTGACAGGGGGTGAAATAGAGGGAATGGCTCACTGTAGACAGTTGGCCATGCAATAAGTACTCCAATTAACAATATTATGCTGAGTCCAATTGAAACGAGGGTTGTGCAGTTTTAACCATGAAAAACCCAAAAATATAGGAGTGTGGGTGGATTGAGTGATGAGAAACCGGATGAATTCTCTGTGATTACCGGACGTGATCAGAAGAACGGGTTTAGTGCGATCAGTGATGCGTGAGAGATGTTGGCCGCCTAATCCTGAGGCTTCGATGGGAATATTCAGGGATTCTGTTGGTAGAGATTGTTTTGCGACCAGGTGATGATCTATAAGGCTTTGTTCAGCACCAAAATCAATAAGGGCCTATAAATCATGAACAGCAGAATGAAAGCAAATCTTGACAGGGAGGAAAAAGAAGTTTTGCTCTGTGTGACTTACAGGTTTACCCGCCCGTTGCCTGTCTTCTAACAGAGGGGCCCTGGAGTTTAAACGCAATGAGCACTGAAATACTAAATGGCCTTGGTACCCGCAATAAAAACAAGAACCCTCTTCGCGGCGTCTTTGACGTTCCTCAGCCGTTAACTTAAAGTGACCAATCTGCATAGGTTCTTCAGTAACTTTGTGAGTGGTGACAATCGCTGGTCTAGAAGGAGGATCTGCCATGTTGGCGGAGACAGTAGTATTGTTAGATTGTTTACGGGGATTTTGTTGTCTTTCGTTTTGACGTTCCCGGAGGCGGATATTCGAACAAAGTGCTGCGGATACGAGATCTTCAAATGTGAGAGCCTCCGGTTGTGAACAGAGATGATCTTTGATGTTTTCGTTTAAGGACTGATAAAAAAAAATGCCTTTTAAGGCTAGGCCAGGCCATCCTGCTTCCACCGCAAAAATGCGAAAATCTATGACATGTTGACAGTTGATTGCGTTGTTTGAGGCTCAGCAAACATCGGGTGGCTTCTTCCTGCTTGCGTGGTTGGTCGAATAGTAGTCGGAATTTGTTAATGAAATGATCGTATTGTAATTGTGATATAAATGCTTGGGCCCATCACCGAGCTTTGTTTCTGAGTGAATTTATGATCAAAGTTATTTTACTGAGATCGGAGTGATAATACCTGGGTGCTTGGGGAAGATTAATTGACATTGTAATAGGAAACCTCCACAGGCATGAAGTTCTGCGAGGAAGGGTTCCGGCTGGAGTCAGAAGTTTTCCGGTGACATGGCGGAACTGATAACAGGATTGTTGCCGGAAGTTTGAAGTGGAGCTGAAACAGTGGGAATAAACATACGACCAGTTATTTCTTTGAAAGTTTGTGAGATACTGTTAAGTCGTGAAATAAGATCCTCTTGAATAGTAGCAATCCCAGAAACAGCGTTGGAGAGTAGTTCCAAGAATGTTCCTTGCTGCGAGACTGTGTGGCAGAGTCCTTCCGAGTCAGCTGGGTCTGGAATTGAGCCAGTTTGTTCTGTCATGGCAAGCTAGGCGAGGCAGACCCAGACGCTGGAACTCGGAAGGAAAACACAGGTGAGTTATGAGGTGAGATATAAAGTTTATTATTATCCGACTTGGCTTGGAGTTGTGGCGGAGCAGGAGCTGGATGATGGCTCGTGGCCTGACTGGAGGTTCAGCAATGGCACGTGGCATGACTGGAGGTTCAGCAATGGCGCGCGGCGAGACAGGATGAAGCTAGGAGATCCTTCTGCTCAGGAAGCCGGGAAACTCAGGTGACCAGTCGTGGATAGTAAGTTCTGATGACAAGGCAAAACTACACAAAACTAAGTTAGGCGAGAGCAAAAACACATGAACAACAATAACTTGATGATCAGGCTAAGCACCATCAGGGGCAACAAACTGACAATGAATACTGGTTCTGGATCTCCTTTTGCAGGTTGGCAGTTGATGAGGTGAATGGTCACAGCTGAGTCGAATTAGGAACCAAGCAGAGAGGGGAGGAGGGAGGAGAGCTAACACAGGCAACATGACAATTATGTTGAAATGCATTCAAGTTTGCACTTTATATGCAAACTTTCAATAAATCATTCTTTAAGGGTGTCTTTGTTAACATCATTCCAGGAGAAGAGTGCTTACAAAAACCTGTGTGAAACTCGAGGTGTTTGGGAGGATGGTGAAAGAACAAAGGCTGGAAAAGGAAGAATATACGACATTTGACTTCAATGGCCACCTTAGTCATCTGATGCCTGTACAAAGAACAAAAAAGGAAAGGAGAAAAATCAATACATTGCAATTAAACACACAGTAAGCCTGTGTTAAGGGGAATTTGTCATTGAATTCCGTCCCTCTGTTACCCCCAAACCCCATAACTCCTTTCAAGACTTAATGTATGAGCTGCCCTTCAGTCTCCTGTCCTCTCTTCAGGTGAGCTAGTGAGAAGGAGACAGAAATGTCTGCAGGGGGCAAACGGGGTAGTGGGCTATTGATCCAAACCCTGTCAGCTCTGCATCAGGAGACAAGTTGCTTTGAAGGGAAGGCATTCAGTTTCCATCACTGCATCTTTTCAGCCACCTGATCAAAAAACAAATATTTTTCAAAAAAACAACTAAGCCTTTTAAAGGTTCACATTAAACTGGAAGTCTTTTTATGTTATTAGTTAAAAAAGAGATTACTTTTAAGTCCCACTTGGATGAAAATCGTGTTTTTTAAAATGTTATTATTCTTCTCATGATTGAGGACACGTATAAAGAAAATTAAGCTTAAATTTGTATTGCACGGTTTTTCAGGACTGTTCAAAAGCCTCCCCCACCTGTCACTGTCCCAAAGCCGCCTCTCTGCTTGGAAATATAAATCTCCTGGGAGACACGGTTCTCCTGAGTGATGCAGCTCACTCACGAAAAAAACAGCCGGATGGGCTGCGGTCCGAACCCTTTTCTGGGCCGCACATCGTAACAAAGCACCCTCCCCTCCCTGCGAACACGGAGCTACGAGTCCGGCTGCTCTGCTCAGAGACATGGTTCGCTCATGTGGAGCAGCAGGTTCATTTTAAGAGCCACAGATCTTTTTATAAATTGGGTTGTGGCAAAACATTACAAAAGAATAATGTCACACACAAATTATGAAGGAAAAGAACTTTAGCTTACAAAAGGAAACATGAAACAACATTAAAATGCTTTGAGATACGAAGAACCAAAAGCCAAGCGAGAAAAAATGAGCTGCTGGATGACTTCTATTGTTGTTGTCGTTAGCTTCAGCCCCCATGCGCCATGACGGTCCAACTTTGATTGGAAAACGCTCACGTACCTGCATGAATCCTTCTAAACTGGACTAGACTGGACCGCGCAGTTGAAATGAGGCTTTAGTGTTAAAGAACCACAGTGTAAATCTAAAAAATGTGTTTGAATTCAATTCAATTCTATTTTATTTAGTTCAATATTACAACAATAGTTGTCTCAATGGGCTTCATACTGGTAATTGTATAGTAAACATGAAATCATATAGATCATGAATTCATAAATTCAATAAGTAATGGCTAAACTAAACTAAGCAGACTAAGCTAAACTGTGCCTCTCTGCCCTTAGACAGGGCGTAGCTAAGGTATCAAAGCCTTAGCTTCTTCCTCTCTCTGTTCTTTTTAGCAGGACCAGACAGTTCCTTGCAAAAGGGTGCAGATCATGCTAGCTGTAAAAGACTGCTTCGCAAATTAAATATGCCATAAAACAGTACGTTATCAATAAATAGGAAGTAAGGTGTGAGTTTAAAAAAAAAGAGAAATGGGAGTTGTTTCAGAGCTCAAACTGAGACATTAAAAATGCTTCCAGTGAGAAGGTACTGTTTCTTTTTCCACATTTTTGACATGTTACTATTTGAAATTTAAATTTTATTGAATAAGGATCAATTATCTTCAGGGATTAATGAACAACAGGGGTGTCAAACTCATTTTGGTTCGGGGGCCACATTCAACCCCTCTGATCTCAACTGGGCCGGACCAGTAGCGTAAAGGCAAAATAAAGCTTTATTCTTGTTTTTTTACCCAATTGTAAAACATGCCTCAACCAACATGGTAGCCTAATCATTTCTTATTACAAATTCATTCACAGAGGCCAATGGATCTTAAATAAAATTAATTTCACTTTAGAAAATATTGGTTTATTCAATTTTATACAGCCTGAATATTTTAAATCTGACACTGAAGCAATCCTGATAATAAATTCAAGAGGGGCTACAGAAAAAAATGAAATATCTTCCTAAAATGTAAACGTACATACGATGACAAATTGCACTAAATTAAACTTGCAAACATTTGTGAACATAAGAATTTGGAGTTAACCTCCTTTCTCTCCTGAAACTTCACCAGACCATCAATATCAGGATTCAAATCAGAAAAACATTTGCAGAAACACATTTACTGTCATTCAAGTGTGCAAAACACAATGAAATGTCCATTATTATTATCATTCATTATTATAAGAATCTTTTCCTGATTGCTTCCTGAATTTTGTGGCAACACCTGCCTTCTTCCTGACCTTTGATGGAAGCGCCATCAGTGATCAAAATTACTTCATGTGACCAGTTCACTCCAACATCGTCCAGCACAGTAACTAGAGAGCTGACTATGTTATCAGTTGTTGTTGTGTCCATCAATTCAAGAAACTCCACTGTGATGGTCTCTTCATCACCTCTAATAAACATGCACAGCTGTACATATCTGTGATGTTGGTGCTTTCATCAATAGTGACTGAAAATACAATAAATGACTGGATTCCTTCATATGGCTGCCCATGTTTCCTCAGAGAGTTGGATCTGAAGTCGTAATTCTTGACAAGACTCGTGTTTAAGGTCGACTGCATTTTGGGAACAAGACTTCTGCAGCCTTCAGCAATTTTCAATAAGTTCACCATCAGAAAATGGATTGGATGTTTGCTCCAACTTGTCTGCAAAAAGGTAGCTAGGTACCACTGCTCCATCACTGACGTCACGGCTGCAGTAAATCCAGATGGTTATTTATCGGTCCAGCTAATAGTTGGTAAATCTTTTTTTTTCTTAACTGCAACTGGTGAAACTTTTCTTTGTGGAGAGTCTCATAGTGGTGCTGAATGTTATATTCTTGGATAACCAGTTGATGACATACCAAGCATGCAGGTTTGCATTCAGCTCTGTGAACAAATAAAACGCTTTCCATTTTCCTGGTAAGCTCAGGACTTCACTTCCACCTTTTTTTCCTTTTTGACATCATTTTGGTCATTAGGTTGTCACTACTGATCATCCTTCAGTGGTGAGGCTCACAGGGAACCAAACTACTGCCTACCCAGACACAGAGCTGTTAGGTTTCGTTTTTGGCACATGCAGAGTTATATTGTTTCAACTGTTAAGCTTTTCCTTTGCTCCCCCAGTGGCGGAATTGCGCATTTCGGTTATTTCTTTAAAAAATCATAAGTCACAGGAATGGACTAGAAACTTGTTTTCTTTTTTAAAAATTCTTGTGATATTTACTCTCCATGTGTGGGCCGGACTAAACCACCTGGCAGACATTGTACAATGTCATGTTTTTTTCTTAATTACTTTTTCCTCATTTTCCCTTTTTCTTATTGGATGGGCATGTAAAACCATCTCCGTGCATTTATGACCCACACCCACACACACACTCGCACACACACACACACACACACACACACACACACACACACACACACACACACACACACACACACACACACACACACACACACACACAGAGCCTATGCTTCTTTCCACCTCCTTTCAAAAAACCCAGAGGAAATTATAGGCCTTGTGCTTTCGGTAGCCCTTGTTTCTTTTCTTCTTTTAACTGTTGTTTTCTCTTTCCCTTCATCTCCCTCCGTTGGCAAATTGGATCCACGGCTGGGATGGTGAGGCAGGGTGAGTAAATGAAATATTGATCCACAGCTCAGTGGCCTTGCCTTCACCTTGTCCTGCGTGCCGAGTTACCAGCTCTTCCGTTCTGCTTGTAATAGGAATTATTACAGGAGGCTGGGGCCAGCAATTACTTGGCATGGCAGTGAGGGTGCAGAGGAGGGGCCGTCATATATTTCCTTTAAAGAAGTTATTTATCACACTTGCTACCTTTGACCCAGAGCTTCGTTCTCCCTTTCTTACAACCAACCCCGCAGCCGCAGCCAAGTCTCTCTTAACCTTAATTCAATTCGGTTAAGCATCATTAATCATACAAGGTGTCTTGGGGAGTTTGTCAAACACTAGCAGATCTGCCAGGCTTTGAGGCGAACCAAGAGTCTACGCGAGCTGTGTTTGGAAGAAAGACTGGAGTCCTTCCCTCTGACATTAGCACGTCAACTTAAATGCGCCAGCATCCACATGAACGGACCGAAGTCACAAAACAGTATCAAACAGGTGATTTTCAAGGTAAAGCAGTCGTCATTTGTTCCCACATTTGAGCCATCTACAGGGGGAAGGGGGAGCTGCAGATTCAACAGTGCTTAAAACCTTTTGGAGGTGTAAGCCTTAATCCAACCCCTATAGCTGATTGTTAGGGAGGCATTGGGTCCCATTTTGAGATTGGTTAGATTTGAACCCACAACCCCTCAGTCTCAGGCTGAACATTCCGCTGCTAGTAGAGGCAAGCAGATCAATCTGAGTATTTATAGTATTGATACAAAGATGAAGTATTCATACAAGTGTGATGAGATTGATACTTTGGTTGTAGTTTTTCTTTAATATGTACAGTAAAAAGTTTAAAATTTACTTACAGGGTTCATGCAAGCGCGGCATCTGTCTGTCTGCACTGCTGCCAGATTGAGCTAAAAAACGCCCAATTTGAACAAAAACCTAAGTGGAATTTGAGCGGGAATCTGCCAAAATTGGCAAAACTGTCTGTTTGGGTAAACACCGCACCCCCTGCCCCCCGCTGCTGATCACACCTTGCCCCTCCCCTTCCTGCTATATCAGAGAAAGTCATTAAAGAGCCACATAGTTGCACACAATGCCAGTATTTTTAGTTGTTGTTTATATTTTACTTTAATATTTATTTTGACCACCAATTGGTTCCCAATTATACACTTAATTAACAAAAAATGTGTATTACCAAAATAATTCTATAATCAAACATTTTAAGAAAAAAGTATCTGTATTGATATTGGTGATATTAGCCCTGTATTACTAGGTATCGGATCAATACCCGAATCCCCAGAATCGCCCACCCCTACCTGCTAGGCCGGTTTACCGAAAGTCCACTGGGTTTCAACATGTCCCTTTAAATTTTAAATAGTACTTGCAGACCAGGCAGCAGAAAATACACGTGGATGTTCTCATTAACCCATTTAGCTGTAGCTCCAGTGTTGACATTCTTTTGACCACTGTAACTCTTCAACTGTTTACGCAATTAACATACTTCCAGCTGATTCTGAAGCGGAGGAAAGCAGCCTTGCACTGAGAAGCAAAAACTTTGCAGAAGAAAAGTGTTTAGGCAATCAACATAAATCAGCTAACTGTCTGCTTATCTCAGCTTCAGAACCAGCTGGAATGGCGTCATTTGCGTAAACGGTCAAAGAGTTCTGTTAGTTCAACACAAAATGTACAGTGGTTTCCTGGCTGCCTTATTCTGTCTTTTCAATTCGGCTGTACTGCAGACCTAAACACAAATAAATGACAGACAAACGTGAGATACATTAACTGTGATTTTTGGGCTAGGGAGGCCCCTGAAGATAAGCCACATCCACTACATCAAAAAATAGATACAGTGCTCAGCATAAATGAATACACCCCCTTTAAAAAGTACTGATTTGATCAGTATCTCAATGAACAAAAGAAACACTTCCAAAATTTCCACAATGTTGAGTTTTATTTAACACTTCTTTAACTCCATAACATGAAATGAAGGTTTATGATCTAACTTAAATCACATAAACCTCAGTTTTGCTTAAATCGGTTGAAGCTCAAATGAATACACCCTGCAACAAAAACTACTATATCTAGTATTTTGTATGAGTCCCATGATTTTTGAGGACAGCACAAAGTCTTCTAGGCATGTAATAAACAACTTGGTGACATATTGGAACATCGATCTTTTCCAATTCTTCAAGAATAGCCTCTTTTAGAGCCTGGATGCTAGATGGAGATGATGCTCAACTTGTGGCTTCAGAATTCCCCACAGGTGTTCGATTAGGTTCAGATCAGGAGACATACTTGGCCATTCAATGACCTTCAGCCTGTTCTTCAGAAATGCAACAGTAGCTTAGAAGTGTGTTTTGGATCATTGTCGTGTTGCAAAAGTGCTCGACGACCAAGTTCATGAGGTGATGGCAGCATCTTCTCCTTCAGTTTAGAGCAGTGCATTGTAGAGTTTATGATACCATCAGCTCCCCCACCCCAGCAGCTCTCAAGCAGCCCCACATAAGGACACTGCCACCACCATGTTTCACTGTAGGTACTAGGGCTGCACGATATGAGGAAAACTCACGATATGCGATATTAGAGATTAAAATTGCGATAACGATATAATTTGCGGTATATAAACAAATGGCAAAATAACCAAATAACCATTCCCCTTACATTGCAACAGTTTAAAAATTATACTCCAAATGTCACTCGTCGACATAGGTGACAAACATCTAACATAATAGGCCTCCATCCGATTGGTCAAATGCATAAAGGTATTTATTTGATTCGTTAAATGGTTCAAGCTGACATAAGATTGTTTTAGCATATTTAAGGTTTACGATTTATTGCGATATTTGCCGTCTTTTGCGATATGCATATTGCAGAGCTGGATTTTGCGATAACGATAAATTTGCGGTATATTGTGCAGGCCTAGTAGGTACTATGCATTTTTCTTTGAAATCCTCACCTTTGCGACGCCATACAGTTTTAAAACCATCGGTTACAAACCAAAGTCCCAGTAGTCTTCATATTTTTCAGCGTGGGCCCCCCAATTTGTAGGTTAGCTTTCTACGTGAGCAATAACCATGCATGCCATTCCTCTGCATTGTGCGCCGTATGGTGTCACGGGAAACAGTAGCAGTAGCTTTAGCTAACTCCAGCGAACTTGCATGGCGATTTTCTTCAACCCTTCTCATCAGAAGACAGTCCTGTTGAGATGTTAGCTTCCATGGACGGCCTGGACGTCTCTGTAAGATAGTTGCACTTCCATCTTCCTTGAATTTGGATCACTTTTGCTACAGTATAAAGCTTTCCTGATGTTCTCGTAGTCCTCACCTTTTCTGTGCAAAGAAATTATTTCCTTTCTCACGTTTTGTGACATTTTTTTCATGGGCAGCCATTGCTGACAGGATGAAATAGAAAGGGCTTTTCTTTGTTAAAAAATGCCCTTTTATAGTCACCTGTGTGCTGGACACCTCTTAAAGTGTGGGTGACATGGTCTATTTTAATAAGCCAAAATATAGTAAATAGTCTCTATTTCATGTTGCGATTGTTTTTCATATTTTTCGAAAAAGAATAAATTGCGAAAAACGCAATATAAACAACGAGGACGGCCGCCGGCTTCACGCATTCCGCCGAATTCTCGCCCCCCTGTTTGTGACGTAACGAAAGGAAGACAAGGCAGACAACATGGCTAGCACCGATAGCGAAGCACAGAGTGATGCTACCGTCTCTATTAGCGATTTATCATCAGATGAACAGAAAGATGAAGAGGAAAGTTGCGGAGATTATCATGATGATGAGTCACTTTTGCAACCGTATCGATTCGAACCCTTTTGCGAAAGTGAGGAGGATATAGTATAGCAGAAAGTCGTAGGTCTAGTGATGCCGATGACGATAGCCAGCATGAAGATTCGGCTAGACTCCAGTAAGTCTAAAAAATGTATAAAATTAAATTACTCCACTTACCCTAAAATATACTCAAAATGTCCCCTTTTGGCCTAATCTAAACAAAGGTAAACACTGGTTTTCAACCCAATTTACAAAATAAATGTCACAAAATAATAAATAATAAAAGTTTCCCAGATATTACTACTCTTTAGTTAACAAAGTCACTGTATACCATTAACAACTGTGGAACATTAACAGTTTTACCTGTTTGAACCAGTTTGAAACCTTTTCTCGTGCGCGCGCGCGCTCACACACAGTTCAGTTTACTCACGGTACCGGCACCTCAAAAGCAAAAGAAAAAAAACGTTGCAGAACTGTTGCTTCTCTTGCAAAACATTGAGTGCGTTGAAATACTCCAGTTGGATCCAAGGACAACAGAAAACACGACTACTTCGCCTCAATGTGATCCATCGTGATGCACACTAGCCTAGCTTAGCAGCCTCCGCTCAAGACTCCAGCGCCGTCCTCTCCGACCCAGAAAACGGCTCGCTCGCTTCCAGCTCACCCGCCTTTCCTCGACTCAGAAGCCAAGATCCTCCTCCCAACTCTCCGTTCAAAATTCTTCGTTTGTGTCCCGGTTTTTGTCCCTTCGAAAACGCAGACTTCTCTCCTGCAGATCTGGAGGGGAAAATCCTTCGCCGTCCACCTTCTTAAATTTTCCCCTTTTCAGCAGCGTTTCTTGTTTTGGGAATTTTATACACAGATACACTTTCACTAGATGTATTGCTACATCCAGCTGCCACACAACGACTTGGCATGTTGATGATTAACAGATTTAAACACGAGAGAAAGAAGACTACCTGTTTTGTTTACATGCTGTCCTAAGCGCAACTGCGAAAGTCAATGCCTTTCGTGACGTCACAGGTCAAATCGGGTTCACTTCCAGCCTGCGCTCTAGCGGCAGATCCAAATCTCTGATTCCTTCGAAAGATGTCTATTTTTCATATGCTTCGGATTTTTTTCGACGCAAACTATTGGTATCAATAGAATCAGCGTTTAAAGGGCTTTTTTATTTGACAAAGTTGTTCAAAGCATGGCATCCACACTTTAAATGAATCATTAGACTCACCTGTGGTTGAATGCCTGTTAATTAGAAATTTGTAGTCTAAAGTTTGGCTTTTCTCCTAAGAGTATGACTGGGGTGTACTAATTTTTGCAACATGGACTTTAGTTCATTTGTTTGGAAAATCACTTTTTTTGTGCAAATTAACGTATCTTGTTTGCAATCAATGGCCCACCTTTGCAGGTGTGTTTTGTAGTGTAATATATCAGAAAATGTTGATTCTGAAAGGACACTAAAGGTTTTTCTGACAAATGTAGTGGGTTGTACTCATTTATGCTAAGTACTGTAGATAGAAAATTGTAAATGGTGAGGTAAGCCCCTGCTAACCTCTGTATGCTTGTTGATGAGGAAAAAAGAAACAAAAAAAATTCCATTGGAATTTAGTCCTTGTAATAAAAATTTGGGTCAAACTCGTACAGAGTACTGTGGATTGTCGCCTTGAAAGACAAAGATCCGTATAATGGACTTGGCAAATATATCCCCTGAGGCGGGCCCTATGAAGCTTCAGGCCAATGTCTGGCAGGACAGATGACAACCCCCATGATCATTGACATCTTAAATGATCTCCATCACCAAATCTAAGTTCTGAATGGTCAGTGTCACTGCAAGATAATTTAATGGTCTTATTTTTCTGTGGTTAGGTCCTGAAAGCTTTCCCTAACTGGTTTCAACTCGTCTGGAGCTCGTCTGGGTTAATGAACAATGCATTCTTCAAAGTATAAAAGTAACATATTATAAAAGTCATAAACAACATTAACTAACATTAGCTAACATTAGCTCCGGAGCTAACTCTCTAAACTTTGTGCTTGTACACACCAGAGGTGACAGAAACAGGGAATGTGACTGTATCTCAGGGGAGCCAAATATTATCAGCATAAAAGTACACAAACAACATTTTAACAGCTCCTGTTTAACCAAGTTGCATTGCAACATGACAGGGCTAAAACTGCACCCAATTCCCACACAAATACCAACACTGCCATTCCCAAATAGACATGCGCTAACACCAGAGTGTAATGAACAGTTAGCCTGCCAAAAATCATTGATCCTCTTCCTCCTTCTCACTGAACCCATTAAACTCCTCTTCTTCTGTGTCAGAATTGAACAGTCTCAGAATTGCTCCATCCATCATACACATTTTCAATCTCTCTTTCATTGTCACTCGTCATTTTCATCTGGTGGCAAATTTGCCTCTGAGTGTACATTGTCATCTTCATCGCTCAGCGATCCAGCCTTTCTAAACCCACTGCTGATGGTGGAGTTTTTTACTTCGCTCCACATTGTCAGGAACCACTGGCAGGACTTGCTCTTGGCGTGAAGCCAGGGTTTGTGAAGGATTTCTCGCCACTCGTCATTCATGTGTCCCATTCAACTCACAGTACCGCTTTCAATTCATGCTGATGTCGACTGGTTGCAAATACTTTGTTGCGCCCTTAGGAAGCACAGCTGGAATTGAGTTTGTCCTCTTTCGGTGATTTCATTGGTTTGATGTGACAAGGCTAAATCTTTTGGCGGTATCATCTTCCCTAACCCCTAAAAATCTACAAATTAGCCTTATCATCGTTTAAACCGCAGGGTTCAAAGTGAAAAAAGTAGCGGCTTGTAGTCCAGAAATTACGGTACTTTGAAATGGAAAATGAGGAAAATTAATACAAGTCTCAAGAATGTATATTAAAAGGTGGAGCATCATTAGCACACTCATGGGATTGCATAATCTGCCGTGAGGCTGCGCTCGGCGCTGCATCATCTCACAACCTGGGCTGTGAGAAAACACCAAAATCCAGAGATTTTGAGGATAAAAATGACAAAAATAATTAGAACTATACATGAAAATGCATTTTTAGGACAGATAAGTGGACACATGTTTATCTTATAATTAGTAGATTATACATCCCAAGTGTGTTAAATCTTATTTTAATAAGGAACTAAAAGCTGCCAACCCGATCCCAAACTAGCCCAAATTATGTCCCCCTGCCCAAAGCAATTTTTACCCGCAAAGTTAGAATAAAAACCGCCCAATAATCCATCCTAATCTGTTCTTCTGATAATTTGTAGGCATAATTTAGGGCACTGCTTTTTCTTTGGCTGCTTTTGTATTTCTCCACATTTTCTCCATAGTCTTATACAAATTCCAAATCCATACCTCTGAGACATGCATGGAAACTTTCCAAGCTGGTGCTCTGTAATGCGATCAGCTCCAGTCCCCATAAATTCTATTACTACTCTTACACTGCCACTCGATTACATTACATCTCCATTTACAGACCTTAAGCAGTCTTAGAAACAGTTAAGGCTTTGACCTTGTCAGGAGAAGGAAGTCTGACAAAGTCAGCTAAGAGCGAGATGGAGAACAGACAGAAAAGAGATGCTTGAAAATTCAGCATACATTTTTTTTTCTTTTAACTTTTTTTTAACCATTTGACCATAAATAACTACTCACAACATCTTTGACAAAAAACTGCACAATCAATAATTTTGCAAAATTATTCTTAGTCTGAGCTGGTGTTTGTCACCAACTTTGTCTTGTGACCTGCTAACGGACCAAAAGCCACAGGCAGTATGTCTAGTCTTTAAGAATTCTTTAAAAAAATCCAGTTGATTCCTTTAAATTAATAGACTGTGTGTCTGGCAAGAACATACTCAAATATCTATTTGGCACAGTTTTCAATTAGCTGACATCTGGCACATTCAGGTTAACTTTCAAAGGTTTGGATTAGGGGAGAAATCAAACATTTCTGATGACGAAACAAAAACATTTCAAACCAAATTTTCAGGAGTCTAAAGTCCTGGAGCCTCATTTATAAACGTTGCGTACGCACAAAAGAAGGCGTACGCCACTCTCTACGCAATAGTTGATATTTATAAAAAGCAAACTTGACGGGAAAATGTGCGGTCCTTCACACAAGCTCTGACCCAGGCGTACGCACAAAAACGGGTGAAATGAGAAACGGCGACACCGTCGGCAGATGGAAGAAACACGTGAAAGTGAAAATGACAATACTGCCTCTCATAAATAACATGAAGACTTCACAAAGCAAGTCTTACAATTAACAGCCTACAGGAACACCCGTTTGATCGATCAGCAGTGAAACAAACAAAAACAAAAATCAAACGAAAATTACAACAGAAATTCAAATGAACACATATTTGCAAAAAGAAAAGTGAAATATGTTCTGCAATATTGGCATGTTGTGCAATTCATCCTCATAAATAATATAGTTAACAGAACGAAATAAAACTGATATTCTTGTTAATGTGTCCGTCTGGCGGAGCAGATATAGGTGCAATTAGACGGACGGACGGACGGACAGACAGACAGACAGATTAATTGTCCACTGGGGAAAGTTCTTTTCATAGTAAAACATTTCTTCATAAGCTACAGAATTATGGTATTCATGCATATGCCTTTAGTTTGGTTTATTTTTGATAAAACAATGTATGGCGTATGTCTCAACCATTCAGAAAGCAACAAGAAATTACATTTGCGCTGATTAAATTTCCCATTTCCACGTCGATTATTACCGACATCTGTAGCTTGTCAGATGTAATTAAATGGATGGAAATAAAATGCCCCATCACAATGCGTGATGACGCACAATGGCTGATCTTGCGCTCTTAGAAGATGTGGCAAATGGAAGAATTTGGAGTGAACGCATCTTTAGACAGCAAGAAGACTTGCTGGCAAACGAGGACGAGTGGCTTATGAGCCGTTCCGACATCCTCGAGCCGTCCTGTTGGACCTCTGCGGGCTTTTGGGCCCGGCTTTACAGAGGAGCACTCGGAGGAACCACGCCGTGCCTGTGTCACCCGGTGCATCTGGCGGGTCGGTGTTCCCCTTGCGCCTCAGTCACCACTCCACTTAAAAGGGATTCCCCAATAATAGCCGCCAGTCTCTCATCAAGAGGGGTCAGCTCTGGTGTCCCCTTTACCCCACCCGTGGCAGACACACTCTGGCAATGGAGCGCCAGACGTTTTTTTGCCTCGACTTTGATGTCCGACCATTTCTTTTTTATTTCGGCCAAGGTCCGAGGTTGTGAGGCTACAGCATTTACGGCGTCTGCCACCGTTTGCCACTCAAGTGCCTTTTTGGCATTAGTAATGCCCACACTGTGTCCTCCAAACAATTCTTTTCTCCTTTTTTCCTCCTCGCCAACGATAACTTCTACTTCACATTGAGTGAAGTTACGTTTTTTTGATTTCCTCTCGGTGTTTGCCATGATTTTGCAATCATTGAATATTAACTTGTGGGCGTTTCACAGACTATCCATGGGCAACTATGGGCGTGTCTTGAAGCCTGCATTTAGAATCGGTTGGGATTTATTAAGGGAAAGATGCGTAGGATGTGCGTGCGCACGGTTTGATAAATCCAAATATTTCTGTGCGTACGCACGTCCTATGTTTCATCCGTACGCCACTTCTGACGCAAATCCTACGCAAAGTTTTATAAATGAGGCCCCGGCAGTTCTTCCAAATGGAGGCAATTTTCAGTTACCCCAGGGAATACCTTACAAATATTGTCATTCCTTTTTTTAAGCTGAGTTCTTCTGGGTTGTCCATTTGATGCAAGAATGAAGCCATACATGGATCAGCAGGGTGCAATATGGAGGACTAAGGCTGTGGATCCTTACTTTGGGGGCAATTCAACTCAATTCATGAGTCAAGATCAGGGGTGTCAAACTCATTTTCACTGAGAGCCACATCAGCATAGTGGTTGTCCTCAAAGGCCCAGTTAGAAATTATACATGTAACTAAATGTACTGAAAAATAAATGTAACTACTCCTTAATGTTAAAGAACTCATTATTTATTTACTATAACTTTTTAAAGTGAAAATTAAAGTTGCATAGAAAACATATGTTTGCTTGTTACTCTAGCATGAATCCTTTTAAATTTGGTTCTGTCAGGTTGCCTCATATTGACAGTCTTTAATTCCCAATGGATAGTTGCCCAATCCTATATTTCAAGTCCATTTTCCACTAAATATAAATAAATACACACCAATTTTTATTTTTATGTTAAGAAATTAAAAACTTTTATGTTCACGCGGGCCACATAGAATGACATGGAGGGCCACATTTGTTCCGCGGGCCTTGATTTTGACACATGTGGTCAAGAGCAACGGTTCACAGATCAAACCACAATGCTCACTATTTAACAGATTATGTTTAAATGGCTGCTATACGAATATCTTCTTACTGCAAGTATGAAAGTTAAAATAACATAATAATAATAATAAACTTTATTTGTATAGCACCTTTCGAGATAAAAATCCCAAAGTGCTTCACAGTAAAACCCCATAACACACAGTAAAACATGGTGAAACACAGTAAAACACAGAATATAAAAAATAATTAAGAAAAAGCTATTTTAAAAGATAGGTTTTAGCTGTTTTTTAAAAGAAAACACTGAGTCTGCAGATCTGAAGCTGAGAGGAAGGAAGCTCCAGAGGGATGGAGCCACTGCTGCAAAGGCTTTGTCACCTTTAGTCTTTAACCGGGTTCTCTTAACAACCAGCAGACTCTGGTCATATGATCTCAGGGACCTGCTGGGGGTGTACGGCTGCAAAAGGTCTTTTATGTAGGCCAGTGCTTGGCTATTATGTTAAAACCAGGATTTTAAAATGCACTCGGTAGCGGATGGGGAGCCAGTGCAGCTGGATTAATAACAGGGTGATGTGTGAAAACTCGGATGAATTGGTTAAAAGCCTTGCAGCAGCGTTCTGGACAACCTGGAGCCGTTCTAAAGATTTTTTGCTTAAACGTGAAGATGGAGTTGCAGTAATCAAGACAAGAAGATATGAAAGCGTGGATTAGCTTCTCCATCTCAGAACGCGACACAATTGACCCATCTCTTCAAACAATCATACAGTTAATCCATTCAGTTAACGCAACCTCATTTGTCTGTTTGTCTGTTTTTCTATCCTATAATTTTTTATGTATCTATCTTAAATGGTTTTTTTTTACTATGTCTTTATGTTTACTCATGTTTTACTCTGATAATTTCTTATTGACGTTTTATTCTGTTTTTCTCATTTTAACCTTGTACAGCGACCTTGGGTGACCTGAAAGGCGCTTGAAATAAAATGTATTATTATTATTATTAATTGGACTCAGTTTTGCAATGTTTTTAAGATGATAAAAACAAGAGCGAACAAGTGACCCGACTTGAAAGTCAAGGGATAAAACCGGGTCGAGAGTCACCCCAAGGTTCCCGACAAACAGCTGGATAAAGGCAAAGCCACTGGACTGTCAGGAGCACAGACTAGGACCTCACTTTTGGCTTCATTTAGTTGGAGAAAATTATCATTCATCTAACTCTTGACTGAATCCAGACACCTGTATGACGACTAACCAGCAGAGGGAAGTGGTATAAATGCTGAACTTCCTGATAAGTGATCCAAAGCAGAGAGAAAGCTCATCTCTCGTCACTTGTTTTTGTCCAGATAATGAAGCAAAAGCTTTTTCCAAAGAAACAAAGTAACTTTGATCTTAATGTGTATCAACAAACAGACTATTTCTTTCATTAATAATTAATAATAGAACTATTTATTAATCTTGGTTTCCAGTTTCTTCTTCTTCGGTTTAATTATATTAAATTAAATTATTAAAATTCGATCATTTTCTTTAGAATTCTAAATTGCAAAAGACATTTTTTAAACTGCAAATGGAATTGTCAGTTGAGAATTAAATGTCAGTTTTACATCTGGCTGATTTAAACGTCCATAGAAAGCAAACACATCGGAGAAATCAGAGATTTCACATTTAGCTGGATTTTAGCATTTGCCTGAAGTGTCGTCAAAAACTATCAGTGTTGACATGCTGCTTAACACAGCATGGGAGACATTCAGATAATGGCTTTCGTTCCAAAGTGATCTACATCGTTGGAGCACATCAAAACTGAGCAGAATTTGAAATCAGTTTCAGAGCATGCCTGCTCTTAATTTGTGTCTGAACTACATCTATCCAGCATTTGTTTCTGTTTCTCAAGCATCAGCCTTGCTGTTGATGCAGTTTTTCACAGACTTCATTTTAATGCAGCCCCTCGGCTACTATTGATCTGAGGAAAATTAACTCAGCCCTGGGAAACCAAACAAAGCCAGCAGAGCTCTGCCACAATCACACAGATGGTGAAGGTGAAGCTCTGCAGCACAGGAAGGGCCACAGGCACTAAACTCCTCTGCTGCTTATTTAATCTGTTAATAAAAGTCTGTAAAGGCTGATTTGACCTAATGGTCAGCTAAAAGACTTTTTAAATATTATTTGAGCTGCTTCAAGATATACTCGTGGTGGGTTTCAAACAATCCTCAAGAAATTCCTGAGAGAATGTTTTTTTTTCTTTTTATATATTTCATGATTTACTTAGGTTTTTATTTGCAGAGCCCCAGTAACCCAGAGACCCCAGAAGGAATTCAGCAAGTTTGGAAAATGGGTGAATGGGACATCTGTAGTGTTGTATAGGTAACATGGAATAATTTTAAAGTGTAGTCAGTTACGAAATACATGGTCATACCCCAACATGACTGCTTTTACCTAGCTTATGAGTAAATGAGAGTCAGGTGTGCAGCATCCAGGACGTGTGGTCAGAACTCTGGAGATGGTTCCCGCTGTGACCAGAGGGGGAGACAGAGTTCTGACTTCTGACAATCACCCTGTAGTGCAACAATATCTAGAAAACAGGGAGACAGACAGGATCCTGAAGCGAGGAGTTGCTCACCCAATTGTTGGCTCATGTCTGACGCTGCATGTATGATTTCAAACGATGAAGTTAATGCCTGATGTGAGAAAGTCAAAAATGACATTCCCAAAAGTGTGCACAAAATAAAAACAGCTAATTTAAGGAGAGGGTACACCCAGCATGCTCCACAGAACTGCAGTTGTCCATGTTCCTGGGTATGCACATCTCTGAAGACCTGTCCTGGAGTCACAACACAGCCATAATGCTTCTATATTCTCCACAAAAAAAAAAACCACCTCCATCACGCACTCATGTTACAGTAGCACCACTGAGAGCATCTGAACATCTGCATCGCTGTGTGGTACAGAGCCTGCACCATGTTCTGCTGCAGCTCCCTGCAGATCATTGTTGTCTCTCTTCCACCACTCTGACAGACATTTACAACACCCGCCTCACCAGCAAAGCTTCACCAATCCCACTGCCTCTATGGCATGCTACCATCAGGGAGGAGACTGCAGGGTCTCAGGGTCAGAACCAGCAGGCTCAGAGTTTCTGCCATCAGGAGACTCAAGTGTGTGCCTGCTCTGCCTCCTCTGACCCCGCCTGTTGATTCCTCTAGCCACGCCCCTGCCTGCTCTGCCTCCTCTGACCCTGCCCCTTGCCTCCACTAACCACGCCCCTCACTGCTCTGTTTCAGCTGACCCCGCCCCTCGCCTCCTCTAGCCACGCCCCTGCCCGCTCTGCCTCCACTAACCCCGCCTCCACTAACCACGCCCCTCCCTGCTCTTCTTCCTCCGACCCCGGCACAGAGTCTGTACCTCTGTCTACTCTTCTGGCTGCCAACTGCACTAGGTCTTTTAACAACCATAGTTTCATGTAGCCTATTGTACTTATGGTTTTTATTACTTATGCTTTTGTTTCACTTTAATCAGTATACTCATTCAATTTTAAATGAAGCTTTTGTCCTGCAATACCAGCTAACATGACACAGCAGGGATAATGTAAAGGTAAAAAGGGGATTGTGATATAAAAGATTTCTTTTAGCTTTGAGTGATGCTGCAGTTCAGTTTGCCTCTAATCGTTACCCGTATTTTTTTCAAATGAAAGGGAATTAATTTCAACTCTTCTTTTTTAGAGTTTGCTTTGAAGCAGAGGTTGTTTTCATCTCTGTGCAGCTCATGTTTGATTCATTTTGAAGCAGAGCACATTCTTCCATCGTCTTGCTGACTAGTGTTAGTGTTTCTCCGCGCCGTGTGCAGTCCCACTGAAAGCGCCTCTTAGCGGGGTGGTGTTCAGAGGTGCTTGACCTACTTGAGGCATTTACCAATCTTGGGGGACATTTTGTATCCCAAAACCAAATAAAACCACTCAGAAAGCAGCACTAGCATGTTATTTAAGGATCAGAAACCTGCAGCCACACTGTGTGACCCTATTACAGTGAATAAGTGAGTCATTATTTTATGCACACTCGTTCATTCACAATAAAAAAGTGATTGTGTCAAATGAATGAATTGTTCGTCTCAGTTTCTGGGTCAAGCATGCAGAAAAAATAGAACCACAGCAGATCGCTCACGCCACAGCACTTTCAGTAAGACTAATGACAGTGGTCTTCACTTCTAATGTGTGCTGCTTCCTAGGACAGGGGCACAAAAGATGTGTCCTATCTTTTTTTTTTTTTTTACCTGGGCTGCTCCTTCCTGGTCCTCGAGAGCTACCACCCTTACTGTTTTCCAGATCTCCAAGCCTAAATAGCTGCTGATGAGCTCAATCAGATGTCTCCACATTCTAATTGAATGAACACACCTGGTCAAGGTAATCAGCAGCAAGCAGTGCAGGGAGAGCTGGAAAACAGGCAGGAATGAGCAGCCCTGGTTCAGACAATGCAAAAACCACTAAAAACAAGTCAAATACACTGCTGCCCTCATTCATTGTGGGGGTTACGATCTAATAATAACCTGTGAAATTCACATGGTCGGATCATGGATGATGTCAGGCTGTAAAACTTCTCACTACGTACTTTCTGCACTTTTCTCAGATAGACATGAACATTTTCACACCTTTCTTTCTCGTTTAATCTCTCAAAGTTCAAAAAATTGTTGAAAAATAAGTCCAGCTTATAATAATGAAAAAAAATGATCTGATCACGATCGAAGATTTAAATGAATTTGCCTAAAATAAAAAAAATGAGAAAAGTGTAGCCTGTTGCCTCCTAATCAATATTAGCAAAAGCTTTATTAGTAAGAACATTTCCTTTCGAGAAAGATCCATCCATGCTTATCCCTTGTGCTATCTTAGATGACCCCACCCTTACTTTGACGTGTTCTCCCTACCATGACAAAGGTGGATAAAGGTGGAAAGATTTCATGTAATCCATGGACACCAGTGAAGATCACAAATCATTGAAGAAAAAAGGTTCAGAGCACTGTCTGGTGGGTCTAGATGACCCAACTCCCAATGTTAAAGTGCCTAGGATAGCACAAGGGTTTTTTACCTGCTGTCTGCAGATAAAAAATGGGTAAAGCTGTACAGGGCACTCAGGTGACCAGTACAAAATATTTACACAGTAGACCGCTCGATGAGCCTGCAGGTCGAGAATGTTCATGCACATTTTTTCTACAGCCATGCCGTGAGCAATATGTCATAGTGAACACTTAACAACATGTAAGGGTAAGGAAGGGGAAAGTAGCCGAGATGCAGGCACATCATATGGATTTTTCTTTCTTTTCCCCAACTCCCTAATTCTGCAGATAAGGAGCCCATTAGTGCTGTTCATGTGACAAGTGTGCACTCCTTGTGTCTGTTGCACACTCCTTGCACAACAGAATTAGGATATTACACAATCAGAGTGTAGTCTGTGTCGCTGTCTGACACTTAGGTATCAACTGCACACCCAGTACAGCATTCGCTTGTGATCAGTAAGGAGCCTGTACTTGCGAATTACTAATTACTAGTGTGAAGTCACCACACGACAATAGTACCTGTACATCCTAACCATGTGAAACTAACATTATCCTCAGATACTGCACAATAAATATGTTATCAGACAAATAAATGTCACTTCTGTAATTGCGGTGAAAAGGGTTAGTTTTTTTCCCATTCTATATAGATTTGAAACCAGCATGCCAGTTCTCTAACTAATACACTCTTTCCAAGACAAGAGAGCCTTAAAGATAAAAAGCAATTAGAAAAACAGTTTAAGAAATATAGATTTTTTTAAATAGAAGAGTGTTTTATCAACTCTCCATCTTTACCGTCTTGAAGAACCGTCACCTCCTCCCTCGGTGAAAGTTGAAAATCTTGTGCCAAACACGCACCCCCACAGCTGAGTGCTTGATGATTGTTCAGTTAATGCAGCATTAATTGGGTCTGTGAGTGCAATTTTAATTTCCCTTGTGGAGGCCGGGGAAGCCTGTCCTTCTGACCCCATTGCGTGTTGGACAGCCTTTCAGAGAGAAAAACTGACTTATTACTCCAGTTCATTAAAGTCATTAATAGTCATGAAATGAGAGGCGCAGGAGTCCAAAAGCTGTAAAGCTACATCCACATTAATTAAACGCCTACAAGTCTGAAATAAAGAAGGCTGGGAATGCTGAAGCGTCTAATGCACATACACACACACACACACATGAATGCACGCACACACTCCTACTGTCAGGGCAGACGCCCTCCTGGTACTACTTCAGATTAAATCTGGTTTAATTAAACTGATCACATTAGGAAACTGATGTAGTTAATTATCTGGAAAATGGTGGAAGAGCTTTCTTTCACACCTGACAGAGGTGATGTAGAACACGCCTTGCTGAGGACGGCACTGAATGTGAAGCGACAGAAAGTCCTCTGTTCACACTTCTCCTATTCTCTTGATATGACCATAGTTTATGGGATTAGTTAACTGTCAAAATGGAAGGTATGCTCATGAACACGCACGGTTGTGCACACCTTTGAAAAAAAATAATATGAACACAACATTTGGTTTTATGTCTGTTTTGAAAATGACTTTTCTTTGTGTAAGGACTGTAAGGGGTTGAAAGACGGGATGAAAAAATTAAATGAAATGATCTGGGTGATAGCACACACACGCCACCAAAGAGGACCCAGGTTTTTTGGCCTGGTTGACAATCTTCGTCTTCTTCTTTCGGCTTTTCCCATCAGGGGTCGCCACAGCGAACAACTCGCATGGTAAATTTGGCAATGTTTTACGCCGGATGCGCTTCCTGACGCAACCTTCTCAAAGCAACGGGCTTGGGACCGGCACAGAAGTAGAGAAGGGAACAGGGAGCAGCCCGGATTCAAACCCTGGTTTCACGGACGGAAGGCACCGCAAACCAGCACGAGTATTTCTAACAATAAAAATGTGGATTGCCACTGAGTTGTGGTTAAAAACACTAAAAAGAGAATACAATCATAAAATTCCAGGGGGAGATTAAAAACAATTTAAAAAAATGGAGGGGGCGTCCTCTCCCCCCTACACTTTGTTCCTGGAGTCAACTTCTCCTGTCATTGATCAGAGGATCCCTCCGGTCACTCGCACTAGGAAATGGAAGGCGGGGCTCCCCTCCACCCCTGGGGTTTTCACGTCACACACTCCTCCCCCGTGTCACCTCCAGCTGGCCTTCCGGACGCGCTGGAACCCCTGCGAGAACAGACAAGCGGCAGCACAAACGCACTCCAAGATGCAGGCTGCCACCAGCCTTCTCGCTCGTTGCAACCAGTCTGCTGAGTCACTTCTGTCTACTCACAGCACAGGCCCTGCCCTGCCCCTGTCTGTAGATCACATGGCAGACTGGCGGTCCCGGCGGTCCCAGCGGTCCAAGCCTCCCGTTGCGTCTGCCCCAATCACGGCGGATCCCCTGGAAGTCTAGTGGTATCGGCGATCCAATTGCGCCCCCCGTGCTTGCGCCATGCTGCAGGTGTGCGCTTTCCTCCTTGGATCCTTTATAGCTCCCTCCTAATGAGGAGCAGGTGTTGCTGATCTGTGGGCCGTGTATCAAGGGGGTGTGTCCACATAAAGCATGCAAAAACAGACAGCCCCACAAAACATGCCAAAGATGCAAAAAAGAAAAGAAAAGCACACTATAAACATCATGCAATCCACCCACATGATCACATTTGATTTGAGTAAATAATTTCTCCTATTTAATTACTGTCAAAAACACTTGACAAGTTTACGGGCATCCAAACTCAACGGACACTGTTTTTGGGCACACCGTTCTAGTACCGGGTTGGACCCCTTTTGTCTTCAGAACTGCCTTAATTCTTGGTGGTGTAGATTCAACAAGGTACTGGAAACATTCCCCAGAGAGTTTGGTCCATATTGACATAACAGCATCACACAGTTGCTGCAGATTTGTCGGCTGCACATCTATGAGGAAAATCTCCCGTTCCTCCACATTCCAAAGCTACTTTATTGGGTTGAGATCTGGTGACTGTGGAGCTCATTTGAGTCCAGTGAACTCATTGTCGTGTTCAAGAAACCAGTCTGAGAGGATTCCAGCTTTATGACATGGGTCAGGTATGATATCAGATATCAGGTATGCCTTGGATTCAGGTCAGATCTCAGTATTAGTTCTACTAGATATAGTAGATACTTATAGATATAAGTACTGCTTTTTGGTTCCTCCTCCCCCTGCAAAAGAGTGCAGACGCTTTTTTCCCTGCTCCTGCTGCTTCCTGCTTTATTTGCTTTTTAATCATTTAATTAATCATTTTTAATCATTTTACTTCTTCCACACATCCTGGAATATCAGACTGGTCATCCTTTTTTGTGACTTCTACCTATACAAATCAATATTTTTGACAAGCCAGCGACATGTCCGGAAGAGGAAGAAAAACAAACTCCCACTGTGAACGCTGTCGGATCTACCAACAAGAAATAAAAGAGCTACAAACAAGGATATTTACTTTGGAAACTGAAAATGGACTTCACAAGACCCTTCCAGTAACATCGGGTGGTAAGAAGCCTGCTCTTACCACAAACAAGAAGAATAACAGTGACATAGACCTGAGTGATGTTGTGTCCTTTCCAAAACTTTGTGCGGAGGAACTCTGTGTTAAGCCAAAGCGTAAAGATGACAGAACATCCGAAATAAAGCTCACAAACAGATTTTTACCCCTAACACAATGTGATATTGAAGAACACAGTGAAATTGGACCACAGAGAAGGAGTCATAATGTTGGCTACAAAGCACAGGCAGAAAGAAAATCTGTGCCAAACGTCAAGGTCAGAGATACGCTGCTGCTTGGAGATGGCGCTATCAGTGGAGTCAGCCACAGAAGAATGCAAACTTTATGTTGCCCAAGTTCTACTGTTCCAGTGATTACAGGACTCTTATCTAAAGTCTTGTACCAAGGAGTTAAACGAATAATCATCCATGTAGGTGCTGTTGATATCAGAAAAGAACAGTCCGAACGTTTGAAAAAGGACTTCATGAAGTTATTTGAAGAGATCGACAAAGTAGAGGTTGAAGCATTCATCAGCGGACCTCTTCCTAACATCGATGGGGTGTCACTCAAGTTCAGCCATCTGTTTCAGCTGAACAATTGGCTCTCCAGAGAGTGTGCTTCCAGAGGATTCCATTACATTGAGAACTTCAATACATTCTGGAAGCGAAAGGACCTATTCATGGGAAGAGGCCCACACCTGAACAGAGGTGGAGCAAGAGAGTTAGTGAAGAACCTCCTCCACGCTCTGGGGCATAGAGGCCAAGGCCCTGAAAAGGCAGTAAGGAAGGACCGAGCCAGTGTCCCAGGAACCACAGCACAACGGCAACAACAACTACCTCCACCAACACCGGTCAATGACTTGGATCCGGCAGCACCAGCACCACAACCACCTCCATCTAAGGACTCAGCTCCACCAGCATTACAGCAACCACCTCCATCTAAGGACTCAGCTCCACCAGCATTACAGCAACCACCTCCATCTAAGGACTCACCTGCACCAGCACCACAACAACTACCGCCAGCTAAGGACCCAGCTGCAGAACCACAACAACAACCACCAGATTTGGCCCCAGAAATTCCACCATCTGACCAGCTGTGGGCGCCCCCTGCTACATCTACTCCCAGTGAAGACTCACTTTCCTTTTCGTCCCCCCCACTTTCACCCATGGCCCTACCTAGCCATTTTGATAGCCTCATTAAGTCAGGAATTAAGATGGCTCCCCTAACACCTGTGAGCCTCACACCACACAGGAGCTCTCCTACCCCTCCAGCGCCCCCTCCTCATCCTTCACCCAAAGTCCCTCCAACACGGCCTTCATCCAAACCCCCTCCAACACGCCCCCTCCGTCGTTCACCCAAATCCCGTCCAGCTCCCGCTCCTCCTGGTCCATCACCCAAACTACCCTCAACTCAACCTCTCCTGCGCGCCTCTAGAGGTGCTATTCCCCGGAGCTAGGATGAAACGGGCCCCCAGTGTCCTAGGAAAGGTTATGTCAAACTGGGGCCCTGTGATGAACAGCTTCCTTCTGGTGCTATACCTGTAGTTGCACCACGTAGAATGCAAAAAAGGGCAGTTAGACTGTCCAATCAAAGAAATCTAGTTCACATCCCTTGCAAGAAGGTTTTGACCAGTCCCAAGGAAACTAATCTCAAACTTGCTGCACTCAATGTCAGATCTTTATGCAACAAATCATTTTTAATCAATAATCTTATCTCTTCTTTTAATCTTGATTTTATGTTTTTAACTGAAACATGGCTTGACAAAAACACAGGAAACATAGTTCTAGTCGAATCAACTCCCCCCAACTACAAACATGAATCGGAAATACGAGAAAATAAAAAGGGTGGAGGCGTTTCTGCACTGTTTAGAGATAATATTGCAACCCGCAGACTATCATTTGGTGTGTTTTCATCATTTGAGTATGTGTCCTTTAAGATTGAGCTAAAACAAACTCCTCCCTTACTCTGCATAGTCATGTACAAACCTCCTCAACACAGCCAAAGTTTTATTGATGATTTCACTGAAATGCTCTCAGTTGTGTGCACAGACTTTGATGGTCTAGTCATTACAGGTGATTTTAATGTTCATGTTGATAATGTCAATGACAGAAATGCAAAAGAGCTCAATGCTGTCCTTGAAACCTTTGGTCTAATTCAGCATGTGAGTTGCCCCACCCACAGCAGAGGGCACACTCTGGACCTGCTCATCACAAGGGGGGTTACTATTTACAATGTCAGTGTGGTTGATGTCGCCCTCTCTGATCATTTCTGTGTATTCTTTGACCTGTCTGTTGCTCCCAAACCACCGCCTGGCCCTGCAGTTGTCCAAAGGAGACAAATAAATGAGAACACTAGGGCACAGTTTGTAGAAATGATAAACCCTGAAAACGTCTCTGGTGCCAATGTTGATGAAATGCTGAATTCTGTTACTTCTAGCATCTTGAATGTTCTGGATGCCATTGCCCCTATGAAAGTTCAATTGAGAAAACATAGACAGAAAGCTCCCTGGAGGAATGATGATCGAGTCAAGGCACAGAAACAACAGTGCCGCAGAGCCGAGCGAAAGTGGCGCAAGTCAAAACTCCAGGTTCATTATGGAATATATAAGGCGGAGTTGTACGCTTACAACCAGATCTTATGCAGAACAAGGGAAAGGTACTTCTCTGAAATAATTGGAAGTTGCAGCAGCAACTCTCGTATCCTGTTCACAACAGTTAACAGATTAACTAACCCTCCAACCCAGCTACCAATTGAATTGGTTTGTACACCTAAATGTAATGAGTTTGCTGTATTTTTCAATGAAAAGGTTCAGGGCATTAAAAAAGCCATCAACTCCACAACACATATAACTATCGAACGGCCACCTACTCACTCTAAGCTGACTCACTTTATACCTGTCAGTGACCAAACTGTCCAAGAGACCATCACCCGTCTGAGCTTGTCTACATGCTGCCTTGATGTGTTACCCACTAGATTTCTAAAGTCTGTCTTGAACAGTGTGTTGCCATCAATTACTCAAATAGTTAACATGTCTCTTCAATCTGGAATATTTCCAGAGGCCTTAAAAACTGCAGTCATTAAACCCCTCCTGAAAAAGAGCGGTCTTGATCCCACTGTACTGAATAATTACAGACCTATCTCTAATCTGCCATTTTTAGGAAAAGTCCTTGAAAAAGTTGTCTACCAACAGCTAACTGACTTTCTCTTATTAAACAATTCGTTTGATGTTTTCCAGTCAGGTTTTAGACCCCATCATAGCACAGAAACTGCTCTTATCAAGGTAACCAATGACATCCGCCTGAACACTGATGATGGAAAAGTCTCTGTCTTAATCCTGCTAGACCTGAGCGCTGCCTTTGATACTGTTGATCATGAGATCCTTTTGCACAGACTCCAAGACTGGGTTGGCATCTCTGGATCTGCCCTAAGTTGGCTCAAGTCTTATCTAGAAGACAGGAAATATTTTGTTGAAATTGGGAGTTGTGTCTCAGACTACATGGGCTTGAATTGTGGTGTGCCCCAGGGATCGATCCTGGGACCCCTTCTGTTCAACCTCTACATGCTGCCACTAGGGCAGTTAATACGCAGTAATAACATATCTTATCACAACTATGCAGATGATACTCAGATCTATGTGTCACTGACAACAGGTGAATATGGGCCGGTGGATTCTCTCAACCACTGCCTCCAACAGATCAGCGCGTGGATGCAGAACAACTTTCTCCAGCTAAACTCAGACAAGACCGAAGTTATTATTTTTGGCCCACAGAAACAGAGAGAAAGTGTCAGCAGCTACCTTCATTCTCTGTCTCTTAAACCCTCAAATCAAGTCAGAAATCTAGGGGTAATCATGGACTCTGACCTGAACTTTAACAGCCATATCAAGTCAGTAACATCAGCGGCATTTTACCACCTGAAAAACATTGCCAAAATCAAAAACATAATCTCAAAGCGAGACCTGGAGATACTTATCCATGCATTTGTCTCCAGTAGGTTAGACTACTGTAACGGCCTGCTCACCGGCCTGTCCAAACGAGCTGTAAAACAGCTTCAGTACATCCAGAATGCTGCTGCTCGAGTCCTGACCAAAACCAGGAAGTATGATCACATTAGTCCTGTGCTCAGGTCTCTGCACTGGCTCCCTGTACCTCAAAGAATAGACTTCAAAGCAGCTCTGCTTGTGTACAAGTCTCTCCATGGCCACGCACCCAAGTACATCTCTGACATGTTAGTGCCATATGAACCATCTCGTACTCTGAGGACCTCAGGGACCGGCCTCCTGTTGATTCCCAGAGTCAGAACTAAACAAGGGGAATCAGCGTTTCAATATTCTGCAGCTAAAATCTGGAACAGCCTCCCTGAAGGCGTAAGACAGGCCTCTTCTGTGTTCATGTTCAAATCTAGACTTAAAACATTTCTGTTTAGCCGTGTATATGACTGAAAGGTCCTATCTGCACTTTTCTTTCCTTCCTTTCTTTTTAAATCTTTTTGTTCCTTTTCTTTTAAAGTAAATTTTATGTTGATTATTTCTATGATGTATTGTGATTTTAATGCATTTTTCTGTTTTGTGAAGCACCTTGAATTACTTTGTGTATGAATTGTGCTATACAAATAAACTTGCCTTGCCTTGCCTTGCCTTACTGTTGATCCCCTCATCATCTTAAACAGACTTAAAAACCTTGGCCTTTTAGGTACTGTTCTCAGGTAGTTGAAATACTATCTCATGGAGAGAAACTTTATGGTAAGCAAAGACATATACTTCTCTGGGGTCCACGAAATGAAATGTGGTGTGCCTCAAGGTTCCATCCTTGGCCCTTTGCTTTTTAACATTTACATGCTTCCACTTGGGAATATCCCCAAAAGCCACAACATTAGCTTTTACAGCTATGCTGATGATACCCAGCTGTACATAGCTATGTCTCCTGATGACACAAAGCTGCTAGAAGTGCTTTTTAATTGTATTTTAGATGTGAAATCCTAAAATTAATGGAAAGTTTGGAAAAGCTGGTTTCTGCCCATTACAGTTATTTTCCTCTCATCGAGCCCCACATGTTGTGAATCTTGGCTGAGTCTGTGGAGGAACTTGCTGCACCTTGCTGGAAGACTGAGGAGCACTGAAACAGGAAGCCACAGCAACAGTTGGGTTGACCAAGAAATGGTTCTAGATCTGTGCAGTGAGACTCACTTTAATAGTGATACTGAATAGGAAGAGTAGAGGCAGAGGCCTGAAGGGAGAGCAAGGCAGAGTCTTGATCGGTTACTTGGGAAACTTGCTGGGAAAGAGCTTGCTTGGCATCAACCAAGATACGAATGCTCTGGTCATGATGTCCGAGTAGTGCACCCTTGTGAGAAACAGCCTGATGGATTGAAGCAGGGTCAGAAGCGATGACTGCTTGATCCATTATGGGGCCAGATTGTTCTGTTGTAAGGAGCAGATCAAAATTAGCAGATAGCACATTGGTGGATGACAATTTACTGAGAGCTTGGAGCTAGGCAGCAAGCCAGACAGGCAGATTCAAACAATGATTTCTGGAGCCGAAACATCCAAAAGGACAACCTGTCACAGAGTGGCTGGATGAACTGGGCTTTATACTGTTGTCCTGAGGGAGCTGGATCCAGTTGAGAAAGGGGTGGAGCAAGAGATATACACAGTAACAGGGGGGATCCCAACACTGTTCTTCCAAAGATAGCATGAAGAACCTTTAGCTTCTCCAGGATTCTGCTGCAAGAGTTCTCACCAAGACCAGAAGGCGGGCTCACATCACCTTCGTTTTAAAATCCCTGCATCGGCTCCCCATTTGCTTCGAGATTGATTTTGAGATACTTTTAATGGTTTGTAAATGCCTTAATGGTCTTGTGCCTTCTTATCTCTCAGACCTTTTAGTAAAATATGAACCCTTTCAGACCCTGAGATGCTCTGGCACTGATCTTTTAACCATTCCGACTGTAAAACTGTTGGATATAATTGTTTTCTTTGTTATCATTCTAACTGCTGTTTTTCCTGCTTTTTAACTCTGTTGACATACACTGAAGGCTGCCGTGTTGGAAACATCGTTTCTTCTCCACATTCTCCACATGCTATCTGGAGGAAGGAGATGTCTTGAAAAGCGGAGGCAGTTTGGAATACAACCTGATAAAGAACTGTGAACCAAGACTCCCCATCTGAAGCAAAAAGTTTTAAACGAGTGTATTGTTAACTGCTGACCTTGCACCTGTTAGATTTCATCATTCATTCCAATTGTAAATAAAATAGGAGGTCGCAGACATCCAGCAGAGCTGTTGGAGGTAGAGGTGTTGGACGGTTGTCTGTTTCGGCGCTCCTCGAGAGAAATCGTGTCTTTTGTGTCTGCTTTTTAATGCTGTCTTGTGTTTTCAGAAATAACCATGACAAAACCAAAACCTACGGAGAGGCATTGTTTCAGAGGACCTGAGGGCAGCAAAGCGTAAACTCATCTTTTTAACCTTGCTTACTATGTCTTGTGATTTACATGGAATTATTAATAAATCATTTTACTATACCTTATTTTAATTTTTTATTGTCCAGTTTTTTGTTGCTTGTCTAATTTTGTTAGCTTTTTATGAAACATTTTTTATTTCTAGAGTTTTATTTTTTATTTCCAGTGCTCCCTCAGTCGTGTCCTCTCCTTCTGGATCGGTTGCTGTTCAGTTGCTGCAGCATGATGGACAGTTCCTGCATCCCCACTTTGTTGTAATGAGGATGGTCCCCAACTGGTGTGCTGCACCTGGCTGGCTATGTGGATATCCACGCGGGGAGGTCCCAATTATTAGCGTTTCCACCAACAACATGTTTTTTTCCGTGCTCGGCCTGTTTCCCGATGTTCATCTGCATTGGTTAAGGGGGTGGGACGTGTGAGAGAGAATTATAGGTTGTGTGTGGGTATGTGTGTGTGTGGGGGGGGGGTTATTACTGTTATTATAATTATAATAACACTGAAAAGTGTTTGAATATAAGCAAAGTGGAAGGAAATGTTACTGCTTCATAGTCCCACCAGTGAGAATGATCCCTACAGAGACTAATGAAGAGAAATTATTTAGCAAAACTGAGCAAAGTATAGGAGAGAAACTGATTTTTCCTTTTCTTATAGTAATTCTTCTTCTTTTCTAAACTTGATTTCTCTTGCCTCTGTCTTTTGCCTTGTCTCTTTCCTCCCCTTTATGCCTTTCCCTTCTCGCTAACTGTTAGAAGTTATGGTTTGTGGCTGGTGAGTTGACAACGCTACAGCAGAGGGCAAGATAAGACTGTGACCTTTCTGCCCGAAGAGGATGAAATGAATAAATTTACTCCCCATGTGATGGGAGGCTGGAGCAGTGGAGTAGAGGCAGATGAGTGAGATGAGGGGGCGGAGTGTGCTGTCCCTTGCTACTTGGTGCCCTGACCACATCTGCTGGATCTATTCTCTCCCACCCCCAAGGACAATTATTGGATGATGTCCCAAAATGAAGGCCTCTTGCAGTAAGGTCACAATTTATCTGCCTGCATAAATTTGTGTGCACATGTGAAAAGAAGGGAGGGAGTGTGCGGAAAAACAACACATTAATGCATTAATCTTAACCACTTTGTTTACTGTGGTGCTGGGATTTTTATGATTTTTGTCCAGTTGATAAATTAATTAATCATGATCTGTAATTCATTCATTCATTCATTCATTCATTCATTCATTCATTCATTCATTCATTCATTCATTCATTCATTTTCTTAACCGTTTTTCCCTTTCGGGGTCACGTGGCTGCCGGAGCCTATCCCGGCCTCTTCTGTATCTGTATCTGGATCTGTAATTAATTAATCAAATTATTCAATTTTCAAAGCCTCATTTTGAGGTATTTTCATTTTAATTTGTGACATTGTAGCACTGTAAAAGACCAAATTAACACTAAATAAGTGGCTTTGTGAATCTTTTTTATTATAATAACCTTTCAACCTTTCCTTTTTCACCAACAAGGGTGAATCTTTTCAATCGCAAACAATTGAGGAAAAAACTAAAAGAAAAAAAAATCAGGTCCAGAGCGCTCCAATTTAATCAACAGAAAAACACTTCGAAGTTTTCTGAGCCATCCAAAAATATTGACTGCAAACTTCTTATATTCATGTTGTCATAATGTAAAAGTTAGACTCCTATTATTCATCACACTCCTAGGTGTTTGTATCACCTAATATGACATGTAGAATATATAGGCTTCCACTTTCCTTTGTAGCAATGCAAGGTGAGTGCAGGCTATGTTGCCGTTACCATGACAACACATCGCAAAGCATATCCAATAGTCTATTTTTTGTGAAAAACAATTCAAACGTAGAAATATAACAAAATTAAAGTACATATAATTAATTTAATATTTATTTATTTTGTAGGTCACCATGGTCTTATAATGCCCCTTCAAGGTGTCCATTATCATAAATGAATAAACTTTGCAGAAGTAACCATCCAATGCGATCAGCCCTCTGTGTACCCCATTTATTTATGATAACAAACACCTCGTATGGCTTTGGTCGCACATTGATGACATCACAGCAGCAAAGGGCACCCAGCGCAAACAGGTACACCAAGACTTCAAATAAAACATTTATGCAAGTAAACAGTTGCCTTGTTTTATATTTGAGATTGCAGCAATAGTCTCAGACTAAAAATGATTAATATGATTTTTAAAAAGGGCTAATAGGTCCGTAATTAATTAATTGCAATTAATACCATAATTTGACACCCATAGTGTCACATAAGGAGAAAAATAGAAATATCTGTACAACACGCCCGCATCTCACCTATTGTCTCACCCGTACTTCCCCTGCATGATGCATTAGTGTTTGCTGTGACCTGTTGCCTGCAACATGTCTGTATGATAAAAAGGTAAATGATCGTTTTTTTCTCCATGGGGTCACTGAGCAATCTTTGAGCTTAATATTTCCTGCAGACCGTCTGTGTGCCCCATACAAGTTATCCCAGTTTTCTCTCATGTTTTGCTTTTAATCACAGCTTTATGATTGATTGATTGATTTAATTATTAAATAGTATTCTGTCAAAGTGCATTGATTGTTGATGAAAATGAAGGAAAATAATTCTATCTTGGATTCATTCAGAAAGAAGAAAAACATCCTTAACTTTAAAAAGTCCAGCCCATCTAATCAACGTTTTTCTGCTATGGAAACATCCTGGATGAATGAGTCTTTACAGGTATGTCATGTATTTGTTGTTATAAATGAAAGTCAATTCATCTCGAACACTGTCGGGAAAAAGTGCTGACAATCATAGGGAATGTGACAGGGTTACCGGAGTTCCTCAAAAACTTTTCCCTCACCATTCTGCTAAAAAAGCACCGCATTTGATGAGAGCATCAAGCTTTTTAATAATTGCTCTGGCTGGCTGGCGCTTTGATCAGTCTGTCATCGTCCATGGTGTTAAATGACCGATCTGATGCTGCTCTACCACACACTTTGTGACCCCGTGTCAGCGGAAATTATATATTGTTTACCCGTTGGTGAAAACATAGCAAGTACAGCGGGTGTAGTACCGGTTTAGGTCATTTAATTTGCCCTAACTTAACAGAAAAGTACTCCAACTCGCTCCAGCCAAAATTGAAGCCTACGAAACAGATTCGGACCGCCGGAGAGGCCGGACCGGACTGGATGCTGTGTGAGTGCCTGTATGTAACTTTTCCAGTTACATAAAGACTCCAGCGGTCGCATCACAGCCGGACCAAATGTAGTGTGAGCCCAGGGTCAGGTTTGTTCTCCAACCTTACCCTGCAGATTAGTAATTCTCATCAGCTGTGGCACCTCCTATACATTCTGACTGGTCTCTGGTGCCAGAGCGTATTAAGCCATTGCCCTTTCCTCCAGCCATTCACCTGTTTCGTCTTGATTTTAACCTGTTTTTGGACATGAGCTGGATAAAATTTTGCCCTGGACCTGTTTATTGTGCTTCTTACCAGAACAGATCCTCTGTATTAGTTTGCCTGTGGATGGTTTGTTCCCGACCCATGGTGGATCATCTAGTCTTCTCCAGACTGTGGCCTCTCTCATCTCATTCTGGATCTTGCTGTTTCTCTGCCTTTTGGAAGTACAGAAGTCCCTCAAATGAAGTTTACCATTCATTCTGTTCCAAGTCTAACTCCTGTTGTGCCTCTGACTTGTGCTGAGACTGCCATCTGCTGATTGGAGGACCCTCCTGCCATTTTCCTGCCTCAACTTGATGTTTTTGTATTGACCAGATCTATTAAAAACTTTTATTATATCTTGAGCGTTTCTCATAATTTGGGGCCTCAGATGCATTTTACATGATGGACATCAACCTATTGGTGCAATCGGCACTGAAATGAGAACAAAAGCCACAGTACTACTGTTAATAATAACTTTATTTAAAAAGCACTTGAATTGTCCATGCTTTACAGCTTTACATGCTTTACAGCTTTACAGTGACAGAATAAAAACTTATGGAAATGGATAAAAGTTAAAAGTGTACAAAGAAATGCTTCTAAAGATAAATTGTTAAAACAAAACATATTTCAAACGTTTCACAGGAGAAAATTTGGTGGGATAAAAGAGGGAACCTCTTCACTGTATTAAAAGCCAAGTTAAAGTGGGTTTTAAAAGTGGACTTAAAACAGGCAGTGACGTTGACTCTCTGACATGAATTGGGAGTTTGTTCCAAAGGGTTGGTGCTACTGCAGCAAAAGCATGATCCCCTCTAAGTTTGAGTTTTGTTTTTGGTACTTTTAGAAGCAGTTGATCGAAGATGACAGGAGGGGACATATGGCTGCACAGAGGTAAGAAGGTGCCAAGCCAAAAAAACAAATAAAAGAATCTTAAAATTAATTCTAAAATGAACAGGCAACCAGTGTAGCGAAGCTAAAACGGGAAAGATACGATCATATTTCCACTTTCTAATTAAAAGACGAGCAGCCGCATTTTGTACCAGCTGGAGTCGAACAACAGCCGAGGTGCTAAACAGGAAACAATAATCCAGCCTAATGGTAATAAAGTTGTTGATCACTGTTTCAAACGGTGTAAAACAAGAGGATAGATCTGACTTTTGCCAACAGCCTGGCAAAAGTCGCTCGACTTTACAAGGAAATTCATTTGTTGAGTCTCAGCTCAGAGTCAACCTTGACTCCATACTGTTATTGGAAAAAAAGTCCAAAACATTCTGTTTTAAGACATAAAAATGTATTTTCAATCACAATTAAAACATGTTTTCATCCAGTTTCCATGCTACTTACTTCTCCTATGAGGTAGATTACCAAGACATGCCACACATCTGCTCCTGCCCCTTCTATCAAATTTTACAACCCACGAGTCAAACAGTTTACCCTCTCCTGTTGTACGGTGACTGACTGTCTCTTTGGCTGTGAGTTTCTTGTTTGGTCTGTGACAATTCTTTTTGGCTGTGTGTTGTGGATACTGTCTTTTCTTGGCTTGCTGCTCCTTTGCCTCCAGCCAAGCTTTGCATTACACCTGGTAACCCGGAATTCAGGGTGGGTTTTGTGAGCAGTGTGTTGAGAAAAATTGTAAGATGCAGAAACTGGAATGGTTTCATTTTTATAAAGAAATGAAACACTAGAGAAAATATCTATTTATATACATGTGAAAAGTTTATCATAGAACGTATCCCTATAACTGAAGATTCATTACCTATTTACCAGAAAAATCCCTTTTTTTCAGATTTCCAAAGTGTACCGACTCTAAACATAACAGAGGAAAGCTGCTGAATTAAGCATTTTGGGGAAGTCTTAAAGAATGGTGATTCATATGAGAGGTTTTCTTCGACAGGTCTGTCTGGCCATAACTCATTCTTGCATCATCATAAAACATCATTCACCACAGAAAGAAGCCATAACTCATTAGCATTATGCAGTGTACCCTTAAGCTAACTCTACCTCTCCTCATCTGTGAACAAGATATTGAGATAGTCCTCTTTACATTCATTTTTTCTCCCCATTCTGTGTATGGTGTGAACCAGAGCTTTGCACCAAGCCGGCGTGTCGAGGACTGTGAACGATTATGGAAACAAACTAGGCCCCCTCGCCCCCGAGCTACTCTTACAGCAGTGTGAAAGTCAGTGACAGTAAGAGGAGCAACAGAAGCACATAACGGCTGACATGATACTGCTCTCCTGCTCTGAGAGGTGTAATTACAAGGAAAATGGATGGGAGCACACAAGGGGAGGTGAGGGTGATCAGTGTGGAGGGGTGATGTTCAGGGCCTTCCTTCGTCTCCACTGACATTCGTAATTCCTTTTTAATTTTCCTGGCAGTGTGTGAATCACAGAGGATGACTTGATTAAATTCTGCATTTCCAGAAGGACAGCAGTGCAAACAGACTGGCTGCACACTAGAGGTAAGATCGGGCCTAAAAAATCCAGCCCGACCCAACACAGGCCCACAGGCATTAAAGCCGAACTCGGCCCGAACCCAAGATGCAAGATTTCTTGAGGTTAATATGTCTACATATTTTTATGATCATTATAAATGCATTTACACAATGAAATAATGCTGGAACACAGAATAAGAGGCCAGACAAAGAGAGTGAAAGAGAGATCTTGCGCACACGCTTTATTACACGGAGAAATACTGCAGCCATAGCGGTGCGTGTTTGCCTTTTCAGTTCCCCTGTCTTAAGTCTATCCTTGACTTCTTGCTGCTCCATATTGGGGATACCTAAACAAAATAGATGCGGACTTGCGGAGGGAAGATTACATTAACGACACGTGCGCAAAGCGTGCCCTGGCTCTGCGTCTACGCTTCCCGTTAGAAGTAGTTCTATAGCAATTACCTTACAGCGCCTTCTCTGTTTTTTAACCAATTTATTTATTTATAACAAGTATTCCTTAGTTTAGTATCCACAAATCGTTTTAGTATACATTTTTATAAACATATTGTAATGGCCCAGAGTTTGGACAGAGCTGCGGGTGGCTGGCGCCATCCTCTCTCTGCCAGTTGCTGGACCACAGTGTATGTGGTGTGTGTGTGTGTGTGTGTCCGTTCGGTGAACGTTCTCCCTCTGAGTAAGAAGAAGCTAGCTGTGCCTTTTGGTTCGTGCGGTAACCGTTCTGACATACAGGATTATTTAAGAGCTGTTTGAAAACCGCACCCCTAAGGAGCTTCTTACAGCCATTACAATATATTTATTTAAAATGTCAGCGAGAGAAAAGCCCGGCCCGACCCGACCCGCACGTAATGACTGTCATTTAGTGCCCGACCCGACCCGAATTTCGTTTGGTTCTGACTCAGGCTCGGGCTTAAGATCTTACCTCTACTGCACACACACTTCCATCATATTTACATGTTTACCCTTCTCAAAAAAAAGAATAAAAACCTGTCTTGGGAAGACGGAGTCGGACGCAGGTGGGGTTGATAAGTTTTTCTATGACATAAGGTCCGATGAATCGTGGTGCCAGTTTTTTGGAGGTAGCTTGGATGGGAATGTTGCGTGTGGAAAGCCAAACCCTTTGGCCAGGTTGGTACTCAGGTCCAACCACCCTGTGACGTTTGGCGATGCGGCAGTTGCTCTCCTTGGTGCGGAGGAGAGCGGCCTTCGTCTGAGCCGAGATGCGTTGGCATCGCTGGATGTGATGTTGCACGGAAGGCACTGCCAAATCCAGTTCCTGTGACGGAAACAGAGGTGGTGAGTACCCGAGCGCGGCCTCAAAGGGAGAGAGCCCAGTAGCAGCGGAGGGGTGAGTATTGTGGGCATACTCAATCCACACGAGATGTTGGGACCACTCCTGTTGGTTCTGTGCCGACAGGCAGCGGAGAGCTGCCTCCAGTTCCTAGTTCGCTCTCTCCGCTTGGCCGTTGGACTGGGGATGGTAACCGGATGTGAGGCTGACCGTGGCCCCCAAGGCCGTGCAAAAGGCCTTCCAGACCTGAGAAATGAACTGGGGGCCACGGTCAGAGACAATGTCCATAGGGATGCTGTGGTGACGAAAAACCTGTTTGGTCATGATATCAGCAGTAATTGTGGCAGTGGGCAGTTGAGGGAGCGGAATGAAGTGGGCCATCTTGGAAAATCGGTCTATGACTGTGAGAAGGACGGTGGTACCTGCCGATGGGGGTAACCCGGTGACAAAGTCCATTGCCAAGTGGGACCAGGGTCGGTTAGGCGTTGAGAGAGGATGGAGCAACCCCATAGCTGAGCACGAGGTCTTGGATCGGGTGCAGGTGGTGCATGCCGAGATGTACTCCCGAACGTCCTTTTCCATAGAAGGCCAAACAAAATCTCCTGTGAATTAAATGGAGGGTACGGTGAACCCCCCCCCATGACATGCCAGACGGGAAGTGTGACCCCAGGTGATGACGTCAGGACGGAGATGTGTGGGTACAAACAGTGTACCCCTAGGAACGGGTGGATGATCAGAGTTACCCTCAAGGGCTTGAAGAACCTTGGTCACTATATCCCAGGTGACACTTACAACGATGCAGGATGAAGGGAGGATGGATGACGGGATGTTTTCTGACAGACTGTATTTCCTGGAGAGGGCGTCGGGTTTGATGTTGTGGGAGCCTGGCCTGTAGGTTATAATGAATTGAAAACGGTCAAAGAAGAGACACCAACGAGCTTGCCTGGAGTTGAGTCGTTTAGCGGAGCGTAGGTAAGCCAGGTTTTTATGGTCCGTCCAGATGATGAAAGGCTGCTCAGCTCCCTCCAACCAGTGACGCCACTCCTCCAAGGCCAGTTTAATGGCTAAAAGTTCACGGTTTCCCACATCATAATTCTGCTCAGAGGGGGAGAGTTTACGTGAGAAGAACGCACAAGGTTTTAATTTTCCAGAAGTCTCCTCCTTCTGAGAGAGGACTGCACCCACCCCTGAGTCAGAGGCGTCCACCTCAACAATAAATTGACGTGAGGGGTCGGTTGGATTAAGATAGGGGCTGAGACAAGAAGTTGCTTTAATTTGTCGAAAGCCTGTTGAGCGTCGGTGGACCAGACAAAGGGATGCTTTATGGAGGTGAGCCGTGTAAGTGGAGCGGCTATACTGCTGTAGTTGCAGATGAAACGTCTGTAAAAGTTAGCAAAGCCGAGAAATTGTTGAAGCTTTTTGCGGCTGTTAGGAGGTTCCCAGTTGGTAACTGCTTCAATCTTGGATGGATCTGGGCGTATGCAGCCGGCTTCGATGATGTAACCGAGAAACTGCACAGAGGGAGAGTGAAATTCACATTTTTCATGCTTAACAAAAAGCTGATTTTCTAAAAGTCTCTCTAAGACCAGACGGACGTGGTGCTCGTGTTGAGCCAGATCGTGGGAGTAAACCAGAATGTCATCTAGATAAACGAAAACAAACCGATTGATGAAATCTCGAAGAACATCATTGACGAGCCTTTGAAAAACTGCCGGGGCGTTGGTGAGACCAAAGGGCATCACTAAGTACTCGTAATGCCCTAACGGAGTGTTAAAGGCTGTTTTCCATTCGTCGCCTTCCATAACTCGGACCAAATGGTAAGCATTGCGGAGATCTAATTTGGTAAATATGCAAGCCTTCTGGACCAAATACGGAGGTGATTAACGGCAGTGAGTATTTGTCTTTTATGGTAATTTGATTTAGTTCTTGATATCAATGCAAGGACGGAGGGATTTGTCTTTCTTCTGTACAAAGAAAAACCTGCTCCCACGGGGGAGGAGGATGGTCGAATGTGACCCTTCCGGGTCAGCTGGGTCGGGTTGTTGGCCAGTCCGTTCTGTCATGACTTCAGAACGACAGAGACCCAGAGAACCCGGAAAGAGACTCAGAGCAAAGATGACTTGGCGAGAAAATGGATTTAATGAGTTAGCGAGACAGGTAGGTCGTGGTTCCTGGAGGTCCAGAGAGAGAGAGGCTGCGGCTCGTGGCGTCACTGGTGGATGTGTTCGTAGAGTCCTGGAGCCGGCAGCGTGGATCCGTCTCGTGAGGATGGTAGTTCGGCAGATGCTCGTGGTGATGTCGGAGGGAACAGACCAGATGAGGATTCCACTCTGGGCTGAGGTTTCCTGGAGACAGGTAAGACAACGTACGTTAACTGTTGGCTTGAAATAAGGAAGCAAAACATGAACGTGACGTGAAGGCCAAATATGCACCATCAGGGGGAACGGACTGGCGTTAAATGATGTTCCTGGAGCTCCTTATGAAGGCAGGTGAGGCGATGAGGTAAGTGGTCGCAGCTGGGAAGAATCAGGAACCAAGCAGAGAGGAGAGAGGGAGGAGTCTGACAGAGGCACCATGACCGAATTAGTACGACGGAGTTTTAGGGCCACCAAAAAAATCCAGTAAAATTATGATTTAAAGTTGTAAATCAGAGCAGACCGACTAAACTTAGTTGAACAAGTGAGCAGAATGTTTATTGATTTATTGATTATCATTACAAATGTTTGAAAGCTCATTTGTTGGATTCACGATTTATTAATGTTTCATTTATTGAATGTTGGTTTGCAGGATCTCTGCAGCCGTTGATGAAGACATCGGTGTCCCTGCAGCTGTCCACGTCAATCCTTTCTTCCTCCAAAGACAAGATCTCTACAGTTATGTGATGCTTCCATCTGAGGAGGACCACTTTTTCTCAACGTTCTAATGCTAATATAACAGACTATTTTCATTCATATCTGTTTTTTTATGTTTAAACAAGATGTTTTATCTGGAAGAGGGGGCGTATACAGTTTACACATTGGTTTTCTGTGCATGACAGGTTCATCACGTAATGAGATAAATGCACTTCTGAGTATGTGAATGAAAAGGAAAATAAAGGCTCTACTGTCATGGTCGGGTCAGTCTCCTCCCCCTCCATCTCAGTTCCACGCCTAACCACCTCCAGCTGTTGCCACTTAACCTCTTCAGCCCTGCTGTTTAAAAGGAGACTCAAACCCTTCATTCAACGCCAGATCGTTACCCTTTATGGTGACTACCCTGGTCTCACGTCTAGCTTTACTGTGCCACTACCCTGCTCTCGTTCTTGCCCTAACATTGTTCTCTTGTCTCAGGAAAATCTCGTCACGTGTGACATCAGCCATCTCTGAACCATCGCCATCCCAAGCAGAAACTTCTCGGACTTCAATTAAACTCTTCCTACCTGATTCTCGCCATTTTCGTTCCTGGGTTTCAGCACCTGGGTCCACCACGTTCCGGGAAACATGACATCTACATCCAAAAGTGTCTCTAAAATCCTTACTTTACATATGAAACTCAGCTTTACCGACACCGAACCCCTGAAAGCTGGCTACACCAACAACAATCTGATTTTGAGTCGCCAAAAGGTTCAGAATTTATTTGTTTTTAAAACCAATTCGGAAATAAAGCTTCACAAAATGCTCCACATCTTTCACCTTCAAGCAAGGCTCCGATAAACAGACAACCTTGGTGTTTTTTTCTTGTTAATCTATGACTTTTTTTTCTCGTAAATTTATGAGATTTTTTCTCATATATTTATGACTTAAGATCTTGTAGTTTAACAGTTGTGACTTTTTTCTTGTAAATTTAAGACTTAAAAAAGTCGTAATTTAAAAAAAAAATTGTACATTTGGGCCAAATATACTAACTATGCAATATTTTGTATTCCAAATTATATTAATAATCACAAATCTACCTTCTGGATACGACACAGTGTTGGTGTGCGTAAATGTGACATTTTAATTGATAAAAATAGCAACAGCTCTTTGTTTTGAGTTATAACAGGCTTAGTATTTGAACGAAACTGTTGGGAAGAGAGAAGACGGTCTGTTGAATTAGTTTAATTGGTCTCCTGCAGTAAAACAGCATTTGCCTTTAGTGCATTTAGATAGTCTTAAACCTTCAGCCTCTTTCCACCGCAACCAACCCCATGACATGTGACAAAGTTGAGTGTGGATGTTATTATACTAAGTGAGTGAAGGCAAAGTTAATAAGCTAAATTACTGTGTCTGTGCATGTCACCAGCACTGAATGACCCTTGGGCGTCTGTGTACTTCCTATAGTTTATGTCTTCTGACGGTCTCCAGTTATGAGGATAGTGTGTGATTGTATGAAATGTGATTAGTATGAATAATGCTCTTTGTGTGAGTGTGTGTATACAGATCCCACATTGTGGTTAACTGTGAAACAGGTTCAGTTCCGACTGTTGAAGTTGCTGTCCAGGAGGAGGTGTAAAGGTGGGGATTGTCACAAGAACAGGCAGATGGCTGGTTCCAACTGCAGCAGGTTAATAAGCTTAGCTAAAAGTCCACAAAGCTAAATAAGGGTCAGAAAAGAGACAGGGGTAGTCAGGATCTAGGCAAGAGTCGGGGCAGGCGGCAGGCAAACAGAGTCAGAAAAAGGGTAAAGAAACAGAAGATCAGATCCAGATATAATGCTCAATTAAAGCCGCGAACGGCGTTGTATGGCCTGCAGGCGCTACAGGCCCTCGCCTGCTAATGATGCTAACTATGATAGTTATGCTAAAAGTGCTAGCATTTATATCAGCATCATTAACTGTCTTAGAAAAACAAATTTTCACTCAAAGGTGCAGCAATTTTTTCAACTGTGAAAACAAAATTGGTCCTTGCAGTCAGTGACAGCTGTGGGCCATGATGATGATAATAATAATTAAAAATCAAAAATTAAATCCACAAATCGATTATTAAATAATTAATTGATTAGTGTTTGAGTTGTTTTCAGCCATCACGTAACCAAAATGGCCATTGCAGTCCTTGACTGCAGCTTGCTATAATAAATGAAAAAAAAAGTAACTGAGCACCAGAAAGAAACTCCAGAAAGTGCTGTATAGAGGTGGTTATATGAGAACATAGCTACCGGCTTACGCTCTTTGTCTGTGACTGTCTTTTCAGCCCAGAAGTTAAACCAAGCCTTGGATATATCTATACACCTGTTTGGAAAAGAGCCATGCATTTCCTGGGACTTAAATCAAAAAAGAAGAAAAATTAAAGCCGCAAGAGGCATTGAATGGCCCGCAGGCACTACCCGCCTACGACCTCGCCTCCACCTCTATCCGCTCACACCCTCGCTGCCTGCCTATACGCGCCATTCACCGTTCCTGCCCACCTTTACGCATCACCACTGCCCTGGCCACTTTTGCGAGCATGCCGTTCAAATTCTACCACTTCTAATTGAAACATTTTTTCCACAGTAGATTGCCATTACTGCCTGAGAAGTTACGATCAATAAAATCCCCTAAGACGAGTTTCGTTTGTATCTGGAAGTGAAGGTGTTTTTTTTAAATCAAAGATAACAGACTCTTCCCAAGGTCAAAGGTAGATGAAACTTCTGTGGTGTTTGTAGACTTGAGCTGGCAGCACGTGTGTGCAATTTTGTGGGAATCGCATGAACAGAAATGTTGTTTTCCAATGTAGTGCAAAAATAAGAAAAATACCCAATTCTCAGAATTTGCCACAAGGTCGTGAGGCCATCCCACATTGATTTCAAAACTTCGTTGGGAAATCCCCAACATGTGTGTTTTGGTTTCGTAACGGTATTTTGAATTTTATCAAAATTTGAACTCAGACTGCTGGATTCAGAGTCCAGAGTGCTAACCACTACACCATAGAACCCTACTAGCAGGTTTCACAGTTTTCAATAAGAAAAACTGTAACATACTGGAAAATATTCTGATCAAAATAAAGATTTATGATGAAAATTAGAATTAAATGTAAAAAATAATGTGGCATATTTTGTACACTAACAGTGAAGTGCATGGAATTCTTTTTGGGAAAATAAATATTTGTTTCTAGAGTCCACAAAACTGACAGCTTGTTTGAGGGTGTTTGTAATTTTCAATTTGTTAGTTAGAGACACTGGATTGTTTAGATCCATGTAACAATGATAAGGAGAGTTTCAAGGTTCTACTGAGATTTCAACTCAGACTACTGGATTCAGAGTCCAGAGTGCTAACCATTACATCTTACATTTTACAGGTCAAAAATCCCAAATCAATGAAATTCAAGTTCCCCAGGAGGACACTGGAGTGCCCCCTTGGGGTGCTTTCCTTTACCAAGAGAAACCAAGAAGGCTGGGTAAAGGGAAGGCTGGGTAAAGGGAGGCCTTTCCTTCCTATCATGGCCTTCCAGGTATCACCGTTGTTGACCATGTGGGCATTGAAGTTCCCCAGGAGGACACTGGAGTGCCCCTTTACTTCCTTGGTGTCCCCTTGGTGTCTCCCCTCTAAGAGACACCAAGAAGGCTAGGTACTCTTTATTGCTTTTGCACCAGTAGACCAAAACCAAAGTCCTAGACCCACCCCCCACCCCCCAGCCTACACCAGCCCGCTCCCTCTCACCATGAGCAACTCCAGAATGGCAGTGAGTCCAACCCATCTGGAGGGACTGTGTTTCACAGCCCAGACTGTGCGTGGAGTTGAGCCCAAGCGCAGTCATTGGGGAGGAGTTGCTAATGAATGTGAGATATATACATTTATAAATTGAACTCATCTCTGTTTGTGATGTTTATTTTCAATTTGTTTTTGCACTCACACAACCCTCTGCCTTAATCCGGACATGGAAAATTTCATGAAAATCTCTAGAAAAAAAGTTATTTTTCTCATATTGTGGAAAAACGTGAAAATCACGTCATCACAGGTTTTGGCACAAATTGGCATCCAAACCGTAGGTCATGTCGACATCCCATAATGAGTCCAAAACTTCCTTTGGATATCTTTGACAAATATATATCGGTTTCATAAGTCGATTCTAAAAAATAAGGGTTCCTGCATATTTAGTTTTAGCTGAGTCAGCACATTTTTTGCACTGGTTTTTTGTTTACCATGCCCACATTACTTTAGCGATCTTTTTGTATGTTACACCGTCTTGTTCAACATGGGCCAGAAAATCGTATAGTCATTCTTTACGACAATCTGATCAAAAATGTGCAAGTTAGCTAAGACCGCAACAGTTGCGAATTTGCCACGCACACGCTGTTCAAAATCTATAACTTCTAATTGCAACATTTTTTCCACAATAGCTCGCCATTGATGCCCGAGAAGCTACGAGACAATTGGTTAAAAATGTTTAGTACGAGTTTTCATTTGTATCTGGATGAAAAGGCACTTTTTTATTTTTATTCAAGATGGCGGCCTTATTCCAAGGTCAAATATCAAATGAACTTCTGTGGTGTTTGTAGACTCCAGCTGGTGTCACGTTTGTGCGATTTCGTGAAAATTACACAAACAAAAGTGTAGTTTTCCCATAATGTAGAAAAATGCAAAAATTGCAGTTTTTGGCACAAAAGGTCGTGTGGCCATCCCATAAGGATTTCAAAACTTCTTTGTGATATCCCCGACATGTTGTGTTTTGGTCTCGTAACTGTATTTTGAATATTTTCTATTTTTGGCCCAATAGGCCCATTCATTTTTTGTATGGGATCGCTTGCGTGATGTCATCATCTTGAGGGGTGACGTTTACTTTGCCAGAGATTCATTTTCAATTTATCCTAGGTGTGTGCCAATTTTGGTGACTTTTTGAGTATGTGGCGGTGGTCAAATTTTCGGTCAACAGATCCGTTAGAAAGAAGAAACGTAATAATGAAGAAAAAAACAATGCGGAAAAACAATATACTGTAGAAGTTTTTGTGGTTATGATGGCCTATGTCTTTCAGTACAGTTTTTATTTTACTATATGTCTTTTGGTGCTTATACTTTTTTTTAGCGCTTTTTGAACCTTTTTGTGTTTTTGTCGTCATCTTTGCAATAACAATTTGGACTTTTTGCGGTTTTATGTGTGGTTGTATATTTTTTGTTGTACTACACATTTGTCATGTTGTTTTATGCTTTTGACAACTTTTGATGTTTTGAACCTTTATGACTGTTTGACCGTTGTTGTGAAAACAAAATGGCCCTTGTAGTCAGTGACTCTGCTGTATAATAATGAAGGAGGAGTGGCACAAACAATTCTTCGGACTGAGTAAGGCTCAGTACAGTGTTTAACTATGCTGTGTTTGATAGGATGAAATGAGAGTCAGCTGTCCGGCATCCAGGAAGTGTTCGCTGGAGTTACTGTAGTGTGGTTAGAACTCTGGAGATGGTTCCCGCCGGTGACCAGAGGGCGAGACAGATTTCTGATTTCTGAAAGCGATAGAGAAAAAGAGATACAAAAGGAAAAGAAAACAAAAAACATAGAGACAACCGTCCACATAAAGCTTGTCCAGAGAGATGAAACCCCGAGAAAAAGGCCTGGATGAACCTTTTACGGAAGGAAAAATGGTAAATGGCGTATACTTGTATAACTATTTTCTACCTTCCTTGAAGGCACAAAGTGCTTTCCAGTCACAGTCTTTTTCACCCATTTACCTTACGTTTACCCCGACCTTCCGTTGTTACTGTTTTGCTCTCATGATTGTCACATAAACCTAGACATGAAGTAACTCAAGCACATTGTCATTACTTCCCCATCTCTAATGTGTTCCTACTAGTTTTTCTTTTAAGCCAATCTTTATATCATGAAAACAGTTAAGAAGGTCAAAATTTTATGTTGATATGACAAACATTTACTTATTCTATTATTCATTTGTTCAAAATAAATCTTTTCACCATAATGACTTTGACCATGATTGTTCTGTCACTTTGATTTACATTCTTTGGCCCACTTGATAGTAAAGTGAAGCAAATGAAACACCAATGAGCATTGGCTCAAGAGTTGAGCAAGTGCTTCTTGGAGCTTCATCTAGTAAATCAACAGGAAACTCCAGGTCCAAAAACAGAAAAAAGTTCAGCAACAGAGGAAGCAATACATTGGAGAAATAGGCTTGAATGTGAGGACAAGTTACAACAAACTGGCAGAGAAGCAGAGGAATATACAGAGTTTAGAACAGGCGAGGGAATGAGGTAAATGAGGAGGGAAGGTAGTGCAGCAAAGACCTGATAGGTAACAGCTGTTGGAGGTTTGACAGCACTAGATATGTGGTTGTGTCTGAATTCATTCTACGTCCCGGTTAGTGCAGTATATAGTGTGTTTTCCATTTTGTTGTGGTGTCCAATTTTATGTCAGAATTCCTTGACTATTCACTACATAGTGCACTACATTGTGCACTATATAGTGCCTTTCCCCATTTTGTAGATATCTCTGTCCGAATTACTGCCCTAACTCCTATATAGTGCACTATATAGTGCGGTCCCCATTTTGTAGGGCTGTCCAAATCAACAGTTCCAAAATCAAGTGCACTAGAAATTTCCCAGAAGTCTGTGGGAAAAACCCGTGTGGATCAATGTTCACTGGATTGGCGAATAAAGACCACAATGCATTGCGTTTGAATTATTTGAAAATGGCAGACCCAAAAATGTAAGTATTTTAAGAAGTATCAAGTATCTGTTGGAAAATGTATGTGCAAATATGTAATATGCACTATTGATATGTGATATTACTCAATCGACAACCTAAATTATTTTGAAGCTCATCAATTTTGGTAATGCTAAAGCTATCACTAATTAGCGTCGAAGGCTAAAACAAATGCAGTAGGTAGTACTTCAAAAAGGAGAGAGTTCTAACCGTAGTCATAAGTTAACACTTTTTTTTTAAATGTGTTTACTTATCTTGGGACAGACGAGGATGAGGAAAATCTGAACTGTCTGCAGATGGGGAAAGTTTTCAGGGAATCTCGTGCCGGATGGAAGTAAGATCACACTTGCTCAGATTTGTATTCATTTATCATTAAACTGTTAATCATTGTCATATTGGGGTGAAGGTTTTTGTTGAAAGAGCCAGAAGAGAGGAAGAAAGAGCAAGAAGGGAGCAAAAGCAACAGGAGAGTCTGTTAAGCTTACTTGAGTTGGAAATATTGTTTAAAAAATGTACCGTTGTTGTTTTTGCAATTTGTTTAATAAATGTATGAACAAACATGAATTATTTACATGTATTATTTAAATCTGAGCCATTTTTAAATATCTCAAAAGGATTTTCATATAAACACCAAATGTAAATGTTTCAATTTCGTTTAATGTTAACATTTATTTTTATACGTTATTAATAATCGTGGTCCTCTAGAGCCATTTGTGTCACAGTTGGAGCTGAAAGGAAAGCAGAGATTTGTCCCCGCAGACGGATGCCACTTTGCCCATCCTGCTGGTTCCTGGTGTGTCGTCCTGCTGTGGCTCAACATCTTTGGCTCCAAGCAGTCCCCTTCGTTGATGCACAGATTGTGCAGGGTGGTGCTGCAGGCAATGATTTTCACCGCAAAGGTTGGTTTTACTTCCAGTGCCCCCAGAAATATTGCTCTCCTGAGAGCGTGTCCTTGCGTGGTGCTGCTTATAAACCAGGTTGTCAGCCGCATTCCTCAGGGAGTTCTTGTAGGGCAGGGGTGTCAAACTCATTTTCACTGATGGCCACATCATATCCGCTGTCCTCAAAGGGCCAGATGTAACTTGTACATGTAATGTAATGAAAAATAAATGTTACTTCTGCTTAATGTTAAATTACTCTATTTCCCCCCCCCCATTTTTTAAAGTGGCCAGGTAAAGTTACATATGTCAGTTACATATGTCATGACTAGTGGACCCTGCTACGCACCATCAGGGGCAACAAACTGGCGTTGAATGCTGGTCCAGGATCTCCTTAAGAAGGCAGGCAGGTAATGAGTCGAATGTTCGCAGCTGTGTCGCATCAGGAGCCAAGCAGAGAAGGGGAGGGGGAGGAGAACTGACAGAGGCACCATGACAACATAGAAAACATGTTTGCTTGTTACTCCAGCATAAATCCTTTCAAACTTGATTCTGTTAGGTGTTTAAGTCCTAATGTATAGTTGGCCAATCCAAAATGCAAGTCCAATTCCCCCTAGATATGAATAAATACACACCAATTTTTACTTTTTATTTTGAGAAATTAAAAACTTTTATGCTTGGCCCGCGGGCCTTGAGTTTGACACATGTGCTGTAGGGTGTCAGCAGCGTGATGGGATGTGCAATGCAGGGATACCCACCATCACCTAAAAGGATTTATTATTCAGGTGGGTATGTTTCATTTACATAAATTGGGCTGTTACACAGAATTAGTGAATCATGGACTGATCCTGGATATCCAACAAAAAAAAAATATCTAAACATTTGGCATTAGAATCACATACAGCCTGCATTTAAATGAAATAAAAGAGTTTCCTGTTAAAATGACAAGCTGCATTTTCTTTTAGGGCATTATTCTTACCATCTATGCTTCCCACGACCTTTTGGAAGGCAGCAGACCCAGCGAGCTGCTCAATATCAGAGGCGACTAATGGCAGTTCATTCCCACTGGGAAGCTGGATGACCCTGTGCATCAGCTGGAGGATGCGGTCTGCTTCCCTGTGGACAATGTCCCTCACAGTGGTCCGTGGCATGTCAAAGACCCTGGCTACCACACCGTAAGATGTGCCACACGCCAGCCAAAAAAGGAACACCAGGACTACAGTCTCCTGTGCCCCCCATCCAGACTGCGAGGAACCCGAAGCTGCTCCACCAAATGCTCGATGGTCAACCGAAAACCTGGTCTTGTGTCGGACTGACCATCAGCGTAGAGGGCCAGGACAGGCACCTTTATGTTGGCAAAGCATGCCTTAACTTAATTTTTTAAAAAGATTAGAGAAGTCTAATCCACTAAACTTCTAGACATATGTCTTACAGTTTAGAAATAACTTGCACAGCATTGGTTAAGACTGCAAGCCAATGCCATGGCATTGTTCAAACAGCAGCTTTAGAAAACCCCATAAGGCTTCTTACTAAAGTTCCACCAGAATGAGAGACAAAAATTGTTGCCAAGCTTTAGGATTAGGCTGCCATCTGCTGGACAGATAGATACATTACTAAAAAGCCAGTCAGGTAAACATGATTCCGGTTAGCTTTTTTTGAAAGTAATCAAATCCCCCCAAAATTTAAACTGGACTGGATAGAGGTGCCATTAACACCTTAATAGTTAAATGATACTGTATAAACAGTAACATTTGGAATGTTATCAGTAAACATTCAGCTTATCTGTTCCATTGAGTTTAGTCGGTCTGCTCTGCTGCTTGCTGCGCAGTGTTCACTTGCTGCTCTGTATGCTAACTTCCACTTTAATCTTGTAAAGTGACGAGTTTTTTTTCCATCTAAATCTACAAGTTTTTTTGTCGTAAATCTATGACTTAAAATCTCGTAATTTTGTTTTGGTGGCCCTCAAACTTCGTTGTTAAAAGTTCTATTTATACTAATGTTAGTTTTTTTTTTAGAAATAAAATACATTTTTGAGACAGTAAAAAGCTGAATGATATGATAATTGAAGCCTTTCCTAAACTCATAGTAAACCTAAGTTAAATTTGATGAAAGTTGCCTCCATTCAATTTTAAGGAGCAAACATTTATGGAATTTTGCAATATGGTATGACAGTAATAACGCAATAACTAATTAATAATTGTTTAATTGCATAGGACAAAAAAAACAATTCCAAATATAACCATAAAAATTAAACATTACTTTGACTTGTTATTCAACAGAAATAGTCTAACAACTACCTAAGAAAACAAATTAGGATAAAAAAAAGAGGACAAATTCCATAGCTCATAGTACAGAAAACAAATTTATACTATAGTGATATAGTTAATGTCATTCATAGGTGTCTTTAAACTTAAACACCCTCTCAGATAAAAATAGTGTTTTTGGTGTTTTTAACATGTTCTTGTGTACTTTTTCTGATGGAGGACATAAATTTTTTTATATTTATATTCTTTGGCCCACTTGATAGTAAAGTGGAGCAAATTTTTAGTATTTCTTTATCCAAATCTTTGTGAATCTGGAGAAGAATCTGTTATCAACAGAGCGTATTTGTCACGTAGAAAATACAGCGGGCAGGCCACAAGTTGGATGGGCTCCATTCTAAAGCATCCATTTGCAGACAAATAGATCCATTTTCCTCATCTGAGCTGGCTTCCAGTAGGATAACTTCAATACTGATCACTATTTTTATCAAACCGCTAATGTAAGGTTGGGGGTGTGAGGGGCTGTAAGCTAAAAGGGGACAGTAATAAGGAGGGGAATCGGGGGTACACCATTCCAACCAGTGACGTACAGTCAGGTGTGGCAAGTGAGGCAGAGCCTCACCTGTCATGATCGTGATAAAATAGAAAAAGATAAATTAAGTAAATACTATTTTCCACTGAACTGTGTTAAATATACATTTTCAGTCAAATCAACACGTTTTCCATAGTTTCTGAGGTTAAAATTGCTGAATTTGAGTGTTGCGCGATCACAGACGGAGCGGAAACTCCTGGTGAGGCTCTGAAGCACTGTGCCTCATGTCTGATGGCAGGGCTCAATGTTAACAGAGACGTGTGGTGTTGGCGCCTCCGGGGATGGGATCCCTGGGCTGGGGCGACCTGGCCCCAATGCTGGGGGGTGGGCTGGGGGACAGCTGTTTGACCACCGGGGGGACAGTCTACCAGCTGTCCCCAACCTACCCCCTTCCTCATATAACCTCATATTAGGGTGAAGGGTGGCTGCCTGGAGTGTGGAGCGGGTCTCCCTTGGGGGGTCCTGGCTCGTACCTGGGGTTGGGGCGGGGGGATGCTCTCTGGCTCTGGGGGCCTCGCGGCGGTCCTGCTGGTCCTGGCCTGGGTGGCGGATTTGGTCGCCCGAGGGGGCGGTTGTCCCCTGCCTGCTGCCACGTGGCGTTGGGAGGTTCCGGCTGCCGCTTCTGCTGCGGTGGGGGTCTTGCTGTGGGGGTGGCTGGGTGCTCCCCCTCCTTCTTTTCACATTCCACCCTCCATTTTAGAAGAACATAAACACTCACCTGAGCACAGGTGTTAGCTCACCTTTGCACTAATAGTTTGCATGATTGAATGAATGAAATATTTCACACTAGTTGGTTTAAGGGCATAAGTATGCGTGCATGAACACTATCTGTTTTGTGTACATGTTGACAGGTGGACATTTTTGCAGGTAGCAGGTGTGTTGATAACATTTGAGTGTGTGTGTGGACAGGCCCCGCCCTTTTTGTACTACATTTGAACCTTACCGTAATGATAAACAACCAGTAAACTTGTTGCTTTAAGCTGCTTCATGGTCTTATCCCCCCTCCCCTCCTATTCTCTCTTCTTCCCTTCTTTCCTTTTCCGTCCGGTCCAACACCAAAGATTTTCAAACATGGTTGAAATTAATAAAGTTTGGCCTCAATTACAAAAGGGGATTATTCAGATATACCTCTGGTTTGTCTGAAGATTACCGTAATAACCCCTCTTGTTAAAGTAAAATATGTCCAACACAAGAGGCCCTCAGCTCTTATCTGCCTGCCCAGCTGTTGGACAGGACAAGTTAGGGGAAAAAAAACAGAGACGTGCAGTGGAAGCCCTGCTATAGCCCTTGTGCTATCCTAGGCACTTTAACATTGGGAGTTGGGTCATCTAGACCCACTAGACATTGCTCTGAACCATTTTTCTTCAATGATTTGTGATCTTCACTAGTGTCCATGGATTACATGAAATCTTTCCACCTTTATCCACCTTTGTCATGGTAGGGAGACCACGTCAATGTAAGGGTGGGGTCATCTAAGATAGCACAAGGGATAGGCCCGCAGAAAAGGCTTCAGGCTTCAGCACAACTAAGAGGTGAAATTCTAATGAACTCCTGCATAAACTACATCCTAGAAGATGACAAAGCCTCTTGATTTTAGCTAAAAAAGGCATAATAATGATTAAAAGACCACTGGGAAAACTTTGAGAATAACTAAAAACATGATTCAGGTGGGTCTTTAAGCACAACAGATCTAAAAAGAAACCGTTGGACTGTTCTGAATTAGGCCCTCTATGAGGCCTGATCTGAATCCTGTTGAACAACACGGAAGGAGCTCCCTTGAGAAAGTAGGCACAGGTTGAGGGAACTCAAAAATACAAACGGCTCTCTGACTGCTAGCTAGCCAGCATCCAGTGTCCGGCATAGCCCTGCCTAAGGAGCTGCTATGCTGGGATCCGGCGCCACGAGCTCGATTGCTCCAGCTATCCTGACCCATGGGCGGCTGGTCCTTAGCAGGCTTGCTTCCTCATCCAGCAGCGACTCTCTGTCTGCCGTCCAGCCAGCCATCAAGGGGCCGCTAGCATAGCCAGCGCGATGGCTCCAGCCTCATGGGCCTTGTGACAGAATGGCGACTGAAATTAATACAAAAAAGTGTTTCCATTGCCTGTTCCCAACCGTCGCTATGTTTTTGAATGACTTATCATGTGAGTTGGTTTGTGTTTATTCGCATAAAAATGATTTAATTGAAACAGTGTGATTGCTATTCAACATTTCAAGAATTTTGATAAAGTTTAGCACATTTGTGTGATGAAAACACAGCTACAGAGATTGCACAACGAAATTAGGGGTTTCATCATTTGTTTATCCCTGTTTTA